>CM038682.1:551361095-551808659 GCA_021605205.1 Aegilops longissima
CCTCTGGTCTTCTTGGTCCAGCCGCCCAAAGCAAGCAATGTCGTGTTAAAGCTTGCTCCCTGCCTCCGTGGCGGTGTCTTGTCATGGAAGCCTCCCCGCCCCATACTCCCAGCGTGGCTGGCAGGCCATCCCTCCACTCACCCACACCCCTGTTATTACTGCGGCGGCGGCAGCCTCACACCTTGGTGAACCAGTGAACCCCATTACTCCTCTCAGCGGGCTTCCGCTTATTGCGTCTTCCCAGCTCCGTCGTCCCTTCCTGGGCGTCGCCGTCGTCCCTTTGTGCTCTCGGCGCGGCGTGGTCAGCGTGGTCAGCGGCGACTTCCATCGGAAGAAATGTCACGATGGAGAGGTGACGAGCCAATTTGGGTCCATGGCGGCCGTGGGAAGTGCCTCCTTATTATCGCCTAAAATAATTTTTCCTCCACTGACAGCAGGACCCACCGAAAGCCACCTTATTTCGCCAACCGCGTTTCCCCACTGCTGGGACCCACGGACAGACCACCGTGTTCGCGAAAAAACCGTTCCCCGCTGTCGGCTGTGGACCACCGGAAGTGCCTCTTTATTGCGCACAAAAAAATGAATACTCCCCACCTATTTGGGACCCACCTTAGTGGGAGGCTGAGTTAATGGGCCTACTAAATTGGCGGGACGGAGGGCTTTGTCAACAAGTCAATATGAGCGATTCTAGCTCGGTGACCATCGATGTCCATCCAACGGTAGTAGTGCTTCTTCAACCTCTGGTCTTCTTGCTCGGCCGCCCAAAGCAGCGCCCGGTCGTGCCGCTGCTCACGCCTCCGTGGCGGCTGTGCTGCCATGGGCCTCACTGCCTACTATTCCCACCGTGGCGAGGCCTGGGCGTGACACGCCTCACACCGCGGCCCGAGCGGTGAACCCTCATACTCCTGTCGGCGTGGGCATCCGCGCCAGCGTCTTCACCGGCTGCGCGTAAGTCCCCTTCCTGGGCCTCGCCGTCGTCCACCCCACGGTGCTCTCCGGTGCAGCATGGTCAGCGTGGTCAAGGAGCGACTTCCATCGGACGTGGACTCGTGGAGAGGCTAACGATTTGGGTCCACGGCGGACAAGGAAGTGCCTCCTTAATACGGAAAATAATAGTTCCTCCACGGCGGCGGGGTCCCACCGGATGGGCCACCGTATTTTAATGAAACGTTTCCCTCGGTTCTCTTTGGGACCCACCAGCTACACCTTCCATACGCAAGGAAGTCGTCCGAGCAAAAATGGTCGCCCCACGTTGCTGGGACCCCGGCTACATCTTCGCCGCATGAGGAAGTGCGTCGGGCAAAAAAACCAAAGCGATTAGCCCCCCATGACTGCTGGGACCCACCGGCTACATCTTAGCGAGCAAGGAAGTGCGTGACATTCGGGACCCACCTGGTCGAGGCGTGCGTCGCGTTGTCATTCAGTGCATGGCGTTATGCGTTACATATATCTTTGGTGGATGTAGAAGCGGCGCAAATTAATCGTAATAAGCGTATGCGTAGCATGTACTGCGTCGTCTGTGGCCGGGGTGCAAGAAAGATATCTGACCTCGTATGTGTACATCTGGTGCGGTCTCGGCACGCCTACTCGCGCGCTCGTCGGCGGGCTGGTGTACATGGCTGGGTCGGAGCGGAGCAAGGCGTCATCGTCGTGTTCATGGGAAACAGCGGAATGCGTCGTGTTCATGGGAGAACCTTGAAGATCGTCGTGTTCATGGGGAGAGCAAGCAGCGTGGGAATAGCCATTTGGAGTTGAGCAGAGATGCGTGGTCGTGTTCGCCGGAGGAGGCTTGGGCCGGAGCAGCGATGAAGCGAGGCTGGCGTACCGCTGTGGAGAAGCAGACCTCCTATGTTGAGCAGGGTCACATTGATCGGGAGGGGTGGTGTACACAACAGGAGAAGCGGACTTCTACAGTGGCGAAGCAGGGGTCTGATGATTGAGAGGGGTGTGGCGTACCACAAAGCGGGCCGAAAGCGGACCTCCCTACGGTCGAAAGCGAAGTCTGTTGATCGGGAGGTGTGGCCACCCCAAGCAGGCAAACGGACCTCCCTACGGTCGGACAGGGGATCTGTTCATCAGGGAGGGTGTGGCGTACCCTAAAATGGGACTCCACGGGATCTTGTTCATCTCCACCGTCGACCTCCTCCATCCTCCACGGACTACCGTGACCTCCTCCGGCCTCAGCGGGCTCTGTTCATCCAGCCTCCACCATGCGCTACTCCACGGCTCTTTGTTCAACCACCCCTCCACCGACTCTTGTTCATCCGACCCTCCACCACCACAGGGTCTGTTCATCCGGAAACGCAACCGCTCCTTTATTCTTCAACCCCCATAGCGCTCACTTTGTTCATCCAGAGGCAACATCGATCGGCTTGATTAGCGGCGATAGCGTAGGAATACGCTTCGATCGGGTTCATTAACGACCATCGATCGATCGCTCGGGTTGATAATTCCTAACTGCGGTGCAATCGCTCGGGTTCGTTTAGAGCCCAACGCCTGCGCTTCTGTTCAGATTAGAGCCAATGCCTCGCACACACCTGCAGCGTGCGTTAATGCGAGAAAGCGATGCATCGCTCGACCCCGACCTCCCGTAGCAGGGAACTCCCGAAATTTTCCTCCCCTAGCTTCTACCACAGTTTTTCCGTCATGGGCGGCCCAAAGAATATCATGCAGCTGCGTCTCCGGCCCGCCCAGGCGAAAAAGCCCATTTACATCATGATTTTTGTCATAAGTAGGAGCCCACCACATCTATGATGATACGGGTTTTGTCACAATTATCGTCATAGAAGTGTCATATGTATGTGAAAAAAATTCGTTTGGCCCAAAATGTCACGAATGTCGGTTTCGGGTTCGGCGAGACCCTTGAGGTTCGAACAACTTTAGGGTGCTACGGAGATCTTTCCCCTACCAGCTCACGCGTTAATGGTTTCAAAGGATCTAAACTAAAGCGAGGAAGCACAAGAGACACAAGATTTATCTTGGTTGAAGACCACCGTTGTGGTGCAATACCCTACTCAGTGTGTGGTGTGGTGGATTGCCTCTAGGGCTGATGAAGAACAGTACAAAGGAAGAACAGCCTCGCGAGGGGCTGTTCTTGAGCTGGTGCGATGGACCACTTGGGTGAGTCCAATCACTTCTCTCTCTCTCTCTCTCTCTCTCTCTCTCTCTCTCTCTCTCTCTCTCTCTCTCTCTCTCTAGCGGGTTCGACTTGTCTCCAGTGGGTCCGTCTCTCTTGTCCTTCGTCCTCCTTCTCTCTGTGGTGGCTAGTCCTATTTATAGAGGGAGGCCCTGGGCCTCTTCCCAAATAATGAGCGGGAAGGGCGCCAACAATTGGGCATTTTGAAGGGAACATCTAGTACACTTATCTGACTAAAGTTGGTCTTGGCTGCCAAGGTTCTCGTGGTGACGCCGTCACAGGCTCCACGATGACCTCAATCCTGCCGCTTCTGTTGGTCTTGGTCTTGTTGCAGGCGGTAACCCTTGCACGATGCCTTGGCACATGTGCTTGCCTCCTTTGCACCAAAGGGAAATGAGGGACTTCTTGGTGGCGCCTTTGGCGCCCACCTAGTCCGATCATCATGGTTTGCGTCACAGGGGCACCCTCGTGAGGTACCACCTTAATCTCTCCACCTCCTCGTGAGCCTGCCCTACTTGAGGCTACTCTGAAAAGGTTCATGTCGTCCGCCCAGCAATCTGGCCCCTCGCGAGGTCTTGAGCTTAGCTGATGATGGTTGGGCAGCTGGCCCCAACTAGAGCCACGCCACGGGCATGAGCGAGCAAGTCTGGGACCCCGTTCCCGAGCATGCCGACAACGGATGTGTCTTTTTGTAGTGATAGAAGATGACTCGGAGGGCGATGGTTACCGTCCACCCTCAGGAGGAGACAAGCCTCGGCAATAAACACTTCGCCGTGCACGAGGATCCTCAGCAGGCGGAGGCGCTTTAAGCTTGACTCATAGCCCGCTGCAAGGAGCACGAAAAAGAAACAACGGCTTCAAGCTGAACCAGACCTGCTCATCGACGGATGGGTGGCGTCTGACGGCGAAGAATCGGCCTCAGCGCCCAGCCAAGAGCTACCGAAGCGCGGACGCTACCTCAATTCGATGAGGAAGCGCCGGAGCTGCGTCTCCCTTGCGTAATGTGCAGCGACCACCACGTGGTCGAGCGAGATGGCCGACCGGCCACCCGTGGTCGAGATAAGCGGCAACTCGGGCGAACAGGCTTGCCCCATCGCCCCATAAAATAGAGGCGAAAGAGTTCGGGGTCACCGCGTCGACCTCCGATGAACCTTTGGACGGTAGAAGCGAGACACACAAGATCGATCTCACGGATCACAGGGCGTGCTTGAGGCACGGCGGCGGCTACCTATTCGGGCGTGACAAACCTAACCACGCCGGGCGAATGCAGCGGAAGGACTCCATCGAGCTCCGCCATGATCTGACCCGCTATAGGCGCCACACACCCTCTACGCTTCCACCGGGCGAGTCTTGATCCTGAATTCCCGGGGTTCAAGCACTGTCAACATTGAATCATCTGACGTCACAACCGATCTGCGGTATGGATCGAGGATTTTATTCTCCATATCCATATGGCTCAAGGAGATGACCTCCGCCATCAAATACCTCCCATTAAAGCTCAAAGGACCAGCTTCGACACTTTGGTTAAATAGCCTACCCTAAGTTCCATCGGCGGTTGGGAGGACTTGGAAGAGTTTCCTTGATAACTTCAAGGAACTTATGTCCGGCCACAGGATGCCGATGACTTAAGCCACATAGTTCAACAACACGGAAAATCAGCAGGAAAATTCTGGACTAGGTTCCTAACCAAAAGAACCGGATCATTGGTGTCCGGATCTGAGGCCTTAGCGACATTCAAACCTGACATCCTTGGCGAATGGCTATGCGCCACCTCGGCCAAGAAGCCGAAGTCTATGGCAGCCCTCCGGCACTTATGACCCGCTTTTGTGCGGGGGAGGATAATTGGTTGGCTCGCGGTACAAACACAACCAGCGAACAGGCCCCTCAGGGCCAAAAGCAGCCGGCAAGCTCGGCGCCAACATACTAAGCAGCCAAGCAATGGCGATAACGCGATGACACTATAGTTCACGCCCGATTCGGTGGCTCCAAGTCGAGCCAGCGAAAAGAAGCCCTATAAAGTAGCGGTGGAGGACCATCCGGCTTGGACCGCATACTTTCGATGCGTCCTTGCGGGATACTACGGCACCCCGGACAAACCGGCCAACCATACTACTTGAAGATTGCGGGTCTTTAAACAAGTTGGCAAGATAAATAGAAGAAACAAGGAAGGGGAATCACAGGCGAGGGCGATGGCGAGGAGCCCTGACAACCTGAACACGGAGGCGAAGAAATTTCCCCTCAAGTCAAAGCGGTGAACATGATATCGCTTTCGCATCCCCCAAAATGGAGCGTGGCGAAACACACTTAAGGGGCGTCTCTGCGGTAGAGCCGATGCGCTTCAAATTGAATCCACGGTCATCATTCCCGATCACCTTTGATCGTTGAGATCACTAACCAGTATCTGCCTTGGCGGTTCAGCCGCACTAGTCCTCGACCCAATTATTGTCGGGTTTCACCTAACCACGAGTCGATGGGCGGTGGCACACTACAAAAAATACACTTCCGTGATGATACGTGTTTGTCACGATGAGTCGCGTTTTTTGTCATGCATGTACATCCATGACAAATTTATAGCGAAATCAAGATAGTCATACATGTGATGTCGTAGAAGTGTTCCATGACATTACCAAAATTATCATCACGAGTGTCCACTTCCATGAAGATAAATCGCGCGTCACATAAGTGCTTTCGTCAAGGGTGACCGACCGTGGCATCCACCGTAACGGAATGCCGTTAAGCTATCGGTCGGGTTTTGGATCCGATAACCGTTAACAGCCCGACCAATGGGAAATTTCCGTGTAAAATTCTTATTGGCGGACGAAACACGTGTCGGCTCGTCGATTGGGTCGAGATAAGGCGCCTATGATATGTCGACACGTGCCACGGCCCTGCTGGCCCATTTAGCTTACAAAGCCGGCCCGTTTGACTTGGTCAAAGTTAGCAGGCTGGCCATAAAACTGATAACGGTCTCTTTGCAAATAGCCCATTTCGGGCCCGTTAGGCACTAAAAAATCGGCCCAACAACGTCATGTGGCCGTCGAATATAACACCAGCCCATTTCACTTTCGGCCCATGTATGGCCCATGGCGTCTTCGGCCCATATGAGGCCTTCGTATTTTCGGCCCTTCTGGGCCCACGGTGACTCTAGCCCATAATGAACAGTAATTTTCTTTGTACCCGTTAACGGCCCGTGATTTACATGGGCGTTTCCATCCGTGTTAGCTTTTGGCCTATTGGCGGCCCATATGTTCTTGGGCTCCTTTTGACCCTCGATTACTTCGGCCCGTTCTTGGCATGTTCCCTAATGGGCCAAATTGACCCATGGCGAAATCGACCCGTTCTTGGCATGTTCCCCAAATGGGCCAAATTGGCCCATGGCAAAGTCGACCCGTTCTTGGCACATTACCCTAATGGGCCAAATTGGGCCCATGGCAAAGTCGGCCCGTTTACGCCAGCCGTCCTATATTACGGCCCATTAACGACCCGTTATGCACTGTGACGAATTAAGCTTTTGCGATCCTACGACATGTTAATGGCCCATTACCGTCTTGAGGCGATACCAATTACCCCGATTCGGCCCATGTAGACCCATTTATCAAGCGGCGAGAGCCCCTCGATTCTGAGGCCCATTTATCGACGGCCGTGAGAGACCCATGGATCTCGGCCGTATATAGCCCATGGTGAATTCTTGACCACTAGCAAACCGAGGGAAAAAGACTAGGAAATAAATAAGGCCCAAACTAACGCTAGGCTATTAAAGCGATTGCAGATTACATCCACTCGGCATCAAAGATCGCCACCGGTGCAAATATAGGAACACCCTACACTATACAAAAATGGCTTGCTGTTTTCTTCAGCGGTGGCTGCGTTAAGAATAAATTTTGTATCGCACCAAAACAAATTACAACTATATAACAAAAGGAAGGTTGGCATAAAACTTAGCAGTCTAGCGAGATAAATGCACCACGAAGTTGAAGCTCGGTTCATTTGACTGGCTATTACGTTTTCATGTTGTATTGTCGATGGAACACCATAACCCTCGCCTTCATTTCCCTAGGCTCTGAACAACATAGCAAATGTCGATAATGCGGTTTCAAAACCATGCATATCTTGGCGACATTGAGCAATGTTTCTCCTTGTTTCACAAAGGGCCTCTGTTAGGGAATGGACTTGTATGCAGGCCTTGAGATACAACATTGCTTTGAGCTTGCATATCTTGATCATGAGGCAGTTTGGATGATATTGCCTTAACAACCAACCTAGTATTACAGCGAGGCGTGCTTTTGGCCTTTGTTAGTGGACAGTCTTTATTGCTTGCGACAAGAAGGCGACATTGCGGTTATAGTTGCCTCGCCACCTTGAAGGTGGCGGTTCCACCATTTTTCCATAGCTTCTGAAAAGTTGAGGTTTTACATTAGTAGTACCAGAGCAGAAGATATTAAGGAGGCAGCAAAACCAAACAAAATAGCTTTGGTCTATATCTGAGAACTTATTACGGTGAACCCATGTAAAATATTAGTTGTATTTTATTGCAAAGTACATAATAAAACCAGGTTCCAAACATATGACCATGTACCATCGCTAATGTATTGTCTATTTCTTCACATTGTATTGAGGCTAAGGATAAAGAGGCGAAGTTTATAATCACAGTAAGCATAGTATGACATCATTCATATCACAAAACAAGCGAAACGACAAACATGCAATTGTAACGTTGTGTGGGAAAGTCCGACCCGGAACTAGATTACGGGTCAAGATCAAAGGAACATCACTCCTCCCTTTTAAACCTTGTAAGGTGCAATGATACGCTAAGACAATTGTGTATAAAATTGAAAAGAGTAATAGACATTGGCTGCAAACCATGCAGTTCAAGGCACAAGTCAGAGTAAGTAGTAGTTAAAAGGCATGAGGATTAAGTACTTTCAACAGCGGCTTTGACTGGTGTAGTCATGCCCTTCTTCTTGCTGGTGTGATAGTCCTTGAAGATTTCCACAACATTTGGTTCAGGTACTTTTTGGTCCTTGCGGGCTTTCCTCTACATTTCGAACAAGTCAATATAGATCTGATAATATGGTATAGCGAAAAGAGTGAAACAACAACTAATTACAAGAGCCTCGCGATTATGCAATATAGCTACGAGATCATGTAAATGCATTGGAATTTCACTTTAAATGCGGTTGGCCTTGTTCTTTGAACAGTTCACCTACAAGAAGATAGATTTGTGTGGCACATGCGTAATAGGACTTCAACATGTGATCTGATCACATATATATAATGTACACGATACTTGGATCAAACCAGTTTTTAACAAGGCCCTCGGTCTTCATCCGATATATTTTCCACTAGAGATGTTTGGGAAAGTTCACTTTGTTAGCCTTGCCTTCAAAGTGAGTTTTCCTCAAGTTATACCGATCTTGTCATGAGCAGACTTGAAAACATGGGTGCAAGCTTGCAGTTGCATCATCTTGGCTATCAACTTGAACCTCATCTTGAAAATTATGGGGTCTCATTATCAGCAACCTAGAAAGTATGGGACAGAGCAAGGCGATATTACTAGTTTCCATACATAACCATACTTACTGAGATAAATGGTCGAGGAAGGTGTTGAGCTGGGTTTCGTCTTTGTCATTCTGTCTTGAATCCATGTTGGGAGGATACGTACATGACACCTAACGGCAACCACTGCCTCGATACTAACTTGGCTGACTACTGTAGCATCCGTGGCCTTTTAAACCTACCTCAAAAGCGGATCTCCATTCTTCCTCCTCTAGATTTAGTTAACCTATCGAGCATTATCCCGATGTTTGTTTCCTCTTGCGCCTAGGTGCTAGTCCAACAACAAACATAGGAAGTGTTAGTGTACATCAAGCTGTGAGACTACATATAAAGAAGCATGCAAGCTGTAACTTGACTCCGGCAACTACCTTCTTGCTATTGAAGCTCACAAGGTTCATCGATATTGCCAACTCGTCTTGTGTCAAGAGTGCTTGGGAAGTAGTGTCGGTGGCAAGGGAGCTTGGGAGCGTCTGCTAGCTCGGTTGATGCACGAGTATGTCGTGCAGCTGGTAATCTTGTGGTAGGTGTTGCAAGAACTAGGGTTGTCTCTGCTTGTTTGGTGGCAGCTATTTGTTTTGTTTGGCTTTTTTGCAGTTCGTGTAGCATGGGATGCCGTGTTTGTAGAATTTTCCGTTGGACTTTCACCTTCTATTGCACCATCGATACCAGCAGAATCTGCGAGGATTCATCCGCTTCTCATTCCTGCCATTCTCTATTTCTTCCTCTTTCTACTGTGCCATGTTAAGTCAAGCCGACAAGAAAAGCGAATAAAATTTAGTTCTTGAGAACAAATTGATGCGTGATCTGAGACGAATAAAACTTTGATGTTAGACAACCACATGATAGGAGGATGTAATATGTATGAAAAACAGGGACGGAAGAGATAACAGAACTATGATGTGTAAACTAAGAAGAAGACATTTCACCAAATTAGAAGCAATGCAATGGAGGGTAGACACCATATGAAAGATGCTACAAATATCGCTCTTGCCAAGTTAACGGTGTCTCACATAAATGGCGTTTAAACAAATGTGAAGCGATACAAGAAATAAATCATATGCAAGATGCAAACAACATCACACTACCATGTTAGAGGTCTCTCTTCATTAGTGCCATTGCATATTCACAGCTTATGATGTGTAAACTAAGGAGAAGGCATTTCAACAAATTAGAAGCAATGAAAGCTAGACACCATATGAAAGATGCAAATAATATCACTCTACCAAGTTAAAACTGTCTCGTCATAAGTGCCATTTCAACAAATTAGTAGTACAAGCTAGAAAAGAATGTGAGATGTAACCTATATCACACTCAGAAGTCAAGCGTGTCTTATGATAAGTGATTGTTGCAGGTTACACAATAGTAGTAATTTGATGTAAGAACATGGTGTGATAGCGAGATATTGTATGTTCTAGAAACAGGAACACATGTCTTATTCAAGTATAATGTGTAAAATGGCGGATGGAATTCAACAAAATTAGAAGCAATACAAGCTAGACATCACACATAACATGCAACCACATATAACGATTGCCAAGTTAGAGGAGCACGGTGATCTTGCACTAGGGAGGCGTGCTCATCATAAACACAGCTTTGTTGAGTGTCTATGCATGTGTTGTCTTGGAAATCATCTTGGGGGTGGAGGTAGAAACTGTAGAGGCCCTCCGTTTGGAAGGAGCACCTTTATCCGCTGCCTTGCTAACTTCCTTCCGCTTTATTGATTTTGAATTGTCAAGTAAAACCGACAAGAAAAAGCAATAAAATTCTCTCTTGAGAACTCATTCATGCATGATCTTGACAATCACTACTTTGATGTAAAGGCAAACACATGATACCGGGATGGAATATGTAAAAAACAGGGCGACATGGCATGTTCACAACTGTTTGTGTAAACTAAGCGAAACCATTCCAGCAAATAAGAAGCAATGCAAGCTAGACACCACATGAAAGATGCAACCAATATGACTGCCAAGTTAAGCGTCCCATCATAAATGGAATTTCAACAAATTAGAAGCAGCGCATGCTATAAATCATATGAAAGATGCAACTAATATCGCCTTGCATATACTAAAGGTGTCTCGTCATATTGATTGATCGGGATACAAAAAACAATAGTTTTATGTAAGGACATGCTTAATAGACAGATGTACTATGTACTAAATACATGAAGGCATGTCACATTAACGGTATAATGTCACATTTACGGAGTATAAGCTAAGCGAGACTAGCACATGCAGTTTAACAGATTGGAAGAATTACAATCTAGACACCATATGCAACATGCAACCACATATCACGCTGCCAAGTTAGAGCAAGCACCTGCAATGCTAGTGTAGAAATGCTGTAATCAACTCTGAGCTCGTTCACTATCTTCATCTAGCATTTACATTTCTTGAGAATCATGTCGGAGGCTGGCTGCATTCTTTAAATGAGGAGTAGTCCCCTTGCCTGCCTGCCTCGTCATAAGTGATTGATGAGGATCCACAAGAACATTAGTTTGATGTAAGAACATGGTTAATACACAGATGTACTAGTATGTACCAAAAGCGAAAGGCATGTCATATTCAAAGGTATAATGTGTAAGCTAAGCGGATGCAATTTAACCAAATTGGAAGCAATACAAGCTAGACATCCGGTGGAGTGGTGAACATGATCATCTAGGACACGAGAGCACTGGGGGGCGGGCTGCCGCCACCATCGCTGCTTTTAGTTGGCTTCGGTGATGCCATCTTTCTTTGGGCTTGTCCTTGGCTCGGCTAGTGCCACGACTAGCTATTTGTCTTACGGTGCTCACGGGATGGTGGTTCATGTAAAAATATCTTTCCTTATCTTAATAAAGACCGACTTGACCTTTGAATACAAGCTAGACACCAACATGCAACCACATATGACACATGAAGTTAAAGCAAGCACACAGGATGGTGGTTCATTGCGGCGAGGTCATCAACTCGAGCTACGTTTACCGTCTCCATCTTCGACCTTTGCACCCTTTATAGCATTATAGCGTGTCTTGCCTACCCATATACCAAGCTGGGCGACTTCTCTCTTTTCTTTTACTGCTTCTCTTTGGCGGGAGAGTCTGAAATACCCTTGCATAAAAACACAATAGTGAGTATGGGTGAAGTGTGTGCGAGAACTAGTGCCTTTGTAAAAGTAGCGAGATAGCGGTGGCTGAAAATAAATGACGGAGACATATGATAGCTCTACAACATTGCATGGCAAACAAAATTAGATTCTACTCCGTATGATTTTGTAATATATGAGCACGAAATGCAGGTACTCCTCCGGCACACCACCACATGTGGTCATATCTAAGATAACGATCATTGAAAATAAATAGGTCGATCGATTTTTTAATGAACCGTCCGATCTATAAGGCAGGCGGATGGCCTTCATCTACCTCCCTTGATCACTATTGGCGATCTTTCTCGAACCGCCGGCGACCACGGCCCGGACCCGTGCCTCCTCCGCCCGCCCTCCCATCGACCTCACACCACCGCCGTGCTTGGCGGCGCCCCAAGCCATCCCTTTAATCCCGGCCGACCTCCAGATCGGGCGCAAGTAGCTCTAGGCATGAGCGCCCTAAGATAAACACCAAGCGCTGCTTCCCGGCGTAATAGTCATACTAGCGCTGTTTCGCCGAGAATGCTTCGTTAATTGGGAATCAACGGCGAAATGAAATTCGAGGCGGCGGACCTCTAGCTAAGGTGAAATAGTATATGAGGAGAAACCTTGTGCATCGCGAGTTACTAGGAACATCTAGTATCAAGAAGAAGCGGTCAACTAGTGTCTTACGTGGGATGAATACCGTGCAAGCGAGGCGTAATATTTACGAATAAGGAAGAGGAGTACCTTCTTGGTTGCGGTGTGGTCACCTCCACATGTCGCGCCGATCTTCTTGTTTTCTTGGGAAACCGATGTTACGGAGGTGCGAGCTTGGGCGAACCCATGGCCAAATTGTTGACTGTGTTGCCGTGGCTGTATGTCGGCGGAGGAAGCGGATCCGGGCGAAGGGCGGCGTGCAAGGAACAACTCGGTGCGGTGGAGGTGGCGAGTTGGGCGGCAGCGGTGGCGCGCAGGCGGCGTGGTTGAAGCTGGCTCGAATGCAGACGGCTCGGCCTCGGCTTCAACTACTAGTGGTGGGCGTTGCGGTTGAGTTTGATGGGCAGCGGCGTCGGGGTATCGGCTCGGCGTGATGGAGGAGGCGGTTGATGGGTGGGATGGGGTGGCGGACGGAGGGCGCCGTGGTTTTGTGGTGGTGGAGAGGTAGTTTTGGCGCCCACAGTATGAATGGGGAATCGGACGGGTGGGGAACCATGTTTGATGCAGGGGCAGCGCTTGTTTTGGCTTTTTGAACAAAAGATGGGGCGCTTGTTTGAAATTTGGGGAAAGTACAAACTTTGCCCCCTCTTAAATTCGGACCTCTGCGGGTCGAGGTAGGATGGTAATCCCAGTGTCCCAAATAGTGGGCGGGAAGCGATTTGACCCGCAGCGCATGTGTGTAGGTGGCCATTGTGTATGAATGTTTTTGGAGGCGGTTGCGTGGCGTCTAGATGAAGCTACAAACCTACCCGGTTTAGACCTTTGGACGTCGGGCGGTGGGTTTCACAGTCGGAGTTATTAGAAAAGTAATTTCCTTGTACTACCAAACATTGGTCTCCAGCGGTTTGAGGCGAGTAGAGGATCTTTTGGTGCTTCGTTCAAAATTTTGAAACACAAGCATTCACGTTTAGAGTACTCTTGAACTATGAGGATTGACCTAAATAGACAACGTTATATTTGACCTTGTATGTTTGAAAACCTCATTAAATTATCCGCTTCCTTTTGAATTTTGACACTTGAAAATCCTATAACTATGATTATTTTGGAATGGAGGAGCTAAATTTGAATCTATTTTGTACCACGACTACATATGCTATTATGTACAAAATCGAGCAAAGATTGGTACCCCATAGTTTAGGTATGGTTTACAAATGCCATGATATCAAATTCAAATAATTGAATGGACTTCATGTTGAATTGATTTTTTAAACCACCTTAGGTTGAATTCAAATGTATACTAGTTCATAGGTAGCTATTTATAAATGTCCATTGTGTAACTTTCGTATGTATAATGTGCTTTACACACACACATGAACTATACTCACGTTTATATTAGATTGCTAAATTGATGCATTATGCGGAGTTCAAAATACTAACTATGTGGATCAATTGTGTCGAATAATAACATAGACATGCTCAAATTCGATAGAATCTAGATGTACGATGGATCAATGACCGCTCCTTACTGAATTGCAAATATCATGATCCCATCCTAATATTTGGATACAATTTATATCTTTAATCAATGTGTAGAGCAGTCTTTTACGTGTAGTTTCACTCTCCATCGGTGGTCTCTCACACATGCTCACACACTCTCTCGAGGTGTCTTTCTACTTTACATTCTCTAGATATAACCCTCCCTCCCTCTCGTAACCATTTACAACTGTTTTCACTAACCTTTATCACAAGCACTCTTCCTCTACTTAAACATACACACAAAATCCTCATCGACCCTTTCTATATACATGGACCTGCCTCGTGTCTCATGTCGCACATTATCTTCGCTTTGTCTCTCACGCATTATCTCACCTCTCTTCCTAATCGGCAGTATGATTCTAGCGAGCATTCTGTAGGATGCCCCTTAAAGTTAGGTTGGATGAATAGTAATATCGAGAGATAGAGGGTTACCTTAGTCCGAGAACCTAGGGTTACAAATCCTAGCGGCTTTGTCGATGGACACGAGTCCTTCACAATTCTGCTATCTTTGTCTTGTATGACTAGTCATCCATGGGTCTTCCTAAATGTGTCATGGGCCGACCAATGTGGCGCGGGACGGAACCGAACAAAGGGCCTCACCTCGACCCACGGACCTCAGCGGTGACACACCCTCTGCCCCCACGTCTCATTATCTTCTCACACCCACACATACCAACAAAAACACCACACACACGAAAAATTCTCCTGGTGCCTCTATTCCCTCCCCTTGCATATACACACTCAAGGGAATGGAATCTCTTGTCGTGATGTCATATTAGTCTCTCTCTCTCTCTAGACCACCCTCATTTCTCGTGCTATCCCCGTCGGCCCCTCTATCCATGCCTCTCTAATCGTAATACACACACATACCTCTCTAGGCCCGCCAAATGCATCAACTACACATTCACACATGTTACATCCGTACCCCATTGATCTAAAAGCCCTCTCTTCACGTTTATTTACGCATACAACATTCCTTTTGAATAAAGTGTGGCCAAAAATTATTTTAGAGTTTCTACATATATACAACATTACAAAGTTATATGGAGGATATGAATGCTAATTTGCATTGCATTGTGCCCATAATGATATTTATTCCGCACTTTGTGAATTTGTATATTTTTATACTATATACAAAGTTAGTCATAATAAAGAGAAACAAAGAGCATCTCTCTCTCCATCGCATACCCCCCCTTATCGCCCCTTTCACGTATGCACACAAAACTATCTCCATGTCCTCTAAAGTAAGCCCCCAGAAAATTCACGTGTGTTTCATCTTTTCTCGCGATATATGCAATGGCGATCATTGTATTTGAAGTGAAAGCACGATACATACATTGGACTTCATAATCCACTCATTACGGTCACCGTTTACGTTTAGTGGTTATTATCTGATCACGGGCTCACCGTACAACTTTGTATTTGCTCATGACATGACTAGTTGACGATTAAGCGCTCCCGTGGCACCTCTAGTGTTGCATCGCATTATCTCACTAACATCGTGCCCACACATCAACTTGTATCTACTCTACATCTACACTATTATAAAATACATAAAATACACTCTTATAAAAAGCAGAGTTGGTGATGATGGTGTGCCATCCATCCTGCAATATAGGCCGTCCGATTTATATCGGCGGATAGGAAAAAACTATGGCAATTTTGCAAAAAGGTACCCACACCTCTCCACATTTGCAAATAAGGCCTTCCCTCGTTCATCCTTTTCTCTCACAAGATAAACAAGTCATACAAATGCATCTTGATGTTACGTGCAATGCAGGGCATCTTACTAGTAAGAATGAAAACAAGCGACAAAAAATATTTTTGGCGGTGGTGCGAAGTCATGACCGCGGGCACATCGCACAAGGTGGCCTTGTATTGGTATCTTGAGCCGTCTGTTTTAACACACAGGAGCTGGTGTGGTGATTATACACACACACGCGCATGCACGAACTCCATTCATGCAACACTCACACAAACACATGCACCCACGCGCATGCATAACACTCACACATACACGCAACCACGCATACACGCAACCAACACTCACGCACACGCATGCATGCATGCACACACGATACACCACCACGACCAACACACACTCTCACGCTCAAGTGCTCAACCTACACACATGCGCGCACATCAGGCCACAGCAGACACATACACAACGGTGATTCCGTGCAGGGTTGGAGCCTTATCGCGCTGCGTAAATTTGTGTTTATCGACCTTTTCCCTATCTTGAACGGACAGGTGGGACCCACAAGGAGCGTGGTCAATTTAACTAGTCAACATGGCGCCACATAGACTATTTGGCGGTCAGCAGTGCAATCCGATCTGAACCGTGAGCAAGTGACGGATAATCACCGCAAAAGCGTATATAGTGACCGTAATCAGCTTATTCTAAAGTTCGGTGACCGTACTCGCTTTTCTCTCTGTAGGCCCTCAAAACTACATCTCTACGTTCGGCATGTTACATCTAACAACTATGCAATACAACACTACTACTACACTCTAACACAATAAATCATATGTGTTTTAGTTTTACTAGATATCATATTGTTACTTATAATTATTCAGTTTGCATACATTAAAATTGCCTTTGAAATGTATGGCGGTATCATCTACCATGCGGGAAAAATCCGCCCTTTCTGTTTAATCGGGTTTGTATCGATGGATAAATGCGAAACAACAAAACTATAGTACTATCTGGTACAAGTGACAGTTCAACTGGGCGTCGTGTCGTCTACTCCTCCGTCGTAAAGTGGGCGCTCACTTTCATAAATCTTCTAGTCCCTTTCGCCGACATGTGGGACATCAAGCTACGGGTCCCGTGCCATACGGAATCTGATGCGAGCAGCGGGGTGAAACACCCAGTCATGGCGCCCGGCGTAGTAATGAGCAATGAGGCGTCAAATCACAAAGCTGCACCTTTCCGCCGTTAAGTTGGAGGGGCGAAGTAATAATGCTAAAAAAAAGTTGGAGGGGCGAAGCAACCATCATTTCACTCGTTGCTGAATCCGCTTCTCCTCATCTTCTTCAACTTAACCACGTGTTATACGCGTTGTTTTGCCTCATGTGGGGCCAGCGGATCAGCTTGGTCGCTTCTCCCTCATCTTCTTCAACTTAACCATGTGTTGCTTCTGCGTTGTTCTTCCTCATGTGGGGCGTGGATCAGCTTGGTAAAGCAACGACACATGGGACGCATGTTAGCAAACCGCCGAGGACAACATCCTCGAAAATAAAAACCTCCCCGCCATCCAGCGGCAAAATCACCTCCTTTTACTAATCTTTGATTCTATAATTTTTAGATCAATATAATTGAGATTTGTATAGATAGCACAGGAGCAAAACCAAGTGAGTGCAGTTAAGGGCATCCACAATGTGTAGCCAAATGTGAAAATAGCTTTTGGCATCGTGGGAACCATTGTGGGCGGCGTTGCCAAAGCCAAAAAGATGGAACTGAAGCTCCTGGTTGATTGATTGAAGGAATAGAAAAATGCAACGTCTCTCCTCTTTCTCCCATGCTTGGGCGCATGTAGGAGTAATCTGATATAGAGCATAGAGTCTACTCCCTGTCCCTTCTATCACAAATCACAAAGCGGTGAGGCGTCAAATCACAAAGCACGGACGAAGCAACTATCATTTCACTCTTCGCTGACTCCGCTTCTCCATCATCTTCTTCGAGAAACCATCTCACTGCACTAGTACTCCTAGTAGTAGTACAAGTAAAGGACTTCCTGGATGCAAATAAGGAGGTTGTCTCGGCTTGCAGGAGGCACTTGCGAATGACTTACCGTGGTCTCCCTCAATGGTCACCGGTTCAAAATTTTGAATCCGTCTTAGGTATCACGTGCCCCCACTCGTTCCCTCTCGATTTCATCTCGGGGTCCGGAGATCTATTGAAAGAGGACTAGGGTGGGTACATGCGAATGATACTCGGCGGAATGTTTAAATTAGGCATGCGGGAGGATGGACTCGTTTGGAGGCGACATGATCGATGGAGAAAGAGGGTTGGAGAGGAATGAGAAATACATAAAAGCCACATGATTACACTTGAGCGGCTCAAATAAACAATAAGTTGTCTCGCTTGGCCTACATAGTGAAAGGCCTAATGCATAACGTGAGCAACGGCGGCTCGAATATGGCGGGAAAACAGGAAACCGACATGTGGGGCACACCGTCGGAGACGGCGTAAGCGCATACTAGTCCAATGGAGGAGCTGGCCCACGATCTCCTCGCCACGACAACCCGTTCATGTGGGTCTTTGGGGCCAACAATGGGGCGCAACTCAGCACCGCCTCTGGACACGGCGGCCGCGGTGGCGACGCGCTCATATCATCGATAGAGGCGGTCGATTTCGATTATTGCGGGGTGGCGTTTGTGCTGTGTACGACCAGCGGTATGTTTGGTTTGTGCCCAAGGTTGCCCCATCAAAGCATTGGGTAGCCAAAATTTTGGTTGAGTATTGGTTGCCCATGATTTGGCCGACATTGGCAAGAAAAATGAACTAGAGTTGGCTAGAGTTCATTGGCATGCCAAAAAAATGGCAACCATCAAACAAAGACCAATCTTTGGGTCATGACCAAAATTTTGGTAAGGTGTACTTTGGCCACAATCAAACACATCCCAACACCGGCTCATCCAGCGGATGCAGCGCGCCGCCATGCAGCGTCCGTGGAGTGGTGTAAGCGACCAGCTGCATCCTCGGACCTGATACCATGCGGGTCGTCTTGCTTTTCAATGACATCGCGGGGATCGCATTTGAGCAAATGGCATCTCCAACGTTGCCCGCGACCGCAGTGACTACCACTGGCACACCAAAGCCCTCGTCCCTCGCGCCGTCGCGCGAATGCGTTCCCCAGCCGGCGCCCGCTCCCGCATTCATGTCGTCCGTTCGTATGTAAATGCGTTAAGAGGCTCGGTGCCGAGAACCAACTCCGGTGACTTAATAGCGCTTTTACGGGCGCTTAGCCTCACGGAATCGCGCTACTTAAGCGGCAGCGCCCAGCTAACCTCCACACCATAGCGCGCCGTCCTCCTACGACACCACATCCGCCATGACCGCAGTCACTGAGCGCTCTGTGGAGCTTATCTTGGGGATGAAGCTCGAGTCGCCGCCCTCGCTCAAGTCTCCTCTCTCGGCCAATAGTGGCGTGGCCGGGCCAGATCGCGACCGCTGGCGGTAGCCTGGCGGCGGGACAGCAGAGAACACCGTCGCCACGCATCCTACTTGCCGCCGTCAACGTCCGGCACCGCTGAGGTCGAGGACTCCTCCGAGATGAGTAGGGCATGGTGTGCCAACTGGCAGTCCGTATCCGTTTTCTCTTCCTCGCCGGAGACCGCACCTTCACTTCATGGGTCTTGAACCCATACGTACATAGAGATCGCGAGATGGAGGGCGTCGATGCCGCCATAGAATAGGTTTAGGGTCGGGTTTCTTTTATTTTCTGTCTTATAAAGTTCGAAATATAATGAAAATCTGTCGTGTTTGCATTAATCTCGGCCAGTGTATATGAACTTTCACAATAATATACATATTGTAGGAGTACTAGTGCGGAAGATCAAGATCTTGTGGGAGAAAAGGATGAGCGAGGAAAGCCTTATACGCAAATGTGGAAGGAGTGCGGGTAAATTGTCATAGTTTCCTTCCTATCCGTTAGATATAGATCGGACGACCTATATTGCAGGATGGCAGGCACACCATCATCACCAACTCTGCTTTTTATTGAACGAGACAAATCTAAAAAACCCAACTAAGCCAACCTCCTAGCATATCACGCGGAAAAAAGACCGGCGCGCCCGTTTTAGTCGGGATTACGGATTACTAGTAGTAGTATCGATGGATCGCGAAGCAACATTTTTTTTGAGGCGACACCTAGTCTAAAAAGGAAAAAAGCGGTACACTCACAGCACTCTGTCGTGATGCATTGCACCCCATACCGTTCGGTCCTGCACACGGCTCACGCATAAGCGGGCAGCGCGGCTTGCCTCTTCAGCGACACGTGGGACTGCACTTGAGAAACCGACCATCGCCAACTACCCCGCCCACACGCGAAAATCCCCCACACACACAAAAATTCCCCAAATTCGATTCAACAGCCCTTGACCAAATATTCCCCAAACCCCTCCCCATCCTCCTCCACTCCATTTGCTCCGCCAAAGCCGCCCTCGCCACCGTGCGATCGTCGGCGCCAGCGATTCGTCGAGGGGCCTGCAGCGATCCTCTCGCTCCACAATGCGCTCTCGTAGACTGCCGTCCTCTGCTTGCGCCGCCACCTCGGCTACATTCTTGTGGGCGCCGCGGCGGTCAGCGCCGCCACCGCTTGCGGCGTTAGTGTGGAGGCGCCACGGCGGTCAGCTTTTCCCACGATCTGCGCATTCTAGGCGAGGCCCGTTCATGTCGGTGTGGCGCTGAATGTTGGTGATAGACCTGTTAATCTCATTGTTTGCGAAGTAGTTTCTGTCTATATGCTGCCTTAAAAGCTTCCTTGCCCGATTCTGCACTCAATCTACTTAGCTGAGGCGGCATGCCAAGGCCGATTAGTTGCTAAAATATCCTGCCATATATTTATTGTGATGTAGGTTGCCATGGTCTAGTAGCCAATCGATAGGTGAAATAGCTCTACTCCGTTTTATACTCGATCTTTGTTGCTGCGATGGCCTTGATAGTTTGATGGCTGTGTGCTAAAGGCTCATTATTGCTTGAAACAGCCTGCCATAATTTAGCACTCAAATATGTTTGCTGAATTAGCTTTACATATATTTCATTACTTAGATCTGCTCGTCAAATATCTTGCCATAGCTTTAGACATCGACCTAGGTATTTTTGTGGACTTCATAAAAAGCATATATGTTTTTCTGTAATATCTAGTAGAAGAACTAATTTGTATGTCTAACAGATGGGCAGGACTTGGATAACTACGCTCGAAGATTCTCCTTTGCATATGTCGAGGGTTGAAAACTTCATGAACTATATCGAGAGCTGAGTACGATGGTCGAAATCAGATGTGCTCTGCCCGTGTAGCAGTTGTATGAATTCAGTTACAAGACCCAGTCAAGCTGTGCAAAATCATCTACACTTGTATGGGATGTCGGTCACATATACTAGGTGGGTTCATCATGGTGAAGCTATGAACATCAATGTTATTGACTACGTGGAGCAGCAGATCACCATCTTGATGCACGATGCTCAGTGGAAGAGGAGTAGGAGGTGGTGGTGGCGAGCTAGTGAGTTTGACCAATATTGAAACAATGCTCTGAAAAGCTTCGTGCATTCCGTGAACTTTCACTGCGGAAGAAAAGCGGTGGGCCCGCATGTTGGAACAATGCAGCGTTCTTTGTCACCCGGAAATAAGCTGTCGATATTCTCAGCTATGGTCACCTTTCTTGGTGAAGACATCGGCGGATGACCAACAAATCATTCAATGCGATGTTGGCTGCTTTGGCAAATCTTTCCCGGATCGTCTGAGCTGCCACACACCTACAGATAAAATGAAGAATTTTCTTCGTGCGGTTGGAATTGGATATGATATGATCCATGTTTGTAAGAATAATTGTGTTCTGTTCCGGAAGGATTATGCCAACTTAAGTGAATGCCGAAATGCAAATCATCAAGATGGAAAGATGGTGATCTTTGTGAAGAGGTTCCTCACAATGTTACGAGACATTTTCCAATTACACCAAGATTGCAGAGGTTGTTTCATGATCTTTGAAACAAGAGAGGATGTCTTGTGGCATTCTAGGAACCAGAATCTGAGAGATCAGAATGTAATGAGCCATCCATCTCATGGTAGTGAGTAGAAAAGCTTCAATGATAAACACAAAGAGTTTGCTGCTGACCGAAACATTAGACTTGGCTTAGCTTCAGATGGATTTAACCCATTTGGCCACAGGCGCCACATATAGCATGTGGCGATTAGCATTATCCCTTACAACATGCCTCCAAATATACGCAAAAAAATCAAACTACATGATGGCCTTGCTCATCCCGGTCAAAAATTCTGGAAAGGATTTTGATTTGTTCATGGAGCCTCTTGTGGAGGAACTTCAACAACTATGGAAGGGTGTTCTCCTCAAGACCTATATAGCAGCCCACCAGCTGATTTCTTTCTGCGTCTTTGTTGTAATTTGGTGCATCCATGGTGAGGAGTCTGGATTAGGGGGTGTCGGGATAGCGAACTATCATCTTTGGCGGACTCTGGACTATGAAGATACAAGATTGAAGACTTTGTACCGTGTCGGATGGGACTTTCCTTGGCGTGGAAGGCAAGCTTGGCGATCTGGATATGTAGATTTCCTACCATTGTAACCAACTCTGTGTAACCCTAACCTATTCGGTGTCTATATTAGCCGAAGGGTTTTAGTCCGTGGGACGAACAACAATCATACCATAGGCTAGCTTCTAGGGTTTAGCCTCTACGATCTTGTGGTAGATCTACTCTTGTACTACCCATATCATCAATATTAATCAAGCGAGGGTAAGGTATTACCTCCATCGAGAGGGCCCGAACACAGGTAAAAACATCATGTCCCTTGTCTCCTGTTACCATCCGCCTAGGCGCACAGTTCGGGACCCCCTACCGAGATCCGCGGTTTGACACCGACATTGGTGCTTTCATTGAGAGTTCCTCTGTGTCATCACCTATTGGCCCGATGGCTCCTTCAATCATCAACAGCGGCCAGTCCGGGGACAGATCTTCGTATTGGCGGCTTTGCCTTGTGGGCCAATTCTCTAGGCCATCTGGAGCGGATCAAAGCTCGCCCCTGGCCATCAGGTCAGATTTGGAAGCTTGAACTATCGGCCGATGTCGCGGAGACTTGATCTTGACGGATTCGAACCACAGCCGAGTGTGCCGCCTTGTCTCGATGGATGCGATCTAGCTGCCGCCCGAACGGCGCCACGGTGGCGCACGATATCGCTCCGACCCTTAATCCGGGCGGTTTAGCGATCGAGGGCGGTTGGTTGGACACCGCCTCGAGGGCTAAAATCTCCGGCGATTGGGCGAACACCATCCTGTCCTTTGCAAAGCTTCGTGACTCCCGGTGCGGACTCCTTTACGGACTCCGAACCTCCGCGCCTCTACCGGTCGAATCCGACTAGGCGCCCGGTTATGGAGTTCACCGCCACGGACATCTTTAAGCACTTCGCCCTTTGGCGATATCCTGAACTCATTAAAGTCTCTCTCTTTGTCGAGAGCCTGGCGAACTATGGTCGGGAAGGTTGGGATTCGGACGACGAAGAAATTCAGCGCCCACCTACCACCCACTTTGCAGCCCTTGTCGATGATTTAACCGACATGCTCGACTTCGACTCGAAGACATCGGCGGTATGGATGATGGTGCGGAGGCGATCAAAACCTGCGCCCGCAGAACCTGGAAGGCCACGTCGTCATATGATATATACATGGTGGACATCCCAAAAGATGGGAATGGCGATGGAGCGGCGGAGGATGACCCTCAAGAAACAACTCAGCGCCCGGCGTCGGTGGCGCCGCTCTAATCCGCCCACGGTAAAGCGGCGATTCGGCATGGGAGACAATAATACCCGGACGGTGCGAAGGCGACCCCCTCAAGCGGGACTCGGCGGGGAGGAGGAGAAGCAAGTTCACTGCGGCGATGTGGCGAAAAGAGGTAGGGGCGATAATTATCGCCCCCTCCGAAGGCGAGGCAAGCCTCGGCGGCGGCGAATTCGTCGTGCCGGAGGACCCGTCGAGCAGGGGCGTTTTAAGCGCGGGCTCATGGCCATGGCAAGCAGCCTCAAGAAAATCAGCAACAACTTAGAGCTGACCAAGAGCTGCTGGCAGCGGATGGACTGAAGTCCTTGCAGCGAAGAGTATGAACTTCGAAAGCCCCTCAAAAGATACCCCAAGCGCGAGCTGTTGCCTCGTCGGAGGAGAAGCACCCGTCACCAGCGCCCGACATGGCGGACCGGCCACCCGTGGCGCGGCGAAGAAACCTCTCGGCCCTCCGCTCAAGCCACGCCCGGCGCGCTCAAAAGTACCAAGGCGGGAAAGCGCGCGGACTTGCGAGATATATTGGAGGATAAGGCAAAGCATACAAGATCGATCTACAAATCGCGTGGGCGTAGCGACTCGGGATGATTACCGTCACGCCGGATACAACAAACCGGCGGGCGAACACGATGAACAAAGCTCATATGAGCTACGTCGTGATATATTATCTGAGCGCGCGCACACCCACTATGCTTCATTGATGAAGTAATGGATCATCAAATCACGAGGGCTTCAAACCCGTAAACATCGAATCATACGATGGTACCACGCAGATCCTGCGGTGCGGATGGGGACTATCTCCTCCATATCCACATGGCCCTTGGTGATGATCTACATGCCATCAAATACCTCCCTCAAGCTTAAAGGACCAGCTCGGCATTGGCTCAACAGCTTGCCGGCGAGTCAATCGGTTGTTGGGAGGACACGGAAGCCGCATTCCTAGATAACTTCCGGGGCACATATGCGACCACGAGCGCCGATGACCTTAGCCATATAATTCAGCAGCGAAAGAATCGGCGGACAATTACGGGCGCGGTTCCTAACAAAGAAAAATCAGATCGTCATTTGTCCGGGATCGGGCGCTAGCAACCTTCAAACACAACATCATAGCAGTGGCTAGCCGGCACCTAGGGCGGAAAAGCGAAATCCATGGCAGCCCTCACCACACTCATGACCGGCTTTTGCGCGGAGAGGACAGCTGGCTAGCTCGAAGCAACAACAGCCAAACACCACGGTAGTTCGGATACCAAGGACGATAATGGCAGGTCGGCGTCGCAACAAGCATAAGCGCCCGTATTAACGGTGATAATGCTGAAGATCTGACGATAAATGCGAATCGGCTCTAAACCGGTCGTGGAAGAAGCCATTCAAAAGAAATACCGAGGGCACGTCCAACTTGGACCGAATACTCGATCGCTTGTGCGGATACATGGCACCACGAAAAACCAGCCAACCACACCAGCAGGGATTGTTGGGTGTTCAAACAACAGGCAAGCTAAGCGTCGAAAACAACGACAAGGGGCTGCATAGCGATGGCGAGGAAGAGCCCGGCCGCCAAACAATAGAGGACAGAAGGGCTTTCCCACACAAGTGCGGACGGTGAACATGATATATGGAACCCACATACCCAAAAGGGGCGGCGTGCACTAAAGGGCGTATATGCGATGGAGCGATCGCCCAAGTTCAACCCATGGTCCTCTGCCCGATCACATTTGATCGAAGGACCACCCACTAGCATCCGTCCGGCGGATTCGCGCGTGGTTCTTGACCCAATCATCCACGTATTTCACCTCACTAGAGTCTGATGGGCGGCGGTAGCCTGAACCTGCTTTATCGGGATACGGTGTGCAAAATGGGCATAGAACCCTCAAGTTAAACCCACAAAGGCGACCTTTAAAGGCGTCATACCAGGTGTAGAGTCAATTATGCGAGCTCGGTTACACTCGAAGTGGTCTTGGATCCCGGGTAACTTCGAAGCGAAGAGTTAATCTTGACATAGTCCCGTTCATGGCGGCTATCACGCCTTTGCTTGGGCGAACCGCATTTGCAAAGTTCAATGCGGTGCCGCTTTCACGCATACCTCAAGCTCAACATGCGAGGCCCTCGAGGTAATCACGGTCAATGGAAACACGAGCGCTCTCTCGAGCGGAGGAGCACATGGCGGCCCTGCGGCGGGCGCCAAGCAGCCTCTCACGGCAATTCCGGGTCCGGCCATTAAGCGTCCGGCCACCGTCAAAGCGCGCCGGGTAACCTACAACAAGACCGCTGGCACGATCCGAGCCGCAGCGTAGCAATCCGGCTCCAACCCCAGCCCTCGCGAAGCAGCGAAGCGATTACTACGCGTACATAACTACGCTCTAGAGATACCATGGGCCTAAGGGGAGGGCACGACCATGCGCGCCCAATGCGGCTCAACCGCACGGGGGCTCCCAATTGTGTCATTCTTTTCTTTCTTCTTTTTCTTACTTTCGGGACTCCGTTTTCCGAAGTCTGTCGGCACTAAATTGCGAACTCACGATGCAACAGCGAGGGAAACGGCTCGTCAGTGTCGGTGGTCTCTACTACGAGCATTATACCTATTTTACATTCCATCCATGCTTACCCCTGGAGAGGACATGTTAAATAGTCCCATCCCTTGCTTATCGCACTATTTGTATCATTACGCTTCCATTGCAGTACCTTTTGAATAAACAATACATAGCTTTTGCCTATTATTGCACTCCTTTCTTTATCTATATATATGTTCATTTCATGACATGTTGCACCCGTACACTTTAGTGCGACCAATACACCGAGGGCTTAAGTACACCAAAAGTATGGTGTGATAAGTCCGAACACTTTCACAAGTCGGCACCCGAACTTATAGCATTATATGCATCGGCTCGAATCATGTCTTGGGTCAATAGTTGGGTTTGCCCGGCTCCCATGTTTTGGTACCTTCGTTCCGTTATATCGGCTAAGGTAGCGCTGGGAGAACCACTGCGATTGTGCCCGGTTGAGCTGGGTTGAGCACCTCGGTGGAAAGCTAAAACTAACCGTCATGATAGAGGAGAGCGATCGCTGTTCGAAGGTTTTTGGGTCCCTAAAGACTTATGCGCTTAGGCGAGGTCGGCATTGTCCGGCCAAAGGCGTGGATAGCACCCGAACTCGGTCTTCCGAATACTTGGGGCTTTGCTGAAATTTAAAATTATAGAATTCTATGGCTAAGTGAGAGTGTTCAAGCACTATAAGTCTGGTTGCCTTGTTCGTTGCGTTGGCGCCTCCTCGACGGACCCAAGAATGGGAACAAGGCGCTCAAGTTTATCGAACACCCAGCACTTTCGTGGCATGGGGCTGAAACCAACGACTTGCCATCTCTCAAATTTGATAAACGGCCGCACAGAAGGTAATATTTTAAATTAACAAGCGTTGCTTAGCACATATGAACAAGTTTTCAGCGTACAAGATAACAAATGCGAGTCTATTCAAAATTACATCTTTGGAGCACTCATCCGCTATCTGGCGGGCACCCTTGAGGGCGCCCTCATAGTACATTTCGGACTTGCGATGCTCCTTGCCCTTGGTGGCCGTCCGTCACAAGCTTCTCCGCATCCAGCTTGCCCTAGTGCACTTTAGCGCGGGCAAGGGCCAACAGGCACCTTCAATGCAGAGCAGTGCTTGATGACTTCAATCCATGGACAGGCGTCCACCAGCCGCTGCACTAGCCGAAATAGCTCCCGGGCATGGCTTCAATAGCCATAGCCGAGCTATGAGGCCCTTCATGGCCTGTTCGGTGACCTTGTGGAGCTCGACCAAGCTGCTTCAGCTGGTCGCTCGAGGGGCACCGGACGTTGGTCTCGACATCTTGAGACCAGAACACCTTCTCCGTCGAGCTCCCTCCTTGCGCGGTAGAAGCAGCGGCAGCATCGGACACACTCTGGGGCAGATCTGCGAATGCTCTGGAGAGCTCGAATCCGGGTAAGTAATAGGTAATTCACTTTCACATGCTTGCTTTGCATAAATAATGCCTTACCGCGCTATCTTCTTTCATGATTCAATTTCTTGGAGGCTTTTTGGATTTGGCCTTAGCGGCTTTGGCACTCTCAAGAGCGGGCGACTCGGACTCTCGAGTCTTCAAGTCACGCTCCAAACTCGTGTTTTCCACGAGTGCAGGCTCTTGCACACCTCCGCCACCCGCTCCTCCTGCTTCTCTCACTTTCGATCGCTCCGCAGCCTCTTTGCTTTCGGCGCGGACACCGCTTCCTTGAGGTCGCCACCTCGTTCGTGGCCCTACAATACCACGTTATTCCTGTCATTTTTGCAACCTAATCCTTTCTATAAGGTATTTCTTTAATAAGGTATTGCTTACCTTCCCTGTCCTCGAGCTGCTTCTTGGCAAGGCCGAGCTCGTTCTCGGACTGCTTTCGAGGCTCTTCTTCAATGCATTGACCTCCGCGATTAGTCGGCGAGGTAAGTAAGCGCCTTTGCATTAGCATATTGACATACTTATGTTAGACTCCTGTGTATATCTTTTTAGATCCTTAGTCGGCTTTTCTTTCCGAACACGAACTAAGCATCAAGAACTCTTGTCTATCGGTAATATTTTTACATATTCTAAACTTACCTCAAAACCTGTTAGAAGGCTGGTACAGGCTTGATCAGCCAGCTCTTGGCGGAATGAACTTCTGGATAACCACACTCATAACAATGCGGTGCTCCTCGTCGATGGGCGCCTTTAAGCGCCTCCGGCAAGCTATCCAGTGCCTCCGGATGGGCCGGAGGTCACCGGCGTCGTAGTCTTACCCTTCTTCGAAGGGGCGCTTCTTGGACTTGGAACCACTTGAAGGTTACAGTGCAGAGTCGGCACAGGGCCAGACTTAGAGCCCTCGGGTTCTCGCCCCCTTGGCCCGGTCAGGAGGTCGCCTTGTGGCGCCTCCGGGACCACCTCCTCTGGCTGGGCCCCTCTTGGGACTCCACCGCGGTGTCGTCGGCGACACGAGGAGAGGCGGTCGAGTGAAGTACCATTCACATCCGGCGAGCCCGGGGGCCCTTCGGCAAGCGGCAAGCTGGTCCTTAGGCGGGCTACATGGTCATATTCGGTGTTAGAAGAAACTATCGACAAATAAAAGTCATGAACTATTAGGGTCAGGACACTTACGATCTCGCCGAGGCTTGGCCCTTGGTGGCCCTCCTCCTCGTCGTTGTCGGCGTTGGTGGAGAGATTAGGAGAAGGTCCTTCCCTTCTTGGACCCTCCGGCCTCCCGGTTAGGGCGGCCTTCCTTTTCTTCTCTCCCCCTGCAGGGAGGCTTCTTCCTCCTCCTCTTCCTCGGAGGAGGATTCCACCTCAGGGTTGTCGGGCGATGATTCCGGCCTTTTTGGCCGAGAAACTCCTTGAGTTCCGTAGCCTTCTTCTTGGCCTTCTTCTCGGCACCACGTGAGGTGTCGAACCAACCTTCCCGTCAATCAGGCGTCAGCTGGAGTCTTCGGCAAAGGGCAGACGGTTAATCTGTCCGGGGCGTCTTCAACCGATCTGTCAAAGGTTAGGAGTTTACATCCCGCATAGAGTCAAACTATGAAAAAGAGTCCCTAAAGGGTAAAATAACTTACCTCGCTGGCTTGGCGCTGCGAGCTGAATCCATGATCTTGGTGGCGGATGTAGAACCTCGGCGCCCTTGAGCGGCACCTTCCGGGCATCTTCGTGCGTAGTGTCGAAGAGCCTTTTCGAGATTAGGTCTTTGTGCTGGATCGAACTCCACAATTTGAAGGCCCGTTGTTGGCATGGGAGAATCCGGCGGATGAGCATCACACGGATTCGTTGACAAGCCTCGATTCTTGTCCACCAGGTTTGGACGCCAAGTTTGGAGTCCGGACAGCTCATCTGAATCGCCCCGTCTGGCCCGTCTCTTTCCATGATGTGAGCCGTGTGGGAAGCCAGATCGGATCGGGGCCGCCGCCCATTGAGAGTCAGCGGCTCGGTGATGTAGAACCACCCGATTGCCACCTTTATGGTCTCCACAAAGGAGCCCTCGAGCCATAGGACTTTGGCCATCTTGCCAACCATGGCGCCTCCGCACTCCGGCTTGGCGGCCGCCCACTACCGGCTTGACATTGAAGATCTTCAGCCATAACCCAAAGTGGGGCTGGATGCGAGAGAAGGCCTCGCCTGACGATAAGCGCCGAGATGTTGAGGATGAAGTTCGGGGCTAGATCGTGGAAATCCGGGCCGTGAAGAACATGAGCCCCGGACAAATGGGTGAAGTGGAAAACCTAGTCCATGGAGGAAGTGGGTGAGAACACCACCTTCTCATGGGGCACTGGGGAATGAGCTGCCCCTCGTCGGAGTGGCCGGTGCGCGATGTCGCTGGACAAGTATCCGGCCTTCCGTAGTCTTTTTACTTGGCCCTCCGTGACGGAGGAGACCATCCACCTGCCTCCGCTCCGGACATGGCTGGAGATGGTTGAGGAAGGATGTCGGACTTAGTATTTGGAGCTCAGTCTTGAAATGGATGAGCAAAGGAGGAAGAAGGCATAGGTGAAAGGTGGATCCTTATCCTTATATGGACAGACGAAGCTATCGTCCCCATGACTGGTAAAACTTCGCTTATCTCCCAAGCGCTGTAATCGATAAGCGGTTGGGTTACCACGTCCGTATTGATGAGAATCCCGGAATAAGGGGCACGATCTCGCTTTGATAAGGCGTGCCAAGGAAACCACCTCGCTAAGCGCGCTGAGGTGGACAATAAAATGATTAAATATGAAGGCACGGCGTGGTGTGATGTCACACCGCGGAATCGTCAGCAGATCTGTGCAAAAGTTATTCTCTCTCGGTGGTATGTGGAACTTGTTTTGCGAGCGGACACTATCCTTGTGTTCAAAATCTTCTATGAAGTATTCGGAAGAGGAACCCGCCTTGCAATGCGAAGACAACATGCGCGCGGACTCATCGTCATTGAAGCCTGGTTAGGGAGACTCTTGAGGAGTCTGGATTAGGGGGTGTCCGGATAGCCGAACTATCATCTCTGGTCGGACTCCTGGACTATGAAGATACAAGATTGAAGAATTTGTCCCGTGTCCGGATGGGACTTTCCTTGGCGTGGAAGCCAAGCTTGGCGATACGGATATGTAGATTTCTTACCATTGTAACCGACTCTGTGTAACCCTAACCCTATTTGGTGTCTATATAAACCGAAGGGTTTTAGTCCGTGGGGCGAACAACAATCATACCATAGGCTAGCTTCTGGGGTTTAGCCTCTCGATCTCGTGGTAGATCTACTCTTGTACTACCCATATCATCAATATTAATCAAGCAAGTAGGGTATTACCTCCATCGAGAGGCCCAAACCTGAGTAAAAACATCGTGTCCCTTGTCTCTTGTTACCATCCTCCTAGGCGCATAGTTGGGACCCCCTACCGAGATCCGCGGTTTTGACACCAACAATGACTATCCAGCTTTGGGCACTATGTCGGCGAGCGACACATAGTTCTTGTCGGTGCAGGAGCAGGGGTCCCAGGACTTGCCTGCTGCGGCCTGCGCCGTGGCTCAAAGGGGGGCCCAACCGGCCCATCTTCATCAACACAAGCTCAAGACCCTCGCGAGGCCAAGTGTAACACCCCGTATGTAACTTTCCATATTTGTAACTCCAACTCTTGCCATTTTCGGCATTGTGATATGATATTCCCTCCGTGGTTGGGTTTTGTCTTTCGTTTTGCATTTTGTTCATGTCATGCATTTCATATCATGTCATCATGTGCATCTCATTTGCATACGTGTTAGTCTCATGATTCGAGCATTTTCCCGTTGTCCGTTTTGCAATCAACTCCTATGTCCCCAGCGTCCCTTTTACATTTTCCATGATGGGTACTAAACTTTCTCGAAATGGACGAGGTTTGTCAAGTGGCCTTGGTACACCACCGGTGACCACACATCAAGTTTGGGTCATTTGGAGCTCGTTTGGTACTCAGCAGTTAACCGCACTCTCGCAAAGGCCTCTTTTAAGTTGCATCCCAACACCCCTTCAAAACAGCCCAATAACCCATCTAAGTCACTTCCATGTCCATCGCCCGTTCGATCACGATCGTGTGGCGAAAACCGTGCTCAATTTGGAGCTTCTAGCTCCTTCTACCTATAAAAACACCCCTCCCGAATTTTGGATCAATCCTCCTCAAACCCTAGCCCGCTCCTCTCCGCGCCGCGGGCGCATCCGGACTGGGCGGACCGTCCGCCGCCGCCCGCCCGACCAGCGGGAACGCCACGTGGCACCCGGCCACCGCAGCGCCGCCCGCCCGCCGAGCCAGCGGCCGGCCCCAGCTTTATCGCCGCCCGCCCGCGCCCTCCGCCGCCAGCCGCCGCGCCCGCGCCCCGCGCCCTCGCCCCTCCGCCCGTACCGCCCGCGCCGCCGGACCTCCCCCGCCGTTCCTCGCCCGGCGGCCGCCGCCGGCGCCCGCGCCCCGGCCGCCGTCGCCCCTCGACCCAGCGCCGCCAGCATCGCCCGGCCGCCCTGGCCTCTCCTTCCTCCTCCCTCCTCCGGCGAGGTACCGCCGTTATCGATCCGCGCGCCCGCCGGATCTCAGATCCACGGGAGGTTGACTTTCCCCGAGCCCCGATTTCCTCTAAGTCATATTTCTGCAGTTATTTCGTTGCATTTTCATCATGCCATAACTTTGCACCCGTAGCTCCGTTTCGTGCGTGTAATATGTCAAATTGTTCGTCTCGAAGAGTAGATCATTTCATCTCATTGCATAAGTTTCATTTGAGCTCATCTTGGTGCCCGAAATACTGTTGGAAGAGGGTTATGTGATGTTAGTTTCTATTTCTTAACAGAAAATGCACTTTTGTCATTTTTGCCATGATTGATGTGTGCATCCTATGAACTGGAATCCTACATGTGTTTGGTAATATTCCATGCCATATTTACAGGGGTGTATACCATGTATTTTTGTGATCTATGTGGTGACTAGAACAAGCGTGCAAACTAGGCTTCATTATGTTGCTGATTTCAGCCCCTATTTTGCTGATATTTTTATGCCATATTAACTTGATGCTCTGAGAGTTCCATGCATATTTTGAGATACTTGATGAGGATGTTTTGAACATATGGTTATTATCTATCCATCCATTCCTTTGTTTGAAATTATGGAGTGCCATAGCTTGAGTCAATCGAGCTCTACTTTTGCTATAAAATGTTTCCTGGCAGATTGTTTACATGTTATTCAATTTTGCCAAGGTTGTTGTAGTTGATCCGTGTATGCTATGATGTTGTTCTTGCCATGTATAGTTTCTATGCCATGTCTTCTTGATGTATGTATGCTTAGTTTATCATGTAATGCTCTGTAGTAGGTGCATCGAGCTCGTGAAGATGCCTACTTAATCTGTCAATGTCATGCCACATTTCTGAAATCATGTGAAACTTGCTATTTTGACATGGGTGCTATTGCATTTTCTGATCCTTTTGGCTCATGGTCAGTAAGGGACTTTTGTTCTATGCTTTGAGTAGATTCATGCCATGCCTTTTGTGCTATTATAAGTTCCGTATCATGTAGTTTGCTTGCTCTGAACATTGCTTCTGATGCTGATTACGCCATGTTCGATATTTTCTCTAAGTCTGTGAAGTGATATATTTTGCACTTTTGCCATGCTTGCTTGGACCTGTTATGGTGTGATTTAGCCGTAGCTCAGTGTTCATCTTTTGTCAAGCATCTTGAGTAGATCACCGCCATGTGCTTTGTTGAGTACGTTTGGGTGCAGTAGCTTAATTTCTTGTTGCTTGCTAAGTGGCATCATCTTTGTTAATGGCAGTTGTGTCATTCTTGTTTTGCTTGTCATTTGCAAACCGTGCATCCGATTCCGGTGATCTTTATATCGATTTCAGCGAAATCATCTCACCTTTCAGCGGCATACTTGGTTTGCCAAGTTGATGCCTGGTTCATCATTTTCCTTTGAACGCATCGCATTGCATATCACATCTACGCATATCATATGCCATGTTTTGCATCATGTTGCTTGTGCATTGCACCGTGATTTATTGTGGTTCCTTTGTTTGTGTTCTTGCTTTGGGTAGAGCCGGAATTGATGCGTGAGCGAGGAACCTGTTGAAAGCAACTTACAAGGATCAAGCTTTTGACAACTCTGAGAACTTTGCGGGCAAGATGACCATACCCTCGAAATCACTTCTATCTTTGCTTGCTAGATGCTCGCTCTTTTGCTATGCCTATGCTCGATGCCTATCACTTGCTTATCATGTCTCCCATATTGCCATGTCGAACCCTAACCATCCTTTCCTAGCAAACCGTTGATTGGCTATGTTACGCTTTGCTCAGCCCTCTTATAGCGTTGTTAGTTGCGGTGAATATGAAGTTTGTTCCTTGTTGGAACATGGAGATGTTATTCCTTGTTGGAACATGTTTACTTGTTGGGGATATCACAATATATCTGCTATAATTAATGCATCTATATACTTGGTAAAGGGTGGAAGGCTCGGCCTTATGCAGGTGTTTTGTTCCACTCTTGCCGCCCTAGTTTCCGTCATACGGTGTTATGTTCCTTGATTTTGCGTTCCTTACGGTTTGGTGATTTATGGGACCCCCTTGACAGTTAGCTTTGAATAAGACTCCTCCAGCAAGGCCCAACTTTGGTTTTACCATTTGCCACCTAAGCCTTTTTCCCCGGGTTTCGCGAGCCGAGGTCATCTTTATTTTAACCCCGGGCCAGTTCTCCTTGAGTGCTGGTCCAACAGCGATGTCCGGGCCCCTTGGGCAATCAGGGTCTATACCAACCCGGCGTCGGCTCATCCGGTGTGCCACGAGCGAGATATGTGCAGCTCCTATCGGGTTTGTCGGCACATTAGGTGACTTTGCTGGTCTTGTTTTATTCTTGTCGAAATGTCTTGTAGTCCGGGATTCGAAACTGATCGGGTCTTCCCGATGAAGGAATATCGCCGTTGACCGTGAGAGCTTATAATGGGCTAAGTTGGGACACCCTGCGGGGTATTATCTTTGAAAGCCATGCCAGCGGTTATGAGGCGAGGGGGAATTTGTTAATGTCGGTTGTAGAAAACCGAAGTTGATCTTAATTAAAATACACATCAACGGCGTGTGTAACCGTGATGGTCTCTTCTCGTGGTCAGGGAAGTGACCACGATGTTGGAGTTATGTTTGGCGTAAGTAGTTGGGATCACTTCCTGATCGCTACTAGCTTCACGACCGTGCTTTGCTTCTCTTCTCGCTCTCTTTTGCGAATGTAGCCACCATATATGCTGAGTAAGCTTCTGCAGCTCCACCTCACAACTCTGTCCTTCCTATAAGCTTAAATAGTCTTGATCTCGCGGGTGTGAGATTGCTGAGTCCCGTGACTCACAGATTTTACCAAAACAGTTGCGGTGCCGGCGATGCGGTCTGAGATGGCGCCACCGAGCTCAAGTGGGAGTTCGACGAGGAGCGTGGTCGTTACTATGTGTCTTTCCGATGATCGATAGTGGAGCCAGTTGGGACGATCGGGGATCAATGTAGCATTTGGGGTAGTCTTCTTTTATTTTGGTTCCGTAGTCGGACCTTGAGTATATCTGGATGATGGATGTTTATTTATGTATTGTGTGAAGTGGCGGTGTAAGCCAACTATGTACCTCTTTCCCTTAAGTATCACATGGGTTGTGTGAAGATTACCTCACTTGCGACATTGCTTTCAATGCGGTTATGCCTCTAAGTCGTGCCCGACCGTGGGAGATATAGCGCGCCGAGGCGTTACACCAAGCCTCATGGGGTGGGCGACGAGGAGCTTCCTCGACACGGCCTCATCGAGGCTGGCTCATGAGGCGGAGAGATCAGGTGGGGTACCTCACGAGGTGCTCATGGCGCAAGCCATGGCGACCAAGGCGCCCGGTGGGCGCCAGCCCATGATGTCCTCCTTTCCTCTTTGGTGCAAAGGGAGCAAGCGCGGCGAGAGCATCAACAAAGGCATCCATTTGATTGCAACAAGACCAAGACCAGCCCAGACAGGAAGGAAGTCATTGTGGAGCCCAAGCGGCGTCACCACGAGCCTTTGGCGGGGAGGACCAACTTTAGTCGGGATAAGTGTACGGATGTTCCCCTTCAAAATGGCCAATTGTTGGCGCCCTTCTGCTCAATATTTGGAAGAGGCCGGGGCCTTTGCCTATAAATAGGACTAGCCTCCCACAGGGGTAGATGTAACGCCCGGATACAACTTTCCATTTTGTAACTCAACTCTTGCCTTTTAGGAGATGTGATATGTTATTTCCTTCGTGGTTGGGTTTTTGTCTTTTGTTTTGCATTTTGTTCATGTCATGCATCTCATCTCGTTGCATCATTTGCATTGCATCATGTCATCATGCAACCCTTTTAAAACTCAACTAAATAAATCAGTGGATCCTCGGTCCATTTAAATTGAGGATATTCACAATGGTGATTTCTCTTTATAATATATCCTCCCATATTAGGGAGCTATATTAAAAATATTCCATTAACTTTGGAATTAACCATAACACACTTGCAAAAATAAATCCCAATGCCTTTGTTATCATAATTCTTGGTCTCTAACTTTTGCCATATATCATTTCATCATTTTCCAAGCTCCACCAAAATCTGAACATTTTGGACCTTCAAACCCACTCCCTATTTAAACTCTTTTGAATGTAATTCAAATGAGGTTGTATTCAAACCCTTGACCGTCTCTTTGCAATTTTTACGGATCAAGACCATTTTGGTGAGCCCGGAAAATTATCCAGCGTCAACATCTTCCCCTAACCTCCCTTTCTTTTCCTTCTTATCTCTGTTTTCTTTTAATTTTCTATAGAATAGAGAGAGAGAGCCCAGTGGGCCTCCCGGCTACCGCAGCTCGGCCTCCTCCCGGCCTTGACCCACCTCATCCTGCAGCCCACCGGCTTCTCTAACCCTAGCCCGATCGATCCCACTTTCGATCCCTCGGCGCCACCGGGGCCGATCCCATCGCTCGATCCCCATCTCCCTCGCAGCCTCACTCTCCCGATCCCTCGCCCTTCTCTCGATCCCCTCTCCCCATCGTCCTCCTCCTCCGCTGCCACCGAGAGAGGTAGACACCAGCGCCGGCCTCCCCAACACCACCGGGGCGGCCAACTCCGGTGGCCCTCCGTCGTCTGCGCCCGTGCCCCCCTCTGCCTCCTCCTCGTCGCCGGAGTCCAGTCGCTGCGACCAGGAGCGCCGCCGCCCTCGACCCACCTCGCCGTCGTCCATGGCCACGCCTTCGCCAAGTGCCAGCGCAGGCTCGCCGCATCCTGCCGTTCTCCGTCGTCGCCGGACCCGCGCCGTCCTCTGCTTCCTCTACGGCGACCAGGGGCCACCTCGCCCGCGCGTCTCCTCCACCAGCAGCCTGCAACGCCCGAGGGGAGCCGAGCTCCTCCCCGTCCCCATGGTGGTTGCTTCCCTGCAGCCGGTATCCAAGCCCCTGCCCCGCCTCTGCTTCGTTCAAGCTGGGAGGAGGACGCTCGTCTGCATAGACCAGCGCCAAGTCCCTGCCGCCGGCTTTCGGTCTTGCTTCTTTTGGACCAGCAAGAACGCGGCCAAAACCGTCTGTGAGCGCATTGTCTCGAGGATTTTTCGCAAGTACCTCTCGTGCGGACTGTAGAAATGCCGGATCGCCAAATCGACTATGACTCGTCCGACCCGTTTGGAACCTCAAGCGCCCAAGTTCCACTACCGTTGTCGTGTATCCGACAAGACCAAGTGTCTGACTACACCGGGGATCGTCAAGTACCTCTACCGATGACCGAACATCTCGATGATGTACCACTACCGTCGCCGCGAACCGGGACCGGCAAGTCCGAAGACCCTAGTACCACGACTATCCTCGAGGACATTGGTTCCATCAAGTTCGACTCTGAAATGTGTACCACTACTTTCACTACCGTCACCGTGCGTCGCGAGCGACTACTTCCACTCGACCCGTGAGCGACTACTTCCCTCGACATTTTGAACCGCCTCGAAATGCCGCTTCAAAGTATAACCCGAGGCGGCGCCCGTGAGCGAATGCATGTGTTGTATGAGATGCCGTGTTTGCACCGTGTCCGAGTTGTCATTACGTTCCTCCTCGTTAGCCATGCCGTTGACCCGTGGGAACCCGGTAACAGGGAGCACCCACCATCTCTAGCATGTTTAGCACATCCATGCGCTTCCTTTTGCACGATATATCCATGAGCTACGGAACCGATATGTTGCCGTGGCATCGTTTTCGGATTCGTTGCCGTGGCACCCCTTTCTTCCACCACAGTGACAAATGCTTCATAACATGCTCATGTCAACATTTTCATCTAATTGCTTAAAACTTGCATATGTCATCCGCATCATAATAACAACATTTAAAATGTTTAAAATTATGTTTGCATTAAAATGCTAAATGCATATGGGGATTTACCGGATTTGTTGTTTGTTATATCCGGCCCCATTTAAATTGTTTAGATGGTATAGTTTTGTTATGCTTCACCTATTGCCATGTTAACCAACATTTAATATTGTTGAGTACCTAACCGAGATTAAACTAAATATGTCAATGTGGTGTTTTGTCAATATGCAACCCGTTGCATATTGAGCTCCACTTAACTTGTAGCATTGTTTGTTGCACTTTGCCATGCCATGCCTCAATAAACCGGACATGCATCATACTTGATTGTGCATCGTGCCATGTTTATGCTTGTGCATTTATCTTGTTGTTTGTTTCTTTCCGGTGTTGTTTCTTAGTTCCGGTAATGTTGCGATTGTGAGGACTCGTTCGAATACTCCCGTTCGTCTTCTTCATGGACTCATTCTTCTTCCTAGCGGGATTTCAGGCAAGATGACCGTCACCTTGGATCTCATTACTATCATTGCTATGCTAGTTGCTTCGTTCTATCGCTATGCTGCGCTACCTATCATTTGCTCTTCAAGCCTCCCAATTGCCATGAACCTCTAACCATTGTCACCCTTCCTAGCACACGTTGTTTGGCTATGTTACGCTTTTGCTCAGCCCTCTTATAGCGTTGCTAGTTGCGGTGAAGATGAAGATTGCTCCATGGTGGACAGGATTTTGTTGGGATATCACAATATCTCTTATATTATTAATGCATCTATATACTTGGTAAAGGGTGGAAGGCTCGGTCTTATGCACTGGTGTTTTGTTCCACTCTTGCGCCCTAGTTTCCGTCATATCGGTATTATGTTCCCGGATTTTGCGTCCCTAGCAGCGGTTGGGTGATTTATGGGACCCCCTTGACAGTTCGCTTTGAATAAGACTCCTCCGGGAAGGCCCAACCTTGGTTTCCATTTGCCTCACCACCACCTACTTTTCCTTGGGAGTCGCACTCTCGAGGTCATCTTTATTTACCCCGGCCCAGTGCTCCTCAGTGTTGGTCAAACTAGAACACCGTCTTGGGACCATTCCTTAGCAACTTGGTTACGTCGGTTCTGTGCGCTTCGCTCATCGGTGTGCCCTAAGAGCGAGATATGTGCAGCTCCTATCGGGGTTTGTCGGCACATCGAGGCGGCTTCTGGTCTTGTTTTATTCTGTCGAAATGTCTTGTGGCAGGATTCGAGACTGATCGGGTCTTCGGGGAAGAATATCCTCGTTGATCGTGAGAGCTTATCATGGGCTAAGTTGGGACACCCTGCGAGGTATAAACTTTCGAGAGCCGTGCCCGCGGTTATGTGGTAGATGGGAATTTGTTAATATCCGGTTGTAGTAAACTTGAATTAAACTCTTCTAAAATACACCAACCGTGTGCGTAACCGTGAGTGTCTCTTTTCGGGGTTGATCGAGAGGAGAACACGGTCTTTGGGTTATGTTTGACGTAAGTAGGAGTTCAGGATCACTTCTTGATCATTGCTAGCTTCACGACCGTTCCGCTTGTTCTCTTCTCGCTCTTATTTGCGTATGTTAGCCACCATATATGCTTAGTTGCTGCTGCAACCTCACCACTTTACCCCCTTCCTTTCCCATTTAGCTTTGCTAGTCTTGATACCCATGGAAATGGGATTGCTGAGTCCTCGTGGCTCACAGATTACTACACCACCAGTTGCAGGTACAGGTTATGCAATGATCATGGCCGAGGCGATGTTTATTTGTGTTGGAGTTCTTCATACGCTTCTTGATCGGGGATAGGTTCGGTCGGCCTTGGGCTAGCGAGGTGGATATTGTTTGAGTTTACATTTATGTTTCATCCGTAGTCGGATGTTGATCTTATATATGATGTGTTGTTGTATTAGTGTGGCATTGTATGCCTTTTGTATGTATCCCCATCTATTATGTAATGTTGATGTAATGATATCCACCTTGCAAAAGCGTCTTCAAGATGCGCTTCTATCCTTGTTGGGACCTTGAGTTCCTTTAGGATAGGAGTCGCATCTTAGGCGTGACAAGTTAGTATCGAGCCTCGACCGACCATAGGAGCCCCCTTGTTTGTTGGCGTTGTTGAGTCTAAGAAAACTATTTTGAGTCTTAGGATTATATATATATCGGAGTAGGATTATTTTACTCCTCGGTCCTTTAAATCGCTCTGGTGAGGTCTCTGGCGTAGAAGTTTTGTCTCTTCTCTCCTCAAATTTCACTAAAAAATTTTAGGATCAGCGGGTATCTTGGAATCGTTCGATGGTTTTGTGGCGAGAACATTGTTCTTGGTGCCTCGACATTTAGGGGTTGTGGCGGTGTCGGGGAGTTGAGCTCCGGGTGTTGTCGTCACAATTTTATCGTTGCGATTCTGGAATACGAGCTTTGCCGACATCGAAAATCTCTTTTATGCAGTTGTTGGTGAGATAACCCGATAACCCGATCTTTGGGCGAGCTCGGGAGTATTGCCATAACTTCGTATAACGGATGCTTTTGAAGGTTGAGGTACACGATTTCGAAGTTTTCTTGGTTATGTGTTGGCGGATGGATACGGTGGATCTAGGTATTGTTAGTTTGGGTGATATATTTTGTGTCCCTGTATCCTCAACACCTGATTGCATAACGAGAAAGTTTGGGAGTTTATAGGTGGGTATTCAAGTAGCTCCTAGAATATCTTTCCGACGGATGCATGATATGAGATTGGGTAAATCTCTATCATATGTATTTATTCGGCTTATTCTGCAAGCCAAATCCTTTGTTTTGTTTTATTTGTGGTATTGAGTTGCTTCAATGTCAAGTGTTGATTCCATACCTTTCAGCGGTGTTCTCATATTGCTATGTGAATACTAATCCTTCTTATCATCGAGGTCGTCATGTTAATTCTTTTCCCAACGGCGCTTCTCTTCAAATGGATCCGATCATTTCAACATTTGCGAGATCAATTCTAAGTTTTCTCAGCGGTGTTTGTTTCATCCGTCCCAAGTTGTCTTTGTTTTCCTGCCCTCCACCCTTTTCTTCAAGGACTCAGATTTCTTAATCAAGTATCCATCTTATAGATGGGAAGTCTCTCCATTCTTTTCGTCAATGTTCTTATCCGGTGATTCTCGGGAAGATACTAGCAGACCTTAACCGTCATTATTTGTTCTCTTTCTTCTCCGGTGGATTAATTTCAAGCTTTGTCAATCATATTTTTTCCTCGTCTCAAATGTTTTCTCGTGCGGTGCACCTCTTAATCATCCACTTCTAGCTATTCAATTGTTAGGAGTGATGAAGATATCTCGGAAGATTCAAGTTTCCATTCTCAATTCACTCAAGTTACATTGAGGATGCCATCTCATTCAAGCCATTTAATTCAACGGTGCAACCTCTCTTTAAAATTGTTCAACTGTGTTTTTCTTTCGAGTGGGCCCTAACCCACGGGTCTTTTCGAGGATCTTACGACTCTTCTAATTTTCCGGAGCTATTCTCAAATTCATTTCAAAGTTTGACGTAAGAATGAATTTTCATCAGTCACATGCCTTCTCCAAGGTCGCTTTCAAACTCTTTTCATCTTTGGCCCTTTCCTCTTTTAATCCTTCCGGAGTTCTCAACAATTTGGTGGTGTTTCTCATCGTCATTCTCAGTATTTGAAGACCGAAGAAGAGTTTCTCTTAAATCTTGCTCCATTCTCTTCAAGATTCATGGTTCAAGTTTGATGCTATCCTCTCATAATTGTTTTCGATTGTGAGAATTCTTTTTAACCATCCGGAGCATTTCATGAGTTGTTTCCAGTTCTTTCCTCCGAAGGCCATCATGTCATAATTCCTCATTCCCAGCTTTCAGCTCTCGTTCTCTAAATCTTACCGGTGCATCATTCAAGTATTATCTAATCAGTTCATGATCTCTTCGTTCTCATGTATCTAAATCCTCTCAAGTATCTTCGTTTTCTTTTTCTCCAATTCTTCCCGGTGAATTGTGCCTTTTCTACGTTCATTTTCAATTCTTATGGTGGTTCGTTCAAGATTTCACTTCCTTCGTTATCATATTGATTCATTCATTGTTTCCAAATTCCACCGGTGGTTCCATCAATACCTTCTCAAGTTTGCGCTATATCTCTCTTAATCCTTTCTACGGGAATAAGTAGTGTGCCAAATCCATTGCTTGTCATCAATTTAATTTGATGAAGGATAAGCATACAATAAATCTTATTTTTATTTCCTCGAGGTGATTCAATTCTTTTCTTCCGGAGATTGTTCATGATGAAGTAATTCTAGTTAAGTGTTTTCATCTTTTCTTTTTCGGAGTTCAAGTCCTCTCGGTTATATAATCATGACTCCATCTAAATCATTGCAAGGTTTCACCTTGTGTCTTCAACTTCTCTTTCTTTTTATCATCCTTTTATTACCGGAGTTCTTCATGGAGGCTCTACATGATGGTTTGTCAAGGATTCTTTTCATTCTTCAATTGTTCTTCAACATTTTCTCGAAGTTATGACCCGCCAAGCTATACTCAAAATTAAACATGGTGCTCAACACATGTTTTGTTTTGAGGAGCTCAAGTATTCTTCTTTTTCATTTTGAAGTGCAATTCTTTCTACCTTATCTTTTGAGATGGTGTTATGTCATCCTTGGCAATTTCTCCTCGTGCTTCATGATTCACATGTTGTCAAGAATGAGGTATTTAAATCCATCAATCTCTTCATTGGAGTTATCTTGGGTTATATTTCACCTACATCCTTCCCTAAGGAATGTAGCTATTTGTGGTGCTTATCAATGATCCAATTTTCTCCTTCTCATCTCGGTGAAGAAGTTTTTCATCTCTTTGGTGCTCTCAATCAAACCAGTGGTTTCCATTAGTGGCGGTTGTCACCTCATAGTCTTGAGATGTTTCCATAAGCCCACTACAAGCTTATTATTTTCATTGTTGGTTTTCCAACAACTCCATTATAACCTTCTTGGAAGGGTGCTTTCCAAGCTCATTTGTGGCAGAAGTTGGCATTCTCTACTCCATTCTGTTATTCCAATGATCTATCTTCTATTCTTTCTTCCGGAGGCATTGTGATGTTGCTCTGTTCACTCATCATCTCGAATTGTGAGGACCATGTTCTTTTCATGCTTATCCATTTAACGGAGTATTGTGTCATCTCTTCAAGTTCTTTTCATCTTATCAAGTTTCCTTCTTCCAGTCGGAGTGCTGCCCAAATTATATCAATCTTATTCCTTCTCTATCTAGTTTTAACCGGAGTGGTTTCAATATCTATCTTATCACAAAACCTTTTGGTTCTCATCGTATCAGATGTTCTTCTTATCTAACGGAGTGTTCGCAATCTTGTTCATCTCCATTGTATTCTTCTTTAAATTGTTTAACCTCTCAAGGTTCTTTGGTCTCCTTTCGTTTGTCAAAGAAGCAACTTTGTTTACCTCTTCGTTTCCGTTTTTCTCGGTGCCATTCCTAGATCTGGGATGAGATCCTCTCGTAGTGGTGGAGTGTTGTAGCGCCCAGATACAACTTTCCATTTTCGTAACTCCAACTCTTGCCTTTTAGGAGATGCGATATGTTATTTCCTTCGTGGTTGGGTTTTTGTCTTTTGTTTTGCATTTTGTTCATGTCATGCATCTCATCTCGTTGCATCATTTGCATTGCATCATGTCATCATGCAACCCTTTTAAAACTCAACTAAATAAATCAGTGGATCCTCGGTCCATTTAAATTGAGGATATTCACAATGGTGATTTCTCTTTATAACATATCCTCCCATATTAGGGAGCTATATTAAAAATATTCCATTAACTTTGGAATTAACCATAACACACTTGCAAAATAAATCCCAATGCCTTTGTTATCATAATTCTTGGTCTCTAACTTTGCCATATATCATTTCATCATTTTCCAAGCTCCACCAAAATCTGAACATTTTGGACCTTCAAACCCCTCCCTATTTAAACTCTTTTGAATGTAATTCAAATGAGGTTGTATTCAAACCCTTGACCGTCTCTTTGCAATTTTTGGATCAAGACCATTTTGGTGAGCCAGGAAAATTATCCGCGTCAACATCTTCCTAACCTCCCTTTCTTTTCCTTCTTATCTCTGTTTTCTTTTAATTTTCTTTAGAATAGAGAGAGCCCAGTGAGCCTCCCACTACCGCAGCTCGGCCTCCTCCCGGCGCCCGACCACCTCATCCCAGCCCACGGCTTCTCTAACCCTAGCCCGATCGATCCCTGCTCGATCCCTCGGCGCCACCGGCCCGATCCCATCGCTCGATCCCCATCTCCCTCGCAGCCTCACTCTCCCGATCCCTCGCTCCTCCTCTCGATCCCCTCTCCCCATCGTCCTCCTCCTCCGCTGCCACCGAGAGAGAGGTAAACACCAGCCCGGCCTCCACTAACACCAGCTGGGGCGGCCAACTCCAGCGGCCCTCCGTCGTTTCGCCCGTGCCCCCCCTCTGCCTCCTCCTCGTCGAGTCCGGTCGCTGCGACCAGGGCGCCGCCGCCCTCGACCCACCTCGCCGTCGTCCATGGCCACGCCTTCTCCAAGTGCCGCGCAGGCTCGCGCATCCTGCCGTTCTCCGTCGTCGCGGACCCGCGCCGTCCTCTGCTTCCTCTCTGGCGACCAGGGGCCACCTCGCCGGCGTCTCCTCCACCAGCCTTTGCACCTGCGCTTGAGGGCGAGCTCCTCCCGTCCCCATGGTGGTTGCTTCCACCGCAACGGTGTCCAAGCCCTGCCCGCCTACGCCCGTTCGGCGGGGAGGAGGGCCTTCGTCCGCATAGACCAGCGCCAAGTCCTGCCGCGGCTTTCGGTCTTGCTTCTTTTGAACCAGCAAACGCGGCCAGAACCGTCTGTGAGCGCATCGTCTCAGGATTTTAGCCAAGTTCCTCTCGTGCGGACTCCAAGAACCGGATCGCCAAGTCTGACTATGACTCGTCCGGCCCGTTTGGAACCTCAAGTGCCTAAGTTCCACTACCGTTATCGTGTATCCGACAAGACCAAGTGTCTGACTACACCGGGGATCGTCAAGTACCTCTACGATGACCGAACATCTCGATGATGTACCACTACCGTCGCCGCGAACCGAGACCGGCAAGTCCGAAGACCCTAGTACCACGACTATCCTCGAGGACATTGGTTCCATCAAGTTCGACTCTGAAATGTGTACCACTACTTTCACTACCGTCACCGTCGTCGCGAGCGACTACTTCCACTCGACCCGTGAGCGACTACTTCCCTCGACATTTTGAACCGCCTCGAAATGCGCTTCAAAGGTATAACCCGAGGCGGCGCGTGAGCGAATGCATGTGTTGTATGAGATGCCCGTGTTTGCACCGTGTCCGAGTTGTCATTGCACGTTCCTCCTCGTTCACCATGCCGTTGACCCGTGGGAACCCGGTAACCGGGAGCACCCCACCATCTCTAGCATGTTTCGCACATCCGCACGCTTCCTTTTGCACCGATATATCCATGAGCTACCGGAACCGATATGTTGTCGTGGCATCGTTTTCAGATTCGTTGTCGTGGCACCCCTTTCTTCCACCACAGTGACAAATGCTTCATAACATGCTCATGTCAACATTTTCATAAAATTGCTTAAAACTTGCATATGTCATCCGCATCATAATAACAACATTTAAAATGTTTAAAATTATGTTTTCATTAAAATGCTAAATGCATATGGGGATTTACGGTTGTTGTTTGTTATATCCGGCCCATTTAAATTGTTTAGATGGTATAGTTTTGTTATGCTTCACCTATTTCCATGTTAACCAACATTTAATATTGTTGAGTACCTAACGAGATTAAACTAAATATGTCAATGTGGTGTTTTGTCAATATGCAACCCGTTGCATATTGATCTCCACTAACTTGTAGCATTGTTTGTTGCACTTTGCCATGCCATGCCTCAATAAACCGGACATGCATCATACTTGATTGTGCATCGTGCCATGTTTATGCTTGTGCATTTATCATGTTGATTGTTTCTTTCCGGTGTTGCTTCTTAGTTCCGGTAATGTTGCGATTGTGAGGATTCGTTCGACTACTCCCGTTCGTCTTCTTCATGGACTCGTTCTTCTTCCTAGCGGGATTTCAGGCAAGATGACCATCACCTTGGATCTCATTACTATCATTGCTATGCTAGTTGCTTCGTTCTATCGCTATGCTGCGCTACCTATCATTTGCTCTTCAAGCCTCCCAATTGCCATGAACCTCTAACCATTGTCACCCTTCCTAGCACACCGTTGTTTGGCTATGTTACCGCTTTTGCTCAGCCCCTCTTATAGCGTTGCTAGTTGCAGGTGAAGATGGAGATTGCTCCATGGTGGATAGGATTTTGTTGGGATATCACAATATCTCTTATATTATTAATGCATCTATATACTTGGTAAAGGGTGGAAGGCTCGGCCTTATGCAGTGTTACATTCCACTCTTGCCGCCCTAGTTTCCGTCATATCGGTATTATGTTCCCGGATTTTGCGTCCCTAACGCGGTTGGGTGATTTATGGGACCCCCTTGACAGTTTGCTTTGAATAAGACTCCTCCAGCAAGGCCCAACCTTGGTTTTCCATTTGCCTCACCACCACCTACTTTTCCTTGGGAGTCGCGCTCTCGAGGTCATCTTTATTTACCCCGGGCGGTGCTCCTCAGTGTTGGTCCAAACTAAACACCGTCTTGGGACCATTCCTTAGCAACTTGGGTTCGTCGGTTCTGTCGCTTCGCTCATCGGTGTGCCACGAGCGAGATATGTGCAGCTGCTATCGGGGTTTGTCGGCACATCCAAGGCGACTTCTTTGGTCTTGTTTTATTCTTTGTCGAAATGTCTTGTAGCAGGATTCGAGATTGATCGGGTCTTCCCGGGGAGAAGGAATATCCTTCGTTGATCGTGAGGCTTATCATGGGCTAAGTTGGGACACCCCTGCAGGGTATAAACTTTCGAGAGCCGTGCCGGCGGTTATGTGGCAGATGGGAATTATTTAATATCCGGTTGTAGTAAACTTGAAGTAAACTCTTCTAAAATACACCAACCGTGTGTGTAACCGTGAGTGTCTCTTTTCGGGGTTGATCGAGAGGAGAACACGGTCTTTGGGTTATGTTTGACGTAAGTAGGAGTTCAAGATCACTTCTTGATCATTGCTAGCTTCACGACCGTTCCGCTTGTTCTCTTCTCGCTCTTATTTGCGTATGTTAGCCACCATATATGCTTAGTTGCTGCTGCAACCTCACCACTTACCCCTTCCTTTCCCATTTAGCTTTGCTAGTCTTGATACCCATGGAAATGGGATTGCTTTGAGTCCTCGTGGCTCCTGATTACTACACCACCGATTGCAGGTACAGGTTATGTGATGATCATGGCGAGGCGATGTTTATTTGTGTTGGAGTTCTTGGCTGCTTCTTGATCGGGGATAGGTTCGGTCGGCTGCTGGGCTAGCAGGGTGGATATTGTTTGAGTTTGTTTATGTTTCATCCGTAGTGGGATGTTGATCTTATATATGATGTGTTGTTGTATTAGGTGTGTCATTGTATGCCTTTTGTATGTATCCCCATCTATTATGTAATGTTGATGTAATGATATCCACCTTACAAAGCGTCTTCAAGATCGCTTCTATCCTTGGTGGGACCTTGAGTTCCTTTAGGATAGGAATTAGCATCTTAGGCGTGTGATAGAGGCATCCTAGATCAAGGTCCGGAATCGAGAGAGAAAGAGAGCTGAACTCCTCAAGCAGTTCATCGCCCGGCCAGAACAGACCCTTGAGGCTGTTCTTCCTTATCTATTCATCACCATCAACCCAAGAGGCAATCCACCACACCACAAACTAGAGTAGGGTATTACACCACAATGGTGGCCCGAACTAGTATAAACCTTGTGTCTCTTGAGTTGTTCCTTTCGTAGTTTAGATCCGAGCAAGGCGGCGGGTGCGAGTAGGTAGAGGCGAGATCTCGCGCGCACCCAGTGTTCAAACCTCAAGGTGCGGAACCGAAATCCGACATTTAGCGCGCCCGGGTAAAGTGCGCCGGGATCCTATACGCCGCCGTGTCCGTCGCGCCGTCGTCATGTCCGTGACCAGGCGGGCAACCCGATCCTAAGCGGCTTAGCCTGCCTGTGAGCAGCTCGCCACAGGCGACCCATGCCCGAGCAGCTCGCGGTCGCAGGCGCTATGGGCATGGCGGCGGCAGGCGAGCCGACAACTCTCACACATGGCGGCGCGATCGGCAGCGAGGCCTCAACCACGCCCGCGCGGCGCGTACACCAGGGGCAGGGCGAACTCAAGGCAGCTCACGGTGGCAGGAGCTCTGCAGTCTGAGCTGTTGGAAAGCGGCCGTGGCGTTACTGCTAGAGCTGGTGGCGAGCTCACAGGCTTTGCCGCCTTGAGGGCTCACCCTTACACCCAGCTCCCTCCTCGGGTCCGGGCGGCCCGCGTGGGGCTCCACAGCAGCAGCGGGCTCAGGCTACTCCAACACTAGTGAAGCTGTCGGCACCGGGCGTGGCGTGGCTGCCTCCGCTCCCGGCCAGCGAAGAAGGACTCGCCGCGACCCACGGCCCGGTGGGCCGCCTTCACCCAGGTGGGCGCCTCAAGCGAGCTACATAGCACTTGAGCACTATGGCGCGGCCTTGGGATGGCGGCCCTGAAAATCGTTCCCCACATGATGGACCAAGGCACCGGCATGAGGGTGAACAAACTCGCTCCTCAGCCCAAAATTGGGGGATGAAGCGGACAAGCTGAGCTCTTCGAGTCCGTGAAGGCCCCACCGGCCATCTTTGGGCGACAATTATCGGTACCGCTAATTCCTCGAGGAGCATGCATCGCTAATCATGAATCGCGGGAGGTGCAGGTCGCCCACGACGGCTGCCCGCTCCCGATCTCCTACCCCTCGGGAGGCGTCGGGGCTGCGGGGAGAGGGCGAGATCGGCATCACCAGCATGCATTGACAAAGGCGTTCTTAGGAGGTAGGCCCTCTGCTGGGGGTGCCTCGAGGCCTGCCTGGCGGAGGACCCGTGGTCGTCGGGGAACGGCTGGCGACAGCTCTACCCCATCGGCGTCCTGGTTTCGGTCGTCATTAATGGCACTTTCGAGTGCGGTGCAAAGCGGGGCCCTAAATCTGCGATATGAAGCAAGGCGGTACACATGAAGAAGGCCCGGTGCTGTGACTCGTGGCCCGTGACACTCTCACGTAATAATGAGTGGGGTTGTGCCGCCCGGAGTCTCGGGGTGCGGCCTCGAGCCACAGGGCTCCCTCCCACACCGATGGTAGCACTTAGCTCAGTTGGTGAGAAGGCGTCCAAGACTAGACTAGGTGCGGACGCGGCCTTTTCTGCTTTCATTGCTTTTCCTTTGGTTGTCACTTTCCCCGCTTGGATTTAAGTTGGATTCGAATTTGAGATTTGCGTGTGTTTGGGGAAAGGGGTTCTTAGTCTCGTTCGAGCAATCTCTTGCGTTCCAGTTACCGCTTTGCCTCAGCTGCCTCCCCTCGTGAGCCCCTCACGGGCAGGGTTCAGCCTAGCTTGCAGCGCAAGACTGCCGCCGCCGCATCCTCTCGGGAGGTTTTACTGCAGATCCTACGGGTTCGATCGGGGAGCACTTGAGACACCACAGCCCTCCACAGGCTATCTCGGGGCCCTTGCAGGACAAAAGGTAAACTAGCCAGCCACTGGCGCGGCGTCTGGTGATATAGCATCTACTAATACACAAAACACAAGTTTTACATGAGGGCTCCCCTCCCAAAATGCTCTCACAACCGTCGAGGCAAAACCTGAAGCTCTATTAGTGCGGGGTAAGGAAAGCGAGGAGCGATCTGCGATCGGTCGGATAAATCCCCAATGCATCCTTGGAGCACCTCTGGCTATTGCTGGTGTCGCTGGCCTCGCCATCGCTCTGCGTTGTTACCAGCGGCGTCGGGGCGTCCACCACACCACCTTCGCCAGCAGCCACGATCACACCGCCGTTATCGAAAGCGAAAGGCCACGGCGGCGTCCACGTTGTCCTCCGGCCGGTCGCCCGAGTGCGCCCGGGCGGCACTGAGATGCTGAAGCGATAGCGGCGTTGAAGTCGAAGTGGGGTCCATATTCGGAGATGGCTGAAGACGCGAGAAAAGGCGCGCCCGAGCAGGGCGTGGCTCATCTTCTCCACCAACCTGCCGTCTCTGACCGACCGCGCCTCCAGCTGCATCACCATGTTGGTGAAGAACTGAAGGTTGCCGACGTAGTTAACTGTGTGCGGCTCGCCAACAGCCGCCTCACAGATGTTACCCAAGGCTGTGTTGGCTCTCTCCGGGCGTGGTGAGCATGGGGCGTGCTCATGCTCCGAGATCCGCCCGGCTGGCGTATCTCGTCCGCGTGCAGCCGGCGCGGCGGCCTCGGCCTCGTCCACCCGTTGGCGAAGAAAAGCACCTCGGCACGGGAGGTAGTTAACTACTCTGCGCCACCTCAAGGGCGGCCCGAGAAGCATCGGCCCGCCGCGTCACTTCCTCCTGCTTGGCCCTCAAGGCAGCGGTCCTACCTTCGGCCTCAGCTCGAATCAACCCCAGCCTCTCCTCGAACTCACGCTCAAGGTTCAAGCGCGTCGTCGCCACCCGGCGTCCGACCTCCTCCAGGACACGGGCTTCCCGCGCTGCGACATCATCCTCTGCCCGCGTTACCAAGCGCTCCCTTGTTTCCAGGCGCTCATAATCGCGCGCGCGTTCGGCGGCTTCCAGCGTCAGCGCCTCCTCACGCTTCTGGAGCTCTGCTGGGTCGCCTGAGGCCACCTTCATCGACGCAAGGGCCGCCTCGCGCAGCTCCGCCTGCTCCTCCAGTGAGCGGCATCGGGCCAGGAGTTCCCGCGCCTGCTCCTCCGCCGCCTCTCGCCGTCGGTCAGCTTCCGAGCCTCCTCGGCGGCGAAGCGGACCTCGAGAGCCGCCAGCGGCGCCTTGGCCTCCCCATTGTCAAGATCCGCTGCGATGGCGCGCAGGGCGACAGCCACCTTCAGCTCGCGGCTCTCCGCGGCGGTACGAGCCCTCGGCCTCGGTAGCGTCTTCATCGGCAAGCTCTTCACCAAGCAGGCTCACCGTGTCGACCACCCTCCGAAGAAACCCTTGGCGAAGCGCGGCGGCTCCCGGCGCTCAAATCGTCTTCCACACCATCATCCGCCTCGGCGAGTCGCGGGGAGCCACGCATCAAGCCTCCCCTCGGGCGGGCTGGGGCTGGCGCCCTCGCCCGGCGGCTGGGCACGCTGCTGCCGAAGCCCGGCCGAGCCAGCCCATCCCCTAAAGAAGCGCAAAGGAATACCTCAGCCACTTGCGGTCGATGACGGATAAAGCCCACGATGGGCTGGCTATGCCACGAGAATGCTTTCGCGAAGGAGGTCACGGCGCGCGCAGGCGCGTGATCGCCTCGGGATGGTTCGTCTCTCGGCCGGCCTCACCACGAGGCTCTGCTGCTCGGGCGCTCGAGGCGGCGGAGAGAGGCGGAGGCCAAGGGATGGCTCCTCAGCCATCTCCGTGAGCTCGGCGGGAAGGGCCTGCTGAAGCAAGGATCGATAAGCGACGGAAGGATCGGGGAGCTAGAAAGGGGAAGGCACTCGCCGGTGGCGAAGTACTTCCTCACGTTTCAGCAGACGACAAGGTGTCGTCACCCAAGGCCTCCCTTCTCTTAGGAGAGCCTCGAAGTCCACAGCGAGCGACAAAGTTGGCGGGGTCAGCTGCGATGAGGAAGGAGTGTCAAAGGCGACCCGTGTAGGCGTCTACGATGCCGCCGCGGTCACCTCACCAAGAAAATGCTGGGGCCCAGGGGCCTCGGCCCAAACCTTCGCGGGCAGCTGCTCGCCACCCCCCGCGACAGCTTGGGCCTCGGGAGCTGCTCCCTCAAGGCGCCGCTGGTGCCGTCACCCCGCCGGAGGCCCCCTCGGCCTCGGCCCCCATCCTCCTGCTCCGCCACTCGAGGAAGAGCCGCCCGTGGCCGGCCCGAAAGGCGGCCACCACCAGGTTCTCGCGAGACCCGGAGGCCAATGGCGCAGCCACATTCGTCGAGCAGGCATCGATTCACAAAATCGCCCTGTTCGGGCATAGGTGCAACAAAGCCCCCCTTGCGGATCTGCCGGGAGTGGGGTCCCAGTCAAGACCAGAGCACCTTCCTCGGTGCTTGGTAGCGCGAGTCCTCTTCACAGGCCTCATACGATCTTCACGCCGAAGACCCACATCCGGCGAGTAGCGTTGAAGAGGAGCAACCACGACACGGCAGAACTCCTTCACCACCTTAGGCGCCGTCATGCCAAGCTCCCTCAAGAGCATAAGCGGCACAGGACAAAGACAAGCGGGAACCGTGGCGTCTCGGCCCGGCTTGAATTGGGGACAGCGGCGAATAGCTCCGATGGCGGTACTGTGCCCCCCCGTCCACGTACTGACCACGCTCGCGGAACGGTAGCGGCGGAGGAAGGCTGAAGTCAATCCACAAGCCGCTGTTTGAGATGCAGCAATGAAGCTCACACACCCGAACATTGGGTGGGGTCAACAAAACCTGAAGAAGAAGCGGCGCAGCAAGGCAAGCGAGGAAGGATGCCCATCATCGCCTCGCAAACAAAGCGAAGACGCCACGAAGAGTGATGGATTACGGACCCAAGTGCATCATATGGATCGATAGTGGGAGAGCACAGCATTGAAGAAATCGGAAGCAGGGGGAACCAGCCCGCTCACGAGCGTCGGCAAAATACGGACCTCGGTGATTATCTGTCGATGGAAAAGTGGGGCCTTGGGCCAGGCCGTCATCCGCCGCGTTCGTTGAAGATGGTGGCCAAAGCCGAGCTAACCTTGCGGGCCCTCTCGATTGAGTATGATCGACCCGATCGGCGGTGAGGGCCCGCCAATGGCCGCGGCGGAGGCATGGGCTTCTTCCCTCTTCCCTTCTTCGTCGAGCCATGGCAGCGGAAGGGGAGGTTTGAGATTGGATTGGGAGCGAAGCTGGATTTGAGAGGAAGAAGGCGGGGGCGGTCGAGCAGCGAAAAGGGAGGCGGCTGTGTGCGGCTCTGAGTCCGCCTAGCATGGCACAAAATAAGGCGTGGGGAGCAGTGCGCCCATGTCAATCAACCGCCATCTGGCGCCAAAGCCCCTTGAGCTGTTAGGACCCAGCCGCCGCGCCTTGCCGCCTCTCTGCTCGGCCAAGCCAGGCGCACCTTGGGCCGGAGGCTCTTTGTCGGCGTTAGAGAGCAGGGGTCCCAGACTTGCACTGCACTGCTGCGCGCGTGGCTCAAGGGGCCCGGCCGCACATCTTCATCAACACAAGCTCAAGACCCTCGCGGGGCCAAGCCTCGTGAGGCGGGCGACAGGAGCTTCCTCGAGCCTGCCTCATCGGTGGCTCGCGAGGAAGGAGAGAGATCAAGCGGGTACCTCACGAGGTGCCCATGATGCAAGCCATGACGACCAAGGGCACCCGGTAGGCGCCCGGCCAGATGTCCTCCTTTCCTCTTTGGTGCAAAGGGCAAGCGCGGCCGAGCATCAAGCAAAGGCGTCCATTTGATTGCAACAAGACCAAGACCAGCCCAACGGTAGGAAGGAAGTCATTGTGGAGCCCAAGCCGGCGTCACCACCAGAGCCTTTGACAGGCGAGGACCAACTTTAGTCAGGATAAGTGTGCAAGATGTTCCCCTTCAAAATGGCTAATTGTTGGCGCCCTTCCCGCTCAATATTTGGGAAGAGGCCCATGGCCTTTGCCTATAAATAGGACTAGCCTCCCACAGGGTAGAGGCATCCTGGATCCAAGGTCCGGAATCCAGATAGAAAGAGAGAGAGAGAGAGCAGCTGAACTCCTCCAAGCATTTCATCGCCCCGGCCAAGAACAGACCCTCGCGAGGCTGTTCTTCCTTGTACTGTTCATCACCATCAGCCCAAGAGGCAATCCACCACACCACAAACTAGAGTAGGGTATTACACCACAATGGTGGCCCGAACTAGTATAAACCTTGTGTCTCTTGAGTTGTTCCTTTACGTAGTTTAGATTCGAGGCGGCGAGGTGCAGGTAGGTAGAGGCGAGATCTCGCGCGCAGTGTTGAACCTCAAAGTGCGGAACCGAAATCCGGCGATTACAATGCATGTGTTATTTGTGACGAATCATTGTCATATACAATACTTAGCAAGATCATTACATTGGACACCGATGTTTCCTTGCCAAGGACAAACCGCATCCTAGAAAATACGAAGACATGTGTTCAATGCAAAGCATGAAAACCGTGATCGCCAAAGAGGCTCACCGCCGATGAGTTGCAAGTGGAATTAGAGAAGGTCGGGCATATTACACGAAACCATCTTGGTAATGATAGCGGGAAAAGGAAGTGTGTACGGTATAAAAGAGATTGTTGTTTACCCATGGGTCCACTTTGTGGGACTTGGAGTATTGGAAAGATTTGGATCTGCGGCATAATCTTGATGTGATGCACATCGAGAAAATATATGTAATGACATTATCGGCACACTTCTTAACATTGAAGGCAAGGCGAAAGATACCTTAAAATCTAGGATTGATTTGACACACAGGTATCGAGAAAGGATTTGCGGTGCAAGATGAAGGTAAACCACGGGATATGGCACCGGTTGTATGCGTCTTGGACAAGGTAAAAAGAAAAAATTATCGAGGTCCTCTCACGTGTGAGATTCCCACATGGATTTGCTTCCAACCCTAAAAGGAGAGTCGGTCAGATGGAAACAAGGTACAAGGGTTGAAAACTCATGACTGCCCGTCCTACTTCAAAGGGTTTTACTGTTATCCCAGAGGATTGGGCGCTTGGGACTTATCTGAGCGATTGCGAGTTGGGACAATTCTTGAGGAACTCTGCAGTAGAAATATCGAGGATAGATGCTTTGGGCGTCTTAGAGACAAGATACCAACTATCCTATCGACCTTGAGAAGATATATCCTCCGGCCTTCTTTGATGTGATGGTGCATTTGGCTGTTCATCTACGATGAGGCACTACTTAGAGGTCGATGCAGTATGGCTGGATGTACCCTATTGAAAGGCGGCTAGGCACTTTCAAGGGCTATGTTAGGAACAGAGCTAGACAGAGGTTCCATTGCGAGAGGCCTACATTGCTCTGAAGCGTTGACATTACTGCTCAAAATACATTGAAACGATCATCTTAGCAAAGAGGTGAGTGAAGACAATCCGGGCTCAATGTTTTCGATTATTACATTAGAGTTACGAGGAAGAGTCGACAAGAGGACAAACCTAAAGATTTGGACAAAATGGTTTGGTATGTGTTGAATAACTGTCTGAGATACTACCTTATATCAAGTAAGTGCGATAATGCAGCTTATACATCGTAATCTACTAAACTTGCAGCACATTCCTATATATTTAGATGGTTGACGCGATCACGATGTTGTGCAGCATGTACAAAGAGGAGTTACTGCCACAAAATCCAAGAAACATCGACAAACTGGTTATGGCAGGATTTGCGAAATGGTTCAAGAACCATGTAAGCTTTTGAAGTGCACTGTCAGTTTTTTTAATATATTGAGTACATAAGATGACCAGCTTGTCTATTTTCTAACCATGGGTTAAGAAGATGCGGGAGGATGGGCAGGCAGTTGATGATGCCCTTTACTCACTAGCAATGGGTCCTGATACTCGGGTAAGACATTATGAATCTTGCGTTGTTGGAGATGTGCGCTACAACACCCTTGCACGAGATGAAGGCAGGAAGACACAAAACAGTGCCATCATGAGCATGGATATGTATGACAAAGAGACAACTGAAATGTATGCTAACATAACAGACATTGTTCAGTTGATGTATATCTCTAGTTTCGAGGATCATCGGTGTGTGGTATTGTTGTGCTTTCGTTGGTATAACCTGTTTTCCAGGATCGCAAAACCCAGAGTTGATGATTATTTCAAATCCATTAATGTCAAGGCGGCGTACCAGACCAACGAGCCTTTTATTTTGGCAAATCAATCAACACAGATATTTTTCTTGGAAGACACATTTGCGTAGCGATGAATGGAAGTATTGCAAGGTTTGAAGCGGAGGAATTTGTTTAATGAAGTTGCAAAACAAGATGATGCTTACACTGCTCTGATGTACAAGATAACACAGATGTTCCTAATATCTTTGAGAACCATCCGTCAATGGCCTTGGCGAAAAGATTGCTGTCATGTTGTGGACATACAAGAGTTGATCAAGAAGAAGCCAATGTTGAGGAGGTTGAGGCGAAGAAGAAGATGACACCGTGGGGAATTACGATTCAGCTGATACACATGGTGAAGATGTTGGCCTGCTTTGCGGATGATGATTACATTGCTTTTATCGTATTTGCACATCGGAAGGCGTTTTTATCTACTATGTGAAATTGTGTTTGATATGACAAGCTGAAACACGATGAACATGTTGTTTAGTATTTTCTTTGTGAGAACATCACTTGTTATGTATGCTGATTTGTGTTTGGTGATTGTATGACAACTAAAACATGATGACATTGTTGTTTAGTTGTACTCATATTTAGCTATGAAACTTGAATTTGATGACATAGTTTGTTGTTGGACTGCAATTTGCTCGGCGTCTTTGAATGAGAACAAAGATGACCCACAGGGCCTCTCCTATCTATTTATTTATATGAGCAAAGGGATACCCCTGATTTCCGTTAATAGAAATCATTAGATGTTCACAACACTATACTTGACCTACTACACAGGTTTCATTCATTACTAGTTTCAGCAAAGTGCTCATGTAAGTATGCTTGAATACATCATGAGTGCTACATACCTGCAAATAAAGAGACAATCATCCTCTGAGCACATCGATTTTGCCCATTATCTTCACAAGCTCTTTCATCTCCTCATTCTTTGTCAAGGCCGTTCAGCATTTGTTGCAGCCATGATCGGAAGGAACTGTGTCTTTAACCTACGCTCTGCATCTTCCTCTTCATCGTTCCTTGATTACTTGTCCAACACCCCAACCTGCTGGTATTGGGATTCCTCGGCTAACCAAATAATCAGCATAGTTGCATTCCCCATCGACAACTTCGAAATACAAATCACACGAATCTTCCCTTTTACGCACAAATCAAATTGGAAGATCATCAACAAACTATTAAAAAATCAACAACTGAAAGCAGCGAGAACAACACTTAAACATATTATTACCCCATGATTCGGGCATTTGTAGAAGACTTCGGCCAGGGGTTGCGGATTGTGGTTGAGGCGACGGATGACTCTGTGAGATTTGCAGCGGTGGCACCACACCAGCGGCGGCGGGTTGCGATGAGCAATCGGCTGCGGTGTGCATCTCTGGTGAGGTGTGATGAGAACCCACGGAGATGAGTGCGGGTGGCGACTTAAGCGCATATCTGGTTGTTGCTGCTGAAGAAGCGGTGGATGAGCAACCGGCGGACATAGTTCTTTGCGGCGAGCTTCTAATGCTAAGCGAGTAAGTAGAAAGAGGAGAAGAGAGCGTTGGATATGTCGGTTTCATTACTTGCAGTACCATAGCACCATATATAGTCATAGTCTAGGTTTGGATTCGAACCAGCTACGAGAACACGTCTTTCTTTTTCTAAAACTTCGGCAACATCTCTTTCTTTGGTACACTAGCTTGTTCTATCGCCTTCCCAAGTCTTTGATTTTCTTTCCCTTTTTTGCGAGGAAGGAAGGAGGACAAAATTGAGAGTTCCTCGGACTCAAACCCAAGACCTCTCGGTTGAAAACCAAGGGTGCTAGTCACTTATGTGGCGAACATTCCTGTGAGGAGGGCGGCGACGAAGCATTTTCCTCGCAGTTTTCTTCCTATATATAAAAAGTATGCTACTTGGTGTCGCTTAGTCAAAAAAGCGATTGTGCCAACCTTGACCGTTCGATTGACATTCAACGTCTGTCGCGTTTCTTGATCTCTTCTTCCTCGAGCAGCCAAAGCCAACCCAGCGCGCCGGCGGGACCGCTACTCCGCCTCCACGGTGGTTGTGATCTTCCACAGCTCTGTTACGTTCCCGTCAGAGGCCTCACCATCGTCCTTGGCGCTTGCGGGGTGCAGCCCTCGGTGTTGTCAACATGGTCAACAACCAAGAGGAATAAGGAGATATTTGTACATGGTGAGGATGCGGTAGGGACCCGACAGCCTTTACAATAATTTTGTTTTTCGGAACGGAAAAGGGTATCAAGCCCGGGTTGTGCGGGACCCGTGACCCGTCTAGCCCAGGCTTTTATTTCATATGTTTAGCACCACGACCAACCCGGTTTATTTTTCCTTTACGAAAAATGGCTAGCCAGCTATTTTGTTTTGCAGAATAACCAACATAGGCCTACTTGCTTTTCATACTGTTTGGCGGAAATCTTCGAGACGAGGATGGATGCATTTTACCCAAAAATGGGCTATAAGTAATAAGAAATGGGCTATAAGTAATAATAAATGGGCTGTAAAATGAAAAAAATACAGCAAACAGGCAATTAGTTCCCAAATACTGTTTTCTTTCGGATTTTGATATTTTAAATTTCATTGTTTTTGTGCTGGTAAAATTTGATTGAATTTAAATTAAGGTATTTTTAGATTTAAAATTAATTTGAATCCGGCTAGAAATTTCGGGCTGTATGCTGTTTGGGACAGATTTGGAGGCTGACTTGTGGGTCTACTAGGTTGGCGTGTACTTTGGCTTTGTCAACTTAGTCCTAAGCGATTCTACTTGCGATGACGTTGGATGTTAATCCAGCGGCCGTGTTCTTCTTCAATATCGATCTTCTTGCTCGGCCGCCCAAACCAGCTCGGTGGGACTGCTGCTCCGCCTCCGTGGCCAGTCTGTCTTTGCCCGCAGACGCACCGCCCACCCTACTTCATTCTTGGCGGGCCATTCCTCTACTCACCCACACCTCCTATTATTTTCCGGCGGCAACCAGGACCAGATAAACCCTCGTACTCCCCACCGCGTGAGCAACCATTCCGAGTCTTCCCGGCTCGTGTCATTCCTTCCTAGGCCTGGCCGTCGTCCACCGCCATGGTGCTCTCGGCGACCTGGTCAACATGGTCAGCGAACGACATCCATCGGCCGTGGACTGTCTGGCGCAAAATAATGATTCCTCTACGGCGGTGGGACCCACGGAAGGGCCTATGTATTTCACGAAAAAAGCGTTCCCCCGCTGACATGTCGGACCCACCAGCTATATCTTCGCGCATGAAAGTGCCTCCTTATTACGCACAAAAAATGAATACCCACCACTGCTAGATGGGACCCACCATAGTGGGAGGATGACTTAATGGGCCAACTAAGTTGTGAGGGGGAGGGCTTTGTCAACTTAGTCAATATGAGCGATTCTAGCTCATTGACCGTCGATGTCCATCCAGCGGCCATAGTGCTTCTTCAACCTCTGGTCTTCTTGCTCCGGCCGCCCAAAGCAGCGTTGGTCGTGCAGCGTCCTCCTGCCTCTCGTGGCGGCTGTGATGCCTTGGAGGCCTCACCGCCCTACTACTCCCTTTGCTGGCCCGGTATCCTCTACTCACCCACCCCTGTTATTCTCTGGCGGCGGCCTCATGCCCAGCCGAACGATGAACCCTCGTACTCCTCTCCGTGGGCTACCACTGCTGCATCTTCCCGGCTCGCGTCGTCCCTTCTAGGCCTCGCCATCGTCCAGACCACCGCCTGGTGCTCTCGGTCGGCGTGGTCAATGTGGTCAATGACCGACTTCCATCGGAAAAATCTTTGTCGTGGAGAGGTGGCAGTTTGGGTCGAGCGGCTACAAGGAAGTGCCTCCTTATTACGTGCAAAATAATTATTCCTCCACGACAGCGAGGACCCACGGACGGGCCACCTTATTCGCGAAAAAGCGTTTCCCCACATTGCTGGGACCCATCAGACGGGCAGCGTATTCGTGAAAAAAATGTTCCCAATTTGTCATTTCGGACCACCGATGCCTCCTTATTAAGCACAAAAAATGAATACTCCCTTGCTAGCTGGGACCCACCATGGTGGGAGGCTGACTTAATGGGCCTACTAAGTTGGTGGGGCGGGGGCCTTTGTCAACTTTAGTTAATATGAGCGATTCTAGCTCGGTGACCGTCGATGTCCATCCAGCGGCGTAGTGCTTCTTCAACCTCTCGTCTTCTTGCTCCGATGCGCCCAAAGCAGCGTCGTGCGTGCCGCATGCTCCGCCTCCGTGGCGGCTGTCTTTGCCCTTGGAGCCTCACCGCCCTACTATTCCCACCGCTGGCGAGCCCTGCGGCGGCGGCAACCTCAGTTATGGCCGAACGGTGAACCCTCGTACTCCTCTCCATGGCGGGCTTCCTTTGCAGCGTCTTCCCGGCTCCCGTCGTCCCTTCCTAGGCCTGCGCCGTCGTCCACCTGGTGCTCTCGGCGCAGCGTGGTCAGCGTGGTCAGGCGACTTCCGCCGGACGTGGGTATGTCGTGGAGAGGCTGACCCGGCTGGGTCCACGGCGCGACAAGGAAGTGCCTCCTTATTCTGCGAAAATAATGATTCCTCCACCTCACAGTGGGACCCACGGACGGGCCCTGTATTTGCGAAAAAAATGTTTCCCCCTAAGCTGCGGGGACCCCAGCTACATCTTCACGCAAGGAAGTGCGTCAGGGCAAAAAACAAAAGCGATTAACCCCCTGACCCTGGGACCCACCAGCGACACATTCCTTCATAAGGAAGTGCGTCCGGGCAAAAAAAATTAGCCTCATTGTTGGGACCCACCAGCTACATCTTAGCACGCAAGGAAGTGCGTCCGGGCAAAAAAAACAAAGCGATTATTTACCCATTGCTGGGACCCACCAGCTACTTCTTCATACCAGGAAGTGCGTGACGATCGGGACCCACCTGGTCGAAGCGTGCGTGGCGTTGTCATTCTGGTGCGTGAGCGATATGCGTACATATATCTTTGGTGGATGTAAGGCGCTGCGTGTCGTACTAGAAGCGCTGCGTGGCGTGTACCGCGTCGTCTGACGAGGTGCAAGAAAAAAATCTGACCCGTATGTACATACGAGGCGGGGTCTCTACGCCTACTCGGCGCGCACGTACATGGCTGGGTGGGGACGGAGAAAGCGCGCCGTCGTTGTGTTCATAGAGCCAACCCGGCTGGGTGAGCGGAATGCATGGTCGTATTCGCCGGGAGGCTTCGGCGGAGCAGGCGATGGAAGCGAGGCTGGCGTACCGCTGCTGGAGAAGCGGCCTTGTGTTCGACCGGCCACGTTGAAGCAGGGAGTCCTGTTGATCGGGAGGCCTGGCGTGCCGCAAAATGGAGAATGGACCTCCTACGGTGAAGCAGGGGTCATGTTGATGGGGAGGGTGTGGCGTGCCGCCAAAGCGGAGAAGCGGACCTCCTACGGTGAAATGGGGGTCTGTTGATCGGGAGGGTGTGGCGTACATAAGCGGATGAAAGCGGGCCTCCTACGGTCGAAAGCAGGGGTCTGTTCATTGGGAGGGTGTGGCGTGCCATAAGCAGGACTCCACGAGATCTTGTTCATCTCCACCGTCGACCTCCTCCGGCCTCCCACGGGCTACCGTCGACCTCCTCCAGCCTCCATGGGCTCTGTTCATCTAGCGTCCACAGCGCTTCTCCATCGGCTATTGTTCAACCACCCTCCACAGGCACCACTCCACCGTCTAGTGTTCATCCAGCCCTCCACACCACGGGGTCTGTTCAACCACCCCACGGCCACCCCTCCACCGTCTCTTTGTTCATCAGCCCTCCACCCACGGGTTCCTGTTCATCGAGGCAACGCCACCGCTCCTTGTTCATCAACCCCCATAGCGCTCACTTTGTTCATCGAGCGGCATCGATCGGCTTGATTAGCGGCGATGGCGAAGAATCGCTCCATCGGGTTGATTAACGACCATCGATCGATCGCTTCCGGGTTCGATAGCGTAACTGCGGTGCAATGCTCGGGTTGATTAGAGCTAACGCCTCGCTTCGGCTTGATTAGAATACAACGCCTACCCTGCAGCGTCGTCACGAGAAAGCAGCATCGCTCCGCCCCGACCTCCCACCGTAACGGCAACTCCCAAAATTTTCCTCCCCTTGCTTCTACCATGGTTTTTCCATCATGGGCCCAAAGAATGTCATGCAGCTGCGTCTCGGCCGCCGGAGAAAAGCCCATATTCATCATGATTTTTTGTCATAAGTAGGGCCCACCACATCTATGATGATCTGGGTTTTGTCACAATGCTCGTCATAGAAGTGTCATATGTATGACAGAAAAAAATTCGTTCGGCCCAAAATGTCACGGATGTGTCTTTTTTTTGTAGTGGCAGCAGCCTCAACCAGCTTTATCAGGACACAGTGCGGAAGATGGGCATTAACCCCTCGCGAATCAAACCAACAAAGACTACCTTTAAAGGAGCCAGACCAGGCGTAGAGGCCCGTTGTACGGGCTCAATAACGCTGGAGGTAGTATTCGGTTCCCCGGATAACTTCCGAAGCGAAGAACTAATCTTCGATATCGTCCCATTTACTTGGCTATGCTATATACCCTGCTTGGATGAACCGCATTCGCTAGATTTAGCGGTGCCACATTATGCTTATCTCAAGCTCAAGATGCGGTCCGTGGCGTCATTACGATAGTGGAAACACGGAACTCTCCTCCTTACGAGCACACGCCACCCTAGCGGCAGGAAATGCAGGCGGCCTTCTCAAGAAGCATTATAATCCTGCTTTGCGAGCCCTGGACATCATTAAGAGGTCCGAAGAACCTTTACTGTGAGACAGCCCGGCTCGTCACGAGCGAATTAACAACAGCCTCCGTCCCAACAGCGGCGAGGCCATGGCATTAAATACAGCGTACATAAATTACGCACTCAAAACCCCATGGGTATTGGTGAGGCATAACTCATTCACAATCCACGATGCGGCTTGGCCGACCACAGGATTCACATGCTTCTTCTTTTTCACGGGTTTCTTCTCTTTTGAGGTCTCTGAGGGACAACCCTTGTGAGAACACACCAAGGAGGAAGGGAGCTACGGCTTACAAGGGAATCCCCAAGTGGTCTATGCTAAACTATTGCCATAATTGCTTTTCATACTCGCATGTAGCTGCATACAGGTGGCGGTAGCGTTAAATAACCTTACTTTCTTATCGCATTACTTGTACAAAGTACGCCTCAACGTACTAGTTACACCACAATGGTGAATACACGGTAGCGTCAGATTATTACTTCAGTTTCCCATTTCCTCACCTTAGTATTAATTACTCATTGCACGTACACCATGGTATGTATTACTCGCCGAAACTCCATTACACCCGCATCACGGCAATAAAAGTACGAACACTTTTACAGTATAGTTCGGCACCCCGAACTTATAGCATTATATGCATCGGCTCCGAATCATGTCTTTGGTCAATAGTTGGGTTGCCCGGCTCATGTGCTTACTATCTTACGTTCCGCTACATCGGCTAGGGTAGTAAAGGAGAACTCTGCGATTGTGTCGGTTCTTCGGACGAGCACCTCGATGAACAAAGCGAAGCGGCAGCGGTCATGATCGGCGAGAGCCGGTTAGCTGTTCGAGAGGTTCCAAATCATTGGAGATTTTTTCCGCTTCTTGCGAAGAATCGGTTCTCCCGATTAGGCGGGAATAAACGCCCCTAATTGACCTTAGAACACGGGGCTTAAATCAACTTTTTAATTGTCAAACTCCTATGGCTAAGTGATGGCGATAAAGGCCGCATAGTCGGATTGTCTTATTCGTTGCGCTAAACACCTCCTTTAAGGACCAGAATGTGGAGTAAAGAGTGTTTAAATTCATCCCGAACACCCCCGTACTATCTACGTGGGGGCAGAAGCCGAGGACTGGTCAACCCTCAGATTTAATAAATGGCCTCACAGGAGGTAAAATCTAAATCATAAGCATTATGCTACATAACATCCTTGTTCCATATTACAGGACAAGGTAATATACATGTTCTCATGGGAATATAACATCCTTCGAACATTGCTCTGCCACAAGGCGGGACCCCTCCGGAACACCACCATAATAGTTCTCGGGTCGACGATGCTCCTTGCCTTCTGGCGGTCCCTCGGTCATCATCTTCTTGGCATCCAGCTTCGCCCAATGCGTATTGACGTGGGCAAAGGCCATACGCGCACATTCAATACAGATTGACTGCTTCACGGCTTCGAGACGCGGACATGCACTCACAAGCCGTTGCACAAGTCCGAAGTAGCTGCTAGGTATAGGATCGGCAGGCCACAGCCTGACTATCAGGTCCTTCATGGCTAGCTCGACCAACTCCTTTAGCTGGTCGCTGAAGGGCATCGGATGTTCAGATCCCAGATGTTGGGACCAGAATAGCTTCTCCGTAGACATCCCTTCTTTGGCTCTATCTTTGCTCGGCGACATCGACCTGCTTGTCTGCGAGATCCGTAAACACCCCTGGAAAATCCAAATTCAGGATAAGTATAAGGAAACGTTTCTTCTACATACTTGCTATGCATGGTGACAGACTTACCCGCCGTAATCTTCTTCGCCGCCTGAATTTCCTGGAGGGCGTTTTGGGCTTCGGCTCGTGCATCATGCGCGCTCTGGCGGGCCTTGGCCAATTCGGACTCTAGTGCCTTATAATTACGCTCCAAGGACTCGAATCTCTCTATCGCGCCCTGGAGCTCTTGCTGCGCCTCGCCAACCCGGGCCTCGTGCTTCTCGCGCGAGGCATGTTCCTTGGACGCCTTGTCCTCGGCCTCGGCTAGCGCCTTTTTAAGGGCTGCCACCTCGGTCATGGCCCCTAATATAGTTTATGATACTTTAGTCCGGAAGGACTATTCATTTTTTCAAAATGTACCCACGGGCTACTGCATACATTGGTTATCCTCCAGCTGCTTCTTCACGAGGCCGAGCTCCTCCTTGGCCGCTCGATTCTGCCCGGTCCGGAGACCTCCATGACATGAGCAGTAGCTTGACTGAGCGATACACCTTATTCATAGACAACTCATGTTAGACTCCTGCGATATTTATTCTTGATCCTCTGTTGGCTTTTCTTCCCGAACACCAAACAAGCTGTCGAGGCTCTTTGTCTACACTGATAGTTTCCCTACAATCACATTACTTACCTCAAAGCCCGTTAGAAGGCTAGTGCAGGCTTAAGTCAGTCCGCTTTTGACGAACTGAACCTTCTCTATCACCGTATCCATAAGGACATGATGTTCATCCACAATAGAGGCACCTCGTAGCGCCTCCAGCAGATTATCCGGCGCCTCTGGTTGGACAAAGGTCACTGGTGGAACAGGCACATTCCCTCCTTGAAGGGAATGTCGTTCGCTGGACCCTGGAGCCGTGTAGATCTCCGCAATGGTATCCGGCTGAGGTCCAAAGGAACTGGGCCCTTCACGATCCCCATGAAATTTTTCCCCCGCATGTCCATGGCGAAGAGTCATCTGAGGCGTCACCCGATGATCTCCGGAATCTCCCCGGCCTGGGAAAGTCTTTGGACACCACCTCGTCATCACCCTTGGGTGAGGCCAGGAATAAGCAGTGGTGGAGACATGCTAGCCATCTCCTTGAGTCGAGGAATCCTCAATCGAGGATTGCGAGGAACCATCGCGTGCGGACTGCGATAACAAAGCTTACAATATGTCAATATTACAAACCGGAAGGCCATACATTTGCGGATTACGGTACTTACGAAGCGGCCTGAGGCTTGGTCCGGCGAGGTCACTCGGACTACTATCAATATCCCACATGGAGTTATCCGCTGTGGAGCCTTTAACCCTCTTAGGCGCTTTCTCCTCCAGATCTGGGGGGGGGGGGCCCTCTTCTTCCTCCCCACCTTAGGTGGGGAATTGTTTTCTTCTTCTTCCTCTTCATCGTCGTCATCGGATGAAGAGGAAGTCTCGTCCTCGGACGACATGTTTGGAGCGCCTTTTTGGCAAGGGCCTTTCTTGGCCCCTCTGGCCGCTTTCTTGGCCGGCACGTCATATGGCTCCAGAAACAACATCTTTGTCAGAAGTGGGAATTCTTCCTCCTCACGAAGCGGAGCCGGACAGTTAATCTGCTCCGCCACCTCGATCTAGGCCTGGTAAAGTAGGTGGAGGAGCTCAGTACCCATCCTCAAGATATTCCGGTGAAGGGTATACCTCGAAAACATTAAAAGACTTACCGGATTTTCAGTCGTGGGCGGGGCCGTCTCGCCAGCCTTGAAGAGCGCTTTCAAGATGCCTTCGTGTGTTGTGCCGAAGAACCCTCGCAGCATCTGGTGCTTGGCGGGGTCATACTCCCACAAATAGCAAGTCCGGCGTTGGCACGAAAAGATCCGGTGAATGAGCATAACCTGGATCACATTCACAAGCTTGATCTTCTTGGTTATCATGTTTTGGGGCGCGTCGTGGAGCCCGATTATCTCGTCCAAGATCCCCGAGTTAGGCCTTCTCTTGCCGAGAAGTGAAGCGCGCCGGAACTCCGGATCGAGGTTAGGGGCTGCTACCCAATTGGCGTCACACGGCTCGGTGATGTAAAACCACCCAGACTGCCATCCCTTCACCGTCTCCGTGAAGGAGCCTTCAGGCCAGGTGACATTGGGCATTTTTCCCACCATAGCGCCTCCACACTCTGCTTGTTGACCGCGCACCACCTTCGGTTTCACGTTGAAGGTCTTCAGCCATAGGCCGAAGTGAGCCGGGATGCGGAGAAAGGCTTCGCACACAATGATAAATGCTGAGATATTGAGTATAAAGTTGGGGGCCAGATCGTGGAAGTCCAACCCATAGTAAAACATCAATCCACGGACAAATGGATGAAGGGGGAATCCCAGCCCGTGGAAGTGTGTGAGAAACACAACCCTCTCATGGGGCTCGGGGGTAGGGATGATTTGCCCTTTTGCCGGGAGTCGGTGAGCAATTTCCTTGGCTAAATAGCCGGCCTCCCGGAGCTTAGCGATGTCCTTCTTCTTAATGGAGGAGGCCATCCACTTGCCTCCAGCTCCGGATCCGGACATGATTGGAGTACCTTATCAAACGAGGAAAAGCTAAAACTTGGGCGCTAGAGCTCGAGGACGGAAGGACTAAGGATGAAGAAGGGTGTGGGTAAAGGGAGAGTGTCCTTATCCCCTTATAAAGGCCACGAATATCAAGCGCCTCCCCACTCGTCCTAAAAACTCGCCTATTCCCAAGGGCCCGCATTGATGAGAATCCTGCAATAAGGGGACACGATCTCTTCTTTGACAAGACGTGCCAGTAGCAATCGCGTCTCGGAACGTGGGATGGCAGATGAAAAACGGTTCGAAATTATGATCGGACAGACACGATGCCGTGTTGTAAAGAAGCTGTCAACAGATTGGATTCGTGCAAATATTATATTCTCTCTGCGATTGTGTATGGTGTATAACAGGTCCGGATACAATCATCATGTCCGAAGACTATCTTGGAGTTCGGAAAAAGGGGAACCCGCCTTGCAATGCGAAGACAATCTGCGGCGGGACTCCTCGTCATTGAAGCGAGTTCGGGGGCTCTTGAGGAGTCTTGGACTAAGGGGTCCTCCGACCTGTTATTCATTGGGCGGGTGATGGGCTGTGAAGATCTGAAGGCGAAGACTATACCCGTGTCAGATTGGACTTTCCTTGGCGTGGAAGGCAAGCTAGGCGACCAATTTGTGAATTCCTTCTTATGTAACCGACCCCATGTAACCCTAGATCTCTCTGGTGTCTATATAAACCGGAGGCATAGTCGAGATAGGCGACATTCTTGACCATATTCATATAGGCTAGGCTCCTAGGGTTTAGCAATTACGATCTCCTCGTAGATCAACTCTTGTAACACTCATATTCATCAAGATCAATCAAGCGAGGAAGTAGGATATTACCTCCATAGAGGCCCGAACACAGGTAAACATCGTGTCCCCGTCTCATGTTACCATCGATCCTAGGCGCTGCGATTCGGGACCCCTACCGAGATCCGTCGGTTTTGACACCGACACCGCTGGCGCCCGCTTTGCCCCGGTCAAATCATGGCTTCGTCATGGGAACCTCGCGAGAGTGCCTGCCTTGATCTCTCCGCCGTCGCGAGCTTGCACAGTGAGGCCGCCCGAGGAGGTCTTGCCTCGTGCGCCTCATGAGCTTGGCCTCGCGAGTCTTGAGTGTTTCTTGGTGAAGTGGGCCACTCTGAGGCGTGGCGGAAACCATGCCGTGGAAACGCCAGCGAGCAGTCTGAGGACCCCCGTTCCCGGGGCAGCCGTGATAGCCCAGGGCCCAAGAGCGCTTCGGACTTGGCTTGGCGAATCAAGGGGCAAGTGCTAGCGCCGCGAGCCCCAACAACTCGCAGCCTACAACAGCGCTGGCGATAGATTGGACGTGGGCGTCTCCGCTTCCCCTCGCTGCCTCGGCAACTACCCGACTGACAAAGGCTTGGCGCGGGCTGTATTTTCCTTCATTGCCTTCCTTCGTCTTGCTCCAGATCCCCTTTCTTGCTCTTCGCTTCCAGAGACTCGAGATCCACGCAGATCCTCCTTCGAGCTTGCCGTCGATGGCACCAAAGAAAGCTCGGGCTACTCCTCGGCCATCTGGTGCGAGGCCGAGCTTCGACACATCGGCGTGTCGAAAAACCTTCCGCCGTTAAACGTGATAGCGGATGCGTGACAGAGAGAGATTGTGTGCTCCGGGTTGGCTCCGCCGAGCCTGAGGCTTTTGGCAGCACTTTCTACCCCTTCTTCATGAGCAGCGTCGTTGCCGGGTTGGTTACCCCCTTCTCTGACATTCTTCTACTCCGTCCTTAGCCACTACAAGATCCATGCTCTCCATCTTCATCCCAACTCCATCCTCCTCCTGTCGATTTTCACCTTCTACTGCGAGGCGTATGTTGGAGTGATGCCGTCCGTGGCGCTGTTGCGCTACTTCTTCTTCCTCCGGATCAAGGACGGCTACTGCTCTAGGTGTTGGCTTCATCGCGGCCAACAAGACCAACGCCATCTCGAAGGTCGGGAAGAAGGCCGAGGGCTTCAGGCGCAAGTGGGTCTTGATGGACGCCAGGTGCTCCCGCCACCAGCTGGTGCTGCCGACGGAGATGCATGCGTCCCAGGAGGGATGGCTTCGCGCAAAGCTCACCTACCCTCAAGCGGCGCAGGTGTTGGAGTGTATAACCGCCGACCTGAGGCCTGGTGACTCAAGGGCGGCGAAGCTGACGGGGGCCATGATCGTCAAAGAATTCATGACGCAGCGCATGGCTCCCCTTCAGGCACGCCCGCGCCCCTTGTGGAAGCTTGGAGACGAAGGGGACGACCTCCGCCTGCGCCCGGAGGCCCTTCCTGACGAGGAGTTGCGCTCGGCCCTCTGCTCCTTGGTTGTGGACGACCAAGGGTACCCGCCTGATTGCTTTGTTCCCTTGTTCCGCCACCCAGACGGGGCAGAGGTCACCGCCGCCATGCCCGTCATTGACGGGCGCGGTATTGTGCTCTGGCGACGACGGCCCCGGTGGACATGTCTTCCGGCAAGTCTCGCAAGGAGGAAGAGGAAGAAGAGGAGGAGCGCGACTCGGAGGCGACTCGCGAAGGGGCGGGGGAAACCTCCCCTTTGCGCAAGGCCGACATCCTCCGCACCCTACCTGATGACAATGACGATGCTGATGTCTCCCTGGAGAGAGGGGAGATGCCAGTGGCTGGAGGCTCCACAAGATCCAAGGTCTGTCCCCGGAGGAGGCCACCGGCCGAGGTCTTGATGAGGGGCAGGTCGGCGCTTATCTCCCGAGACGACGCCCTTGCTCTGACGCCGCCTGGAGCTGCTTCCAACTTGCCTGATGCCCCTCTTCTGTGCCTAGAGCCCTTGCGCCTGTGCCTCAGGTTGCGAGGCTCTCAGGCTTCAAGCTCAGGAAGCAGAGGGACTACGCCACGGTGGACCAGTAAGTATTCTTGTCTTGCCTTGCTCCTGCTCCTGCTTCTGCTACTGATTCTTGACGCTTTCTGCTGCTTGACTAGGTCGACGCTCATGGGGAAGAGGAGGAAGGAGGATATGGCGGTGGCGCTCGGGACCAAATCGCCTGCAGCGGCCGCACCCTCCTCTACAAGGAAGGGCGGTGACCGCGCCCGCGCTTCCCCGGCCCGATCATCCTCACGAAACTTGGGGGAGCGTCCTCTAGAGAAACCCCCCGCAGCCCGCAAAGAGCCAAAAGCGCCGGCGTCAGGCCTCAGCTGCTTGAGGTCCCAAAGCTCAGGAGCCCTCATCCTCCCAGGCCATCATGACGATGTCGCCTCTTCCTTCCTCCGCCACTCTGCTGACCTCGGATCCTTCCACCTCCCCCGACGTCCTGGAGCACGCTCTTTCTGTACTGACCTTGCTGCGGGAGGAGCTTCAAGGCACCGACAGTCGGCTGGTGGCCGGGCGCCTGGAGCTGATCTCTGGCTGGCTCCACTCTGACATGGCCGTCCGGGCGGCACTGAGCCAGGCTGCGGTGGACTCCGAGAAGGACAAGCAGGCTATCGCCCAAGCTAGGGCTGCCCGAGAAGCTGCGCTGAAGGATGCCGGAGCCGCCCAAGATCGCTGCTAGTCGCTGGAGGCCGAGCTGGAGACAATGCATAACAAGCGTGTGGCCGAGGTGCGAGGCCGCAAGGCGGAGGAGGAGAAGATGAAGGCCCGGGAGGACGCCATCATGGGTCGCGACGCCGAGCTGGAGAAGATGGAGCGGAAGATGGAAGCGGAGAAAGCCGAGCTTGACGCCAAGGCGAAGGTGCTGGCCAAAGACAGCGTGGCCTTCAGGTCCCTCGAGGAGAGGTCTCGCAAGGCACTGCGGTCACTCTACGAGAAGGGCTTGGAGGAGCCGCTGGCTCACTCTGATGTAGCCCCACAGCTGCCTTGTCTGGTCATGGTCGCTTGCAGGAAGTGCGTGGCGATGTCGGTTCCTTGGCAGAGGGAGAATCCCGCATTCTTTCCTCAGCCGCGTTGACGCGCATCTTCAGCCACCTCCATCTCCGTGATCGTGCCGCCCGCCTTGACGAGCTGCTGGAGCCCCTGAACACCGAGCACTGCGTAGCTGTCGTCGAAGCCGTGAAGGGTCGGAGTGGAAACCCTCTGAAGAGGTTCGCGCCTTGATCTCGTGCCCTCAATGGCGGTGCTGCTGATCACGCAACTCCGGCGAGGTGGTGCGAGTGAGAACGCGCCGCTATGGAAAGCATCCCTTGCGAGGCGGCGGTGGCATCCGGGGATGCGAGATGACTGGCGGCGGCTCCTTTCTGTTTAAGCCGCAATATGCACATGCCTCGTGGGCGTGTCGGAAAGCGACACCTATGGAATCACTAGGATCCCTTCTACGGTTGGCGGCGCGGGTGGTGCAAAGCGGGTGCAGTAGCGGCACAAATATCATTTACCCAGGTTAGGGCCGCAGGATCGTAGTACCCTAGTCCTGCTTTGGTGTATATTTGAGTGTTCTTGAGCTTTCGAACTAGCTACGGTGTGTGCGTGGTCCAAAAGATCTGAATCCCTCTCGATGCGCCTCAGACCTCCTTTTATAGTCAAAAAGGGCTGCCTGGCGGCACCTGCCAGGGAGGTGGAAAGGTATCACGGTGGTTAAGTCTATCCTTTGGCACCATTGGACAAACACATTTAATGCCTTGTCGACATGCCCTTCTTGCTTTATCTCGGCGGCGGGAACCTCGTCCCATTGTCGCCGCCTCGCACGCAGCTCGTGTAGCGTCCAGTGATGAGGCATTGGCGCATACGTTGGCTGCTCTCTTGGGCTGGCCAGCGGTGGCGAGTCTTCATGAAGATCTGCATGCCACCAGTGAGGTGCTTGCTGAGTTGGCTGGAGGCCGCGTGCCGTCCATGCGGTGCCTGCCCAGCTGGTTGGGCTGGCAGGTACAGTATGGGAATAGCGGTGGAGTCTTGGAAGGCGTGGGCCTAGCTGTGGCCTTGAGTGTCCTCGGCAAAGGGGTCTTGCTTAGGGAATACAGCAAGAGTCTTGCCGTGGCATCGCGGTTGTCCCCGACAAGGATCTTTTGGGGTTTAAATGGATTTCTCGGCCAGGGATCTTGCCAAGGATGATCGTCTTCAAATTCTCATCTGATCTTGTGTGCTTATGATCTTCACAAGAACGCATGCCACCATGGAGGTGTCTCCGAGCCTTGGTTCCAATGTGGCTGATGGGGTTGGAACTCTTGGGCTCAAGGGTGGGCGCTCTCTGGCGTCGAGCAAATTGCCCGCAAGGTCTTCTTGCCCAGAGACTCTGAAGGCCGCATGGCAAAGGGTCTTCTTGCCGGGGAGTCCACGTCGCCCTCTTGTTCTTTGCATCTCTTGTCTTGGCGTTGATCTAGTTGTCCCGCGCCTTTGGCTTCCCTCCTCTGCCCTACTTAATGTGGCCGCTGGCGCGGTTCTGACTGCCCGTGCACAAGTAAAGGGGGAAAGAGGAGAGCCCTACTTTTGTACACCGACAGGAGCCCCCGGGCCTGGGCCACACATAAGTGCGACGCGTTGTTGGGCTAGGCCCGCGCGGGCAGGCGTGCTACCTGTTGAGCACTGCGTTGGTTTTCCCTTGAAGAGGAAAGGGTGATGCAGTAAAGTAGCATAAATATTTCCCTCAATTTTTGAGAACCAAGGTATCAATCCATTAGGAGGCCACGCACGAGTCCCTCACACCTACACAAACAAATAAATCCTCACAACCAGCGCAATAAAGGGGTTGTCAATCCCTTCCACGGTCACTTACGAGTGAGATCGATAGATATGATAGGATAATATTTTTGGTATTTTTATGATAAAGATGCAAAGTAAAATAAAAGGCAATAAAATAACTAAGTGTTGGAAGATTAATATGATGAGAAAATAGACCCGAGGCCATAGGTTTCACTAGAGGCTTCTCTCGAGAGCATAAGTATTACGGTGGGTGAACAAATTACTATTGAGCAATTGATAGAATTGAGCATAGTTATGAGAATATCAAGGTATGATCATGTATATAGGCATCACGTTGAGAGACAAGTAGACCGACTGGCCTCTCATCGATACTTTACCAAATCGTGTTCAACACTTACATTTCAACCAACACAACCTTTCACTCCGCTCATCATCCCGATGAGCCGACTGACACAACTCTAAGCATAGCAAGCATAGCATGGTAGGAATCACAAACATGGCTCAATCAACTCCTACACATACTAGTGGGTTTCATCTAGTTACGTGGCAATGACAGTCATGCAAAGGAAGTGGGTTCAATACCGCAGCACACAACAGTTGAATCGCGTTGTCTTAATGCAAGAAATGAGAGCAGTAAGTAGAACATGGGTTTGTATCGGAATGATCAATGAATTGCTTGCCCGATGGAACTGGGTAGAGAATCGCCTTCGATGGGTTATCGAGGTTATCTTCGGGGCAGAACCTATCATGAAAACACACCAAAATAAACATACAACCAATATGCAATATATGATGCATGCTATGACATGGCAAGATGAATGTGTTGGGCCTAATGCAAGTTGAAGGATAGGGATGATCTCATTTGAACCAAAGGTTCAAATGATAGATCATGAGTTAGTCCTAATGGTGCAAAATCTAATCTGGTTATTCAGCATAGTTAACTTGTTTTAACATGCATGAAACCTGTACCAATGGATAGAGTGTATTTTTCTGATAATTTTCATATAAATCTTGCATTTGGAGTTATAGAATAAAAGTTATAAGCATTTGAAATTTGAATTATATTCGATTTTATTATATAAAATAATTCCAGAATTGAATTAATGCGCCAAGATGAGGTCAGATGACGTCAGAGGGTCAACGGGGTCGCCTGGTCAAACCTGGGACCTGCATGTCGTTAGTTTAACTAATTAGTTTTAATTAAAACTAATCCTAATTAGATTAGCCGAGGGTCCACTGCCATCGACCTGTGAGGGTCAACAGGCCCACGGTGAGGTCAACTCACCGGGCTCAGTCGCCGGGCGAGGCCAGACGCCAAGGAGCAAGTGCTTTTGCACTTCCGGCTCCAAATGGAACGCGGAGCAATTTACGGTAGCTAGAGGTGAGCCATGTGTTTGTGGGTTGGCTGGTTAGGGGTGGCTTGAGGGCGCCGGCGACGAGTCGGGCGGCGACTGGGCTCGCCACCGACGGTTAGGAGTTAGGGCGGCTCGGCGAGGCCGAGTGCGGTTAGACTCATGGAGAGTGGTGAGTGCGATGGGCATAGTGGTGTGCCAATAGGTGACCGAGGCCTGTCGGCGACGAGTCCAAGGGCGGGTTCAGCGATCATCGAGTGCCATGGTGCAAGAAGAAGAGAACGGAGAGGATGGAGGGGGCTAGGTTCACGGTGAACCTGCGAAGCTTGCCGGGTCGGGGCGACTGATGCGCGGGCGGCGACGATGGGGATCTCCATGCCTTGGACTCTGGGCGAGGGCGGAGTAGTGGCCTGGGGTTTTGGAGCGAGGGGACTAGCTGGCTAGGGGTAGCGGGTGCGGCGGAGCTGCGACATGGCGGGAGGTGCGTGATCGGGGAGCACGGCGGCCGACGGTGGCGTGGCGGCGCGGCCGCCAGTCGAGGGCGAGCGAGAGAGAGGGGGAAATGGGTGTCCGGAGGTCGGGAGACGACGCGTGGGTCGCCCCAGGCGGCGAGGCGGGCGAGGGAAGGCATGGCGGCCACTGGCGCTGCCTCAAGGCTGCCAAGATTACTGTCAGCCGAGCCAAGCAGCCACGCATGCGCCGTCGGGCCGGGTCAGCAGGGCCGTTGTCAAGATGTAAGTGTTTTCCTTTTTTTATCTTTTCTATTATTGCAACTCTGTTTAGGTTTTAAAATATAAAACCTTTTCAAAAATTACCAAATGCTCCTGGTCACTTGTTGAATATTCCCAACATGAAACATTTTAGTTTAACAATTTTTGAACACTTAAAATATTTTCCATAATTTAAAATGCCCATTTCAAAACTTGTGATTTAATTTAGAACCCTTAGGTGACCTAGAAGATGTTCCACCTTCTTTGACATGGATCCTAAACCCAAACAAAGAGGATGAGCATTTTGAAGGGCATTTCGGATTCATTGAATTAAATTTTAGTAAACCCTAGTTATTTTAAGGGGGTGTTCTGGGGTTTCCTGCTTCCCCATTTCAAATTCAGATGAAATTTAAACATGATGCACACCCTAATGCATGGTCTATCTGGGATGTGACAACTCACCCCCACTCAAAAGAATCTCGTCCCGAGATTTAGAATCTGTTGCGAAAAAGGTGGGGTACTCAAGTCAAGACGATCCTCCCTTTCCCAAGTTGTTTCTTGCTCGGAATGGTTTGACCATTGAACCTTTAGAAACTTGATATCTGGACGCCGAGTGGTACGCTCGGTTTGATCGAGGATACGTAATGGGGTACTCGATAGGTGAGGTTATCTTGGAGATCGTTGCGGTCCACTCCACGGATAGGATCCGAGAAGCAAACCGAGTTGGGAAACGGAAGACATCATGGACCTTGAAAGATGCGGAGGTAGTTCCAATTGGTAGGCAACCGCTTTGGCAAGAATGCGAAAGGGTCCAATGTAACGAGGAGCCAACTTGCCCTTGATACCGAATCGATGGGTTCCTTTAAAGGAGAAACCGGAGGTGTTTCTTCGCCAATTTCATAAGCCATAGGCTTATGCTTTGCGGTCATATTGGCTCTTCCGACGAGATTGGGCTGTTTTCAAATTCTCACTAACAACGCTAACTTGCTTTTCTGCTTCCTAATCATATCCCGCCAAAGAGTTGTCTCCCTTGCTTCACAGCCAGAGATGCTCACATTTTCGTCATAAAGAACTTCGAAGGGCTTTACCAAACGCTTGATAATCGTTGTTATAAGTTTAACTCGCTAATGGAAGGCATTTCTCCCAATTCATGCCGAAAGAGATGATGAAGCTCAAGCATATCCTCTAAGATTTGATTGACTCGCTCTACTTGACCACTTGATTGGGGATGGAAAGGTGCTAAAGGAGAGACGAAGTTCTATAGCTTTGGAAACTTTCCCAAAATCGAGAGGTGAAGAGACTCCCTGTCGAGTTAATCTCTCGATGGAACACATGAAGAGACACTATTCGGGAGATGTACAAATCAGCTAGCTGGCTAGCGTTATACTCTCACCTAACAGGTAGGAAGTGGGCTACTTTGGAAAGACGATCAACAACAACGAAGATAATATTCCTCTTTGGTCCTGGGAAACCCGTAATGAAATCCATACCGATTTTATCCCATTTCCATTCAGGAATGTCCAAAGGTTGAAGGGTACCAAGAGGTCGTTGATGCTCGCTTAACTCGACGACAAACGCCGCAGCTAGCAATGTATGAGCGATTTCTCTCTTCATCCTAGTCCACCAAACCTCTCGCGAGATCTTGATACATTTTAGTACTACCAGATGAATGGTGAGAGGAGAGTCATGAGCTTCCTTAAGGATCAATCGCCTCAAGTTGCGCACCTTGGGAACCACTAGACGGTCTCCAAAGAACACAACACCTTGTTCATCAATGGAGAAACAATCTGCACTTCTTTGATGTTTCTTCGATACGGAGATTCCCGATCTACCTTCCGTGCTTTGATGATCTGATCCGTAAGGGTAGGTTTCGCCACTGTGGTGGAGAGGAATCTCGAGGAACAATGTGAAGATTAAGCTACGTAAATTCCTCGTGGAGAATTGGTTGACCTTGTTGTAACATCAAATTGTTAAGAAGATTTACATTTAGTGCGCCAGCCATGACATTGGCTTTTGCCCGTAGGATATTCCTAAGTCGAAATCGTGATCAATCTCGACCCAACGCCTTTGCCTCGAGATTCAAATCCGTTGGGTGAAGATATATTTCAGACTTTGGTGATCTGTGTAGATTTCGCAACGATTACCTGTAAGGTAATGTCGCAGGTTTTGAGTGCATGAACCATCGCTGCAAGCTCTAGATCGTGTGTGGGATAGTTATCCTCATGTGGACGCGAATCGCCGAGATGCGAGGGCAATCACATGACGATCTTGCATGAGTATGCAACTAGTCCTTGTCGCGAGGCGCCGTAATAGATAATAAAGTCCTTAGAGAAATCTGGTGAACAGTACGGAGCAGGTCAGCCTTTTCAGCCCTCGAAGCTGATCTCGATCAGGCGCCCATTCAACTTTATCTTTCTTGAGGAGTTCGCTAGAGGTTTAGCAACTTTAGAGAAATTTCACGGAAGCGCGGCAATAGCTCTAAACCGAGGAAACTCCGAACTTGCTTTACCGATTCAGGTGGAGTCCAATCAAGGACAGCTTGAACTCGCCGATTGACAGCAATACCCTTACCAGAGATTACATGTCCTAGATAGGTCATCTGTAACCAGAATTCACATTTAGAGAATTTGGCATAAAGGCGTGCTCTCAAGTTTCATCAATACTAGCCTTAGATGTTCGGCATGTTCTTCCTCATTCTTGAGTAGATGAGTATATCATCGAGGTATACCAATTACCTAATTTATCCAAATACTCCATGAAGATTGAGTTCATTAACCGAGAGAAGGTGGCTGGAGCATTGGTTAATCCGACGAGAGGTAATTTAGTAACATGAAAATTTCTACAACCATATTTTCCTCTCATAATAATTACATGTAGGATAATAATAAAATTCAACAATATAGCTATCACAAAACATATTCTTAACACGATCCACATGTATGCAAAGTTGACACTCTTCCAAAATAGTGGGATTAACATTAACTAAAGTCATGACCTCTCCAAACGCACTTTTATCAAAAAACTTCATAAGATTGAACATTCTCCAAATATGTGGGATCTAAAGTTGACACTCTTCCAAACCCACTTTCAATATTATTGCAAACACTATTATCAATCTCATATTCATCATGGAGCTTAAACAAATTTTCATGATCATAAAAGAATCTCCCCAATCATGATCATTGCAACAAATAGTAGACACGTAAAAACTAGCATCCCCAAGCTTAGGATTTTCCATATTATTAACACAATTGGCATTAAGAGAATTTATAATAACATCATTGCAATCATGCTTTTCATTGAAGGAACTACCAAGTATGGGTGCAATAGCAACGATCTCATGTTTAACATAAGGAACTATAGCAAATTCATCTTCATAAAGATTGGCATCATGGCCACAAGAATAGCAAGCATCATGTTCAGTCAAGGGATATTTCAATCAAATCATCGGAATCATCATTATCTATAGATTCATGCAATCATTATTTTCTTCCAAAGCAACGCTCATTCTCTCAATAAATTCTTTGACATAGACATTATGAGCATAGTTTTCATAGCAATATTTAAGTATGTCAAAATTATCAGATTCAGAGAGTAATATCATACTTTTAAATCAAAGAAGCAACTTCATAAGCACTTTAAAAGCAACAAATTCTTCAATTTGTTCGACATCGTAGTAACTATAAACACCCTTTGCATAAGAAGATAACATTTCATTATCATTAAACTCACATAGATAGGGAAGGTGTTTTTTAGTTCTTAGAGCAACAAGTAAAATCACAAATTTCACAAAGATTCCAAGCATAACACAGCAATATGTTTATTTGATTCCTAAGATTCTCCTTTTCGCATAAACGGTGACGATTAAAATGAGCATGCTCATCTAAAGATTTCCATAAACTAGGCTAATTGGGGTTTCAAGACGAAAGATAAGGATCAAGATGATCCAAGTAGAACACTTTAAGTGGATCCATATCAATAGATTTTTAGCAAGCAAAGATGCAAGCAAATAGAAGGCACATGGAAACACAAACAAAAAGACATACAGGAAGAAGGCGAAGAAAAGGCGAAAAGCGGCAAGGGTGAAGTGGGGGAGAGGAAAACGAGAGGCAAATGGCAAATAATGTAATGCGGGACATCAGGGTTTGTGATGGGTACTTGGTATGTTGACTTTTATGTGAGACTCCACGACAACGGCGCTTTAAATGGCTCGTTGACGGAAATCAAATCTTGACTTCACTTGGTGTGAGCCTTCCCGCAACGGCGCCGTAAATCCTTCTTGCTACCTCATGAGCACTCAAGGTGGTTTTCCCTTGAAGAGGAAAGGGTGATGTAGTAAAGTAGCGTAAGTATTTCCCAGTTTTTCAGAACCAAGGTATCAATCCAGTTGAGGCCACGACGAGTCCCTCGTGACTACACAAACAATAAATCCTCGCAACCAACACAATAAAGGGGTTGTCAGTCCCTTCACGGTTACTTACGAGAGTGAGATCTGATAGATATGATAGGATAATATTTTTGGTATTTTTATGATAAAGATGCAAAGTAAAATAAAAGGCAATAAAAATAACTAAGTGTTGGAATATTAATATGATAGAAAATAGACCCGGGGGCCATAGGTTTCACTAGAGGCTTCTCTCGAGAGCATAAGTATTACGGTGGGTGAACGAATTATTGTTGGGCAATTGATGAATTGAGCATGGTTATGAGAATATCTAGGTATGATCATGTATATAGGCATCACGTCCGAGACAAGTAGACCGACTCCTACCTGCATCTACTACTATTACTCCACACATCAACCGCTATCCAGCATGCATCTAGAGTATTAAGTTCATAAGAACAGAGTAAAGCTTTAAGCAAGATGACATGATGTAGAGGGATAAACTCATGCAATATGATATAAACCCCATCAGATTATCCTCGATGGCAACAATACAATACGTGCCTTGCTGCCCTATCACACCGGGAAAGGACACCGCAAGATTGAACCCAAAGCTAAGCACTTCTCCCATTACAAGAAAGATCAATCTAGTAGGCCAAACCAAACTGATAATTCAAGAGACTTGCAAAGATAACCAATCATATATAAAAGAATTCAGAGAAGATTCAAATATTGTTCATAGATAAACTTGATCATAAACCCACAATTCATCGGTCTCAACAAACACACCGCAAAAGAAGATTACATCGAATAGATCTCCACAAGAGAGGGGGAGAACATTGTATTGAGATCCAAAAAGAGAGAAGAAGCCATCTAGCTAATAACTATGGACCCGAAGGTCTCAGGTAAACTACTCACACATCATCGGAGAGGCTATGGTGTTGATGTAGAAGCCCTCCGTGATCGATGCCCCCTCCGGTGGAGCTCCGGAAAAGGCCCCAAGATGGGATCTCACGGGTACAAAAGATTGCAGCCGTGGTATTAGGTTTTTGGCTCTGTCTCTGGTAGTTTGGGGGTACGTAGGTATATATAGGAGGAAGAAGTACGTCGGTAGAGCAACGTGGGGCCCACGAGGGTGGAGGGCGCGCCCCCCTACCTCGTGCCCTCCTTGTTGATGTCTTGACGTAGGGTCCAAGTCCTCTGGATCACATTCGTTCTGAAAATCACGTTCCCGAAGGTTTCATTACATTTGGACTCCGTTTGATATTCTTTTTCTGGAAACTCTAAAATAGGCAAAAAACAGCAATTCTGGGTTGGGCCTCCGGTTAATAGGTTAGTCCCAAAAATAATATAAAAGTGTATAATAAAGCCCAATAATGTCCAAAACAGAATATAATATAGCATAGAACATTCAAAAATTATAGATACGTTGGAGACGTATCAAGGCGGGGCGGAGTTTTACCGCAGTAATTCCTCCGCTCACTGCGCTTCCCCACGATCCACGTTGAATGCGCGGCGTGGAGGGTCGTGTGTGATGTGGGGGTCATGCGTGGGGCGGTCACTGCCCTCATGCGTCATGTCGTGGTAAATGGTAACGAAGCGGCCCGCACCTTCCCCATAAAAAAGGAGAAACTGCAGGCGTGACGCCCATTTACCCCCGCTTTCTCCAATCTCGGAACCGCCATCCCTCGCTTCTTCCTTGTCAAGCTCTTGCTTTCGCTCGCCGCCGCCGCGCCCTCATTGCCCTCAACATCACCTATTCTTTGTTCGCCATGGCGCCCAAATCCAGCAGAGGCAAGGGAGTGGCGGAGGACGTCGGGGAGAAGGGGGTGCCAGAGAGCGAGCTGGCGGTGCTCCGGACGCAGCTTGCCTACTTCCCCCTGATGGTCGATGCGGTCCACCTCAGGGATTACTTCAGGCCCTTGTGGGGGAGGAAGACGACGGGCCATCCGGCCACGCACATCATCCCTGCCGATTTCGCCAAGGCCGACCCGAATTGGTACCCCTTCTTTGTCGACTACTTCTCCTGCGGGCTCGGCCCCCCTTTTTCCGATTTATTCGACGATGTCATGCACACCTATGGCTTCCATCTCCTTGATTTCACGCCAAATGCGGTGGCGTGCATGGCTTTATTTGCTCATCTCTACGAGGGCTTCGCCGGCGTGCTCCCTAGCATGGCGCTCTTCCGCCACTTCTTCTATCCCCGCATCTCGCCAAACCGACATCATTGCCATGATGCCGGACTACAACGCGCATGGCCTGGACCCAAATTGGGCCGAGCCGGAGGCGGAACGGGTGAAGGAGTTCTTCGATAATCTGTTAGAGAAGTATGTCCGCGAAGAGCCGCTGCTCATTTAGGACACCACCAAAGAGGAGTTGGATTATATCGCCGCCAGGGCGGCGGAGGCGGCGCTTGCCCGGGAGGCCGGCAGTGTTGGCCATGAGGAGGATGAGGCCGACTTGGCCATGGAGGAGAAAGAGCTCGCCCGGTGGGCGGAGTCTGCCGGGGAGGCTAGCGGTGCCAACACCGAGGCCCCCCTAGTTGAAGATGTGGACGAGGAGTCGACCAAGGAAGAGGCCGGGGCTGTTGACCCTCCGGCCGCGGGGAAAAGACGTGCCCTATGTCGGGCCGGCTCCGGCGAGCCGGTCTGGTCCGGCAGGACCATGCAGCGGCAACAGGTCCAGGAGCAATCCATGCGCCAGACGAGGGTCGCGGCAGCGAAGAAGGCGGTGAAGGTCCCGGTGGTGAAGAAGAAGGCGAATGCCTCTTCTTCGTCCAAGCGTCGCCGGACCCCATCTTCTTCCCCTCCTCCAGCCGATGTCGACACGCAGGTCATCTTCGATTTTGGGTCTCTCAGCCCGAGGAGGAAGAGGAAGCCAGTAGAAGAGGAGGAGGTGGAGGAAGAGTAAGTATCTCGCCTCCCCTGCATTATCCCCTGACTTTACTCATGTGTAATCTTTTCTTGACCTGATGTTCTCTTCTCAGGGACACGGAGACGCTGGCGCAGAGGGTGGTGAAGAGGGCCAAGGCCTCGACGGGCGACAAGCCCCCGACGGGTAATTCGAGCACGCCGCTGGTGGTAGAGAGCAGCCCCCGACGCAGCCCCCGCTTCAGCCCCCAGTGTGAGTCTATCATTCACTCCTTCATTGATGAACTTTGGGGTGTGTACCTTTGATGTTGATCTTGCTGGGTTTGCAGAAGAAGAATGGCAGCGAGAGGAGCCGCCGAGGGCTACCCCCAACATGCCGCCCCTCTCGACCACGCCGCCCCGGGGGCGTCCCCGGCAAGGGCATCCACCACCGAGCCCACGCCCATGGAGGAGGAGGAGACGAACTTGGGTGCCGGTGGTCCCACCCCGGCAACGAACATTGGCGGGGAGGGCGCCACTTCTTCCCAGCCCGGTGCAGGTAAGTTTGTCCACTTCCCGTCCCTATTATTCCTTCTTATTCTTGGGCCTCGACCTTGGCTCTGCCTCATTCTCTTTCTTGGTGTCCAGGCCCTTCCTCGGCGGACCAGGAGGACGTTGACACCGTCATCGGGGAAGTCGCCAGGGACACCGAGGCCGAGGCCGAAAAGATCGCCGCAGAGGAGGCCGCCAAGACCGCTGCTGAGGATGCCGCCAAGGGGCACGACGAGGAGGCCGGCAAGGCCGCTGTCTAGGAGGCCGGCAAGGGGCCTACCGGAGAGGCCAGTAGGGCCACCGCCGAGGAGGGGACGGTTGATGACCAACCTTCCTCCTCTGTTGCCTCCGACTCGGGCAAGTAAGTGAAGGTGAGTGACGATCTGTTCGTCCACCTCCCAGGGACGGCGAGCACCAGGGCGCCCACCGAGGGGTGAGGGAGTCCTGACTATGGGCGTCAAGGTCCTACCTGTTATCCATGGGCCGACTGGTGGGCTATGAAGACATGAAGGTCAAGACTGCACCTGTCCGGATTGACTCTCCTTGGCGTGGAAGGCAAGCTTACACCAACTATGAGGATTCCTTCTATGTAATCGACTCTATGTAACCCTAGATCCTCCCGGTGTCTATATAAACCAGAGGGTGTAGTCTAGAAAGGATATACTCATTACCATAGTCATACAGGCTAGGCTTCTAGGGTTTAGCCATTACGATCTCGTGGTAGAACAACTCTTGTAATACTCATATTCATTAAGATCAATCAAGCAGGAAGTAGGGTATTACCTCAGAGAGGGCCCAAACCTGGGTAAACATCGCGTCCCCCGTCTCCTTCAACCATTGACCTTAGACACACAGTTCGGGACCCCCTACCCGAGATCCGCCGGTTTTGACACCGACATTGGTGCTTTCATTGAGAGTTCCACTGTGCCGTCGACAAAAGAGTTCGTTGGCCCCTTTGATCGTCCATAATGACCCTGTCCAAGGAGAAACCTTCCTCCCAGGACAGATTTTCATATTCGGCGGCTTCGTACTGCGGGCCAACTCGCTTGGCCATCTGGAGCATATCGATAGCTACGCTCCTGGCCACCAGGTCAAATTTGGAAGCTTGAACTGCGTTGTGGATATCCGTGGAAACTTGATCTTCAATGGATTTGAGACCGCGGCGATCGCTCCCCCTCGCTCCGATGAACATGACTTAAATCTGTCATCGGACCAGATTCGTGAGATGGTTCTCAGAATCGCTACGACCTTAGATCCGAGCTGATTGCACCATCCGGTTATTGATAGTCCGCGTGTTGGAGCCGCATACGACTCAACACTGGGAATATCTCGGCTAACGGAATTCGGACTCGCTTCCGCTATAAATTCAACCTCAGACGTCAGAGACACCGAGCTGGATCGGTCATCGATCTTCGAGTTCAGCGCCGCAGATGTCTTCCAACACTCGCCTTGGGCAATGTGCTAAATTCATTAAAAACCTGTCCTTGGCGGGGACTCACAGCCTAACCGGTCCGGTTCGAACTAGAAGCTGATGATGGGGAATTTCGCTTCCCACCCGCCACCCACTTCATAGCCACTGTCGAGGACTTAACCGACGTGCTTGGTTATGGCTTCGAAGACATCGACGGTATGGACGACGATGCCGACGTTGGACGGCCACCTCTTCGTACGATGTGTACATGGTTGACACACATAAAAAAAGCTAGCGACGATGACAAAGAAGACCCAGTTGCGAATAAACCTTCTGAGACACAGTCCAAGCGCCGGCGCCCTAAACGCCGTTCTAAGTCACGTCGCTCAAAGGACAGCAACACTGGCACCGGAGAAAATGGTACTCTGTACGACGCCAAAAACAATGAAGACCCTGTTGGAGCAACATCCGAACAGGAGGAACAAGACAACGGGCAAGTTAACCCTGACGAACAGGCCATGGCCAAGAACCCGGATCACGGTGGTTACTGTCCACCCTCCGAGGATGAGGAGAGCCTCGGCAACGAGAATTTCATCATGCCTGAGGCACCCCTCGAGCAGGAGCGCTTCAAGCGCCAGCTAATAGCTACTGCAAGAAGCCTGAAGAAAAAGCAGCAGCAGCTTCAAGCTGATCAAGACCTACTCATTAACAGATGGACTGGTGTCCTGGCAGCCGAAGAATATGACCTCAAGCGTCCAGCCGAAAGTTACCCGAAACGCAGACTGCTACCTCAGTTCGATGAGGAGGCGCTGGAGCCCATACCTCCCTCGCGCAATGCGGAACGACCACCACGCTGTTGGGATAGTGCGGCGGACCGACCACCCCGCGGTCGGGATAAAACGGCAACTCAGGCCGAACAGCAGCCCGCCCCACCACCTCGTAAAAATAGAGACAAAACAGCTCGGGACTATACATACGACCTTCGGCAAAACCTGGACAGTAGAGCATGACACACCAGATCAATCTACGGATCGCGAGGACGCTTCCTGACCTAGGATGACGGCTACCTATTCGGACGTGACAAACCTAGTCACGCCCGGGCCGATAATCGCAGACGGACTTCATTGGAGGTTTGCCGTGATGCGGCCCGATATAGAGGCGCCGCACACCCTCTTTGCTTCACAGATGAAGTACTGGATCACGAATTCCTCGAGGGGTTCAAGCCGGTCAGTATTGAATCATATGACGGAACAACCGATCCCGCAGTATGGATCAAAGATTTTATTCTCCACATCCATATGGCCCGAGGAGACGACCTCCACGCCATCGAGTACCTCCCACTAAAATTAAAAGGGTCATCTGGACACTGCCTAAATAGCCTGCCTGAAAATTCCATCGACATCTGGGAGGACATGGAAGAAGCTTTTCTTGACAACTTCCAAGGTACTTATGTCCGGCCACCAGATGCCGATGACTTAAGTTATATAGTCCAACAACTTGGAGAATCAGCCAGAAAATTCTGGACTAGGTTCCTAACCAAAAAGAACCAGATCGTGGACTATCCGGATGCCGAAGCCCTAGCAGCCTTCAAACACAGTATCCGTGACGAATGGCTCGCCCGCCACCTCGGCCAAGAAAAGCCGAAATCCATGGCAGCCCTCACAGCACTCATGACCCGCTTTTGCGTGGGTGAGGACAGCTGGCTGGCTCATGGCAAAAACACAGCCAACGATGCAGGCCCCTCCGAGGCCAAGAATTGCACCGGCAAGCTCCGGCGCAATAGACACAAACGCCAAAGTAATGGCGATAACACCGATGACATGGCAGTTCATGCCGGATTCAGTGGCTCCAAGTCCGGCTAGCGGAAGAAGCCTTATAAAAGGAACAGGGAGGGACCATCCAGCTTAGACTGCATATTCGATCATCCGTGCCGGATACATGGCACCCTAGACAAACAAGCCAATCATACCAACAGAGATTGCTGGGTTTTCAAGCAAGCCAGCAAGTCAAATGCCGAGAGCAAGGAAACGGGATCGCAAAGCGAGGACGACGACGAAGAGCCCCGGCAGCCAACACCGGGGACAAAACAGTTTCCCTTGAGTCAAAGTGGTGAATATGATATACGCCACACACATCCCCAAAAGGAGCGCAGCAAGACTCGTGGACGCCTATGCGGTAGAGCCAGTCCGTCCCAAAATTCAATCCATGGTCATCATTCCCATCACCTTTGATTGTCGAGATCATCCAACTAGTATCCCTCATGGCGGTTCAGCAAGACCGTCCTCGACCCAATCATCAATGGATTTCACTTACACGAGTCCTAATGGACGGGGTAGCAGCCTCAACCTTCTCTATCTGGATACAGTGCGCAAAAATGGGCATTAATCCCTCACGAATCAAACCTACAAAAACTACCTTTAAAGGAGTCATACTAGCGTAGAGGTTGCTGCACGGGCTCAATCATGCTGCAGGTGGTCTTCGGTTCCCGGACAACTTCTGAAGCAAAGAGCTAATCTTCGATATCGTCCCCTTCCGCAGCGGCTACCACGCACTGCTCGGACGAACGCGTTTGCTAGATTCAATGTAGTGCCACACTATGCTTACCTCAAGCTCAAGATGCCCGGTCCAGCGGCGCCATAACAACAATGGAAACATGGAACGCCCTCTCAGACAGAGGGAGCACACACCGCCTCTAGCAGCAGAAGCACGAGTGGCCTTCTCAAGAAGAACCATAATCCGCCGCCGAGCCTCTCAACACCGCTAAGAAGGTCCGGATCGCACCGAACAGACAGCTCGGCCATCAAGAGCTCGATTAGCAATCCGCCTCCGCCCCAGCCCCCTTCATGCAAAGGGCATTCGCATTACGATACATAATTACGCACTCAAAACCCCATGGGTATTGACGGAGGCATAACTAGCTCGCGATCCATAGTGCGGCTCAACCGAACCTGGGATTCACACACCTTTACTTTTCCTTTTAAATTCGGGTTTTTCTCTTTTTGAGGTCTATTCGGACGACCCACTGGCAGAACACACCAAGGAGGCAAGGAGCTCTGGCGTACAAGGGAATCCCCAGGTGGTCTCTGCTAACGATTGTTATACCTGTTGTACATACCCGTACACAGCTCGCCCTTGGTCATGACACGATAAATAGCCTTACTTGCTGATCGCATTACTTGTACAAGTACGCCGACGATTAATTACACCACAATGGTAAATGAATGGTAGCGCTACTATTATTTAATTTTCTCTGCTCCTTACCTTTGTATTTATTACTCATTGCACACATACACTCCGGCACGACATCGCGCCAGGCTTCATCACGCCCCACATTACGGCAACAAAAGTCCTAACACTTTTACAAAGATAGTTCGCACCTTTAACTTATAGCATTATATGCATCGACTCCGAATCATGACTTTGGTCAATAGTTGGGTTGCCCGGCTCCTGTGCTTACTACCTTACCGCTATATCGGCTAGGGTAGTAAAGGGAGAACTACTGCGATTGTGTCCCGGTTCTTCCAGGCGAGCACCTCAGTAACAAAGCCGAAAACTGACTGTCATGATGCGGCGAGAGCTGGTCTGCTGTTCGAGAGGTCTCAAATCCCTAGAGATGTTTTCCGCTTTATGCGAGGAATCGGTTTTTCTCCGATTAGGCGTGTATAGCGCCCCTAGTTCGGCCTTCCGAACACCAGGGGCTTCACCAAATTTTCATTCTCAAACTTTGTCAGACCCCGATTCCAAGTCACATCGACCTAGCTGGTAACACCTCATATCACTTTGCGGCCTCACGCACGGTATTCCCACGGTGTCGCTTACCATGGCCCGGACCGCTTATGCCTTTTGGCTCACGATATGATAGTGTCGCTAGCATCCACATGACAAAGAACCCGGCCGACATGGCTAGTCGTGAACCCAAAGCGCACTAACCTATGGGGACAGCATACATGAAACACTTCGAGCATGTCGGTCATCAACGATGAACTTGGGCTGTAGCACTGGCTAACAGACTCCGTATCCCGGCTGTAGCAGGCTAGGCAGACTCCAAGTATCACCGCGACATTTCTCAAGGGATGTATATAGGAACGAAATGAATCACATGCCGCCACCAAGTGTCCAAGCAAGAGTGTCAAGCTAGCAGACTCCGTGAACCGGCAGAAGCGGACTACTATCGCCGTAAGCACAAGACTACATTTCCCATATGAGAGGCTGCCAAGGATAAACAACTAGATTGTCGGATCCCACTCATACCAAGCATTTCAATCATACACACATTATGCCCGATATGAGTAAATACAACAAGGCATCACAACAAAACTCTACAACTCAAGTACTTTATTTAAGAGGCCCGAGGAGCCATACATAACATAGTCATACAGTAGGGGTCACATGACCCAACACTCAAGTCATACAATCATACAAGCACATGCGAAGCAAAGTAGTCTGAGTACGCACTCTAGAAAGAAAGAAAGCTTGTTGGAGCCTTTCTATCTACATGGCCCTTCACAAGTCTTAGATCGCCACCGGTGGCTAGCTTACTCGTCAAGTCAACATCTACATAGAACTCCTTGAGGGGTAGTATAGTCCTCTAAAAATATTGATTACAAACATGAGTACAAAGTACTCAGAAGTCTTACCACAGAATCCTATCATACATGCACATTCTCAAGGAAGGAAGTGGAGTTAAATGCAGCAAGCCAGCTTTGACTCTTGGCTAAGCTATCCTACGTGACACACTTTGTAAAGCATTTTGTCGTACACGAGTCCACTAATCACCATCACAATACTCCACCGTGGATCCTCTCTCGTCATCCCCGAGAGGGCCATCCACGATACTCACACTTATCTTGAGGCTTTTAGTAGTATCCATTTACTTGTCTATGAACTGATATAGGTAACCCAGAAGTCCTTCTCCGTGGACACGGCTATTCAATAGATCATATTTAACCCCGCAGGGTATACTTCTTCACACACGCTCACCACTTATCGCCGCATACACGACATGTACTGCAACCTTCAAGCGAAGCCCAACGTGGGTGTCGGCCACAGCCTACCTAAACACTCAAGTCCCTAGTCCAGTTATCGCCTATTCGGTTCCATCCGCAGGAGTCCGCCGAGGTTTCCCATACAGCCCCGAACGATGTGTGCAGGGTTCCCGAGATACCAAACGGGCACTGCACACCGGGCCACGGTGCCTACCGCAACACAACCCACCCCTAAGGTCAGCGCTATGGCGCCCCAAAGATGCTACAAACACCGTAAACTACTTGCAACTCCCTGACTATGAACAGGGTGGTTAAGAAGTTTAGAGGGTCCATTGGTTTCGGGCCCAATGCGTGGTAGTAGCTAGTTCATGGATCACAAACACAGATCTCAGCCTTAAGTTCGCCTCAATGAAACAACCCACCATGTACTCCTACATGGCCTCTCATCGATACCTTTACCAAATCGTGTTCAACACTTACACTCTCGAACCAACACAACCTTTCACTCCAGCTCATCATCCCGATGAGCCGACTGACACAACTCTAAGCATAGCAAGCATAGCATGGTAGGAATCACAAACATGGCTCAATCAACTCCTACACATACTAGTGGGTTTCATCTAGTTATCGTGGCAATGACAGTCATGCAAAGGAAGTGGGTTCAACTACCGCAGCACACAACAGTTGAATCGCGTTGTCTTAATGCAGAAATGAGAGCGTAAGCAGAACATGGGTTTGTATCGAATGATCAATGAATTGCTTGCCCGATGGAACTGGGTAGAGAACTGCCTTCGATGGGTTATCGAGGTTATCTTCGGGGCAGAACCTATCATGAAAACACACCAAAATAAACATACAACCAATATGCAACAATATGATGCATGCTATGACATGGCAAGATGAATGTGTTGGCCTAATGCAAGTTGAGGGATAGGATGATCTCATTTGAACCAAAGGTTCAAATGATAGATCATGTGAGTTAGTCCTAATGGTGCAAAATCTTAATCTGGTTATTCAGCATAGTTAACTTGTTTTAACATGCATGAAACCTGTACCAATGGATAGAGTGTATTTTTCTGATAAATTTTCATATATAAATCTTTGCATTTGGAGTTATAGAATAAAAGTTATAAGCATTTGAAATTTGAATTATATTCTGATTTTATTATATAAAAATAATTCCAGAATTTGAATTAATGCGCAAAGATGAGGTCAGATGACGCCGAGGGTCAACGGGTCGTCCAGGTCAAACTGACCAGTGGGACCCGCATGTCGTTAGTTTAACTAATTAGTTTTAATTAAAACTAATCCTAATTAGATTAGCCAAGGGGTCCACTGCCATCGACCCAGAGGGTCAACAGGCCCACGGTGAGGTCAACTCACCGCGCCTCAGCCAGCCGGGCGAGGCCAGACGCGGCGGAGCAAGTGCTTTTGCACTTTCCGGCTCCAAATGGAGCTGGGAGCACCTACGGTAGCTAGAGGTGAGCCGCGTGTTTGGTGGGGTCAGCTGGTTAGGGGTGGCCGAGAGGGCGCCGGCGACGAGTCGGGCGGCGACTGGGCTCGCCACCGACGGGTTAGGAGTTAGCGGCTCGGCGAGGCGCGGGAGTGCGTGGTTAGACTCGCTGGAGAGTGGTGAGTGCGATGGGCATAGTGGTGTGGTCAATAGGTGACCGGAGGCTCGCCGGCGACGAGTCCCGCAAGGGCGGTGGGTTCAGCGATCATCGACCGCCGCTGTGGTGCAAGAAGAAGAGAACGGAGAGGATGGAGGGGTAGCTAGGTTCACGTGAACCTGCGGGAAGCTTTGCCGGGTCGGGGCGGACTGATGCGCGGGGGCGACGATGGGGATCTCCGCGCCTTGGACTCGGCGAGGTCGGAGTAGTGGCCTCGGGGTTTTGGAGCGAGGGGACTAGCTGGCTAGGGGTAACGGGTGCGGCGGAGCTGCCGACATGGCGGGAGGTGCGTGGATCGGGGGAGCACGGCGCCGACGGTGGCGTGTCGGCGATGGCGCCGGCCAGGTCGAGGGCGAGCGAGAGAGAGGCAGGGGGAATGGGTGTCTGGAGGTCGGGAGACGACGCTGGGTCGCCCCAGCGGCGAGGCGGCGAGGGGTGAGGCAGGCGGCGGCCAGCTGCGTGGCGCGCTCAAGGCTGCCGGGCCGGCATTAGCCTGCTCGTCAAGCCGAGCCAAGCAGCCACGCATGCCATTGCTGGCTGGGCCGGCAGGGGGCCGTTGTCATGCATGTAAGTGTTTTCCTTTTTTATCTTTTTCTATTATTGCAACTCTGTTTAGGTTTTTAAAATACCAAAACCTTTTCAAAAATTACCAAAATGCTCCTGGTCACTTGTTGAATATTCCCAACATGAAACATTTTAGTTTAACAATTTTGAACACTTAAAATATTTTCCATAATTTAAAATGCCCATTTCAAAACTTGTGATTTAATTATAGAACCCTTAGGTGACCTAGAAGATGTTCCACCTTCTTTGACATGGATCCTAAACCCAAACAAAGAGGATGAGCATTTTGAAGGGCATTTCGATTCATTGAATTAAATTTTAGTAAACCCTAGTTATTTTAAGGGGGTGTTCTGGGTTTCGCCTTCCCCATTTCAAATTCAGATGAAATTTAAACATGATGCACACCCTAATGCATGGTCTATCCGGGATGTGACAACTCACCCCACTCAAAAGAATCTCGTCCCGAGATTTAGAATCTGTTGCTAAAAAGGTGGGTACTCAAGTCAAGACGATCCTCCCTTTCCCAAGTTGCTTCTTGCTCGGAATGGTTTGACCATTGAACCTTTAGAAACTTGATATTCCGACGCCGAGTGGTACGCTCGGTTTGATCGAGGATACGAATGGGTACTCTCGATAGGTGAGGTTATCTTGGAGATCAAGCGTTGCGTGGTCCACTCCACGGATAGGATCCGAGAAGCAACGCCTGAGTTGGGAAACGGAAGACATCATGGACCTTGGAAAGATGCGGAGGTAGTTCCAATTGGTAGGCAACTTCCCTCGCTTGGCAAGAATGCGAAGGGTCCAATGTAACGAGGAGCCAACTTGCCCTTGATATCAATCGATGGGTTCCTTTAAAGGAGAAACCCGAGGTAAGCCTTCGCCAATTTCATAAGCCATAGGCTTATGCTTGCGGTCATATTGGCTCTTCCGACGAGATTGGGCTGTTTTCAAATTTCACGAACAACGCGAACTTGCTCTTCTCGCTTCCTCGAATCATATCCGCCAAAGAGTTGTCTCTCCCGGTTTCACCGTTAAGAGGCGCTCACATTTTCGCCCATAAAGAACTTCGAAAGGGCTTTGCCTGCATCGCTTGATAACTGTTGTTATAAGCTTAACTCGCGAATGGAAGGCATTTCTCCCAATTCATGCCGAAGAGATGACGAAGCTCAAGCATATCCTCTAAGATTTGATTGACTCGCTCTACTTGACCACTTGATTGGGGATGGAAAGCGTGCTAAAGGAGAGACGAAGTTCTATAGCGCTTTGGAAACTTTCCCAAAATCGAGAGGTGAAGAGACTCCACGGTCGGAGTTAATCTCGATGGAACACCATGAAGAGACACTATTCGGGAGATGTACAAATCAGCTAGCTGGCTAGCGGTTATACTCTCACTAACAGGTAGGAAGTGGGCTACTTTGGAAAGACGATCAACAACAACGAAGATAGCGTTATTCCTCTCTTGGTCCTGGGAAACCCGTAATGAAATCCATACCGATTTTATCCCATTTCCATTCAGGAATGTCCAAAGGTTGAAGGGTACCAGAGGTCGTTGATGCTCGCTTAACTCGACGACAAACGCCGCAGCTTAGCAATGTATTGAGCGATTTCTCTCTTCATCCTAGTCCACCAAAACCTCCGCGAGATCTTGATACATTTTAGTACTACCAGATGAATGGTGAGAGGAGAGTCATGAGCTTCCTTAAGGATCAATCGCCTCAAAGTTGCGCACCTTGGGAACCACTAGACGGTCTCCAAAGAACACGACACCTTGTTCATCAATGGAGAAACAATCATGCACTTTTTCTTGATGTTTCTCTTGATACGGAGATTCCCTGATCTACCTTCCGTGCTTTGATGATCTGATCCGTAAGGGTAGGTTTCGCCACCAGGGTGGAAAGGAACTCGAGGAACAATGTGAAGATTAAGCTTACGTAAATTCCTCGTGGAGAATTGGTTGACCTTGTTGTAACATCAAATTGTTACAAGAAGATTTATGATTTAGTGCGCCAGCCATGACATTGGCTTTGCTCGGGTGTAGGATATTCCTAAGTCGAAATCTGTATCAATCTCGACCCAACGCCTTTGCCTCGAGATTCAAACCGTTGGGTGAAGATATATTTCAGACTTTGGTGATCTGTAGATTTCGCAACGATTACCCGTAAGGTAATGTCGCCAGGTTTTGAGTGCATGAACCATCGCTGCAAGCTCTAGATCGTGTGGGATAGTTATCTCATGTGGACGAATCGCCGAGATGCGAGGCAATCACATGACGATCTTGCATGAGTATGCAACCTAGTCCTTGTCGCGAGGCGCCGCAATAGATAATAAAGTCCTTAGAGAAATCTGGTGGAATAAGTACGGAGCAGATGTCAGCGCCTTTTCAGCCTCGAAAGCTGATCTCGACTCGTGGCGCCCATTCAACTTCTTATCTTTCTTGAGGAGTTCGTTAGAGGTTTAGCAACTTTAGAGAAATTTCGACGGCGGCGGCAATAGCTCGCTAAACCGAGGAAACTCCGAACTTGCTTTACCGATTCAGTGGAGTCCAATCAAGGACGGCTTGAACTCGCCGATTGACAGCAATACCCTTACCAGAGATTACATGTCCTAGATAGGTCACTTCGCAACCAGAATTCACATTTAGAGAATTTGGCATAAAGGCGGTGCTCTCAAGTTTCATCAATACTAGCCTTAGATGTTCGGCATGTTCTTCCTCATTCTTGAGTAGATGAGTATATCATCGAGGTATACCACTTACTTAATTTATCCAAATACTCCATGAAGATTGAGTTCATTAACCGAGAGAAGGTGGCTGGAGCATTGGTTAATCCGGGACATGACGGTGTACTCAGATTGGCCATAACGAGTGACAAAGGCCGCTTTAGGTATGTCCTCGTTTTGATTTTGATTTGATGGTAGCCCAACCTCAAATCCATCTTGAAAAGATCGAGGATCCAGCGAGCTGATCATACAGTGTCGTTGATCCCGGGAGCGGATACTTGTTCTTGATAGTGACCAAATTGACAGTCGGTAATCTACAACCATCCGATCCGCATCATCCTTCTTCTTGACGAAGAGGACGGGCAAGCCCATGGAGATGAACTAGGACGGATGAAACCCTTTGCAAGGACTCATCGAGTTGTTTCTTAAGTTCAGCTAGTTCTAGGGTGCCATCTTATAAGGTCTCCTAGAGATTGGGACGGTTCCGGAACAAGATCTATCACTTAACTCGACATCCCCGCTGTGGAACACCGGCAGTTCTTCCGAAAGACATCCGGAAATCACGGACCACCGGAATATCTTCGAGATCCGGAAGAGGGTTGGCATTTATGAGTAAAGTCGACGCTAGACACTCGGGTTAAAACATCCACCGCTTTTACCCAAGGATGAGTAAGTTGAACGGTTCTAGTCGAGCAATCAATCTTGGCATAATGGGCTGACATCCACCCATACCCAAGATGATGTTTATGTCCGAGGACTTAAGAGCTATTAGGATGCGAGAAAGACTAATCTGTCGACAAGAATTTCATTCCCATGACTTATTCTAGAGGTTTGCCATCTAGAACCAGGAGTTTGAATTTCCATGGAGGTAGGCATGTCGCAGAATGTGGTGTTGTGCAATCGAGCATAGCTCTCGTAAATAAATGAATGAGATGCTCCAAGATCAAAGAACAGCTGTTTGATGGCAATTAACAAGAAGCGCATCGAGGACGACGCTGGGATCCTCATAGGTTTCTTCAGCAGAGACATAGTTGACATGGCCACGAGCGTGGCAACCGGCTTGGCATAGGAACCTTTCCTCGCTGGCTTGCCGCGCCAATGACTTTCCATCTTGATTGGGGTTGTTCTGGGACACTCTAATATAGTGGCCCGCCTCTCCACATTTGAAGCAAGTGATCACATTTGGCCGTGGGGCCACATTAGCGCTTGGACCTCCATATGTCTTGGGTGGAAAATACGGTTGATTGGGGCGAGGCGCTCAAGGATGGCCTCGGGTGTACTGGGTGGTAGAGCCAGATTTGGGACCCAAACCCGCGCTTCGGGAACCAGAGCCGATGATGATCCGTAATCACGGATGTGCTTATGAAGCCTCAAAGTCAGTCTGCCCAGCCTCGGCCGATAGCCTTATTGACTAGCTTCGAGAAAGAGGTGCATTCATGCAGACGGAGATCTCGGCGTAGCTCGTGGCTAAGTCCTTACGGAACCTCGCCGCTTCTTAGCATCGGTAGAAACTTCTTCGAGCATAACGTATAACCTCCCAAATTCACGGTCAGAGGCATCCACGCTCACCGCCTTGGGTGAAACTGCAGAATTCTCACGCTTATGTCCATAAGTCCTTCGAATATGGTGCTCGCGAAGGCGGCACTCAATTCATCCTGTTGTAACTTGTCCAGCCGGACGATAGCCTCATAGTTTTCCCACCGAGATCGGCAGGGTTTTCCAGATGATAGGCGGCAAAGGTAACTTTGTCACCTCGCATACATTGGCGAACGCAGCTTGTGATGGATATCGCGAGCTAATCATCGGCGCCGAGTGGCTCGACGGAACATTTGAACTTTGGAGGATAAAGCTTGACGGTCATTGAGTGAAACCCCATCGCTTGGTTGGCGGCGGCTGTGTTTTGTTCAATCCGCCCAATAAGCGGTTGGTTTCAAGGCTTATTATGCTCGCTTCAAAGATCACCTCAGCCAAAGATGGCGGTTATGCAGATTCACATTTCGGCTGCATCGCCTCTCCCCGCCCGAACAGCAGGAGAATTCGAGTGTTGACCATCCCGGGAGACAAAACAAAGGTTTAAACCAGGATGGCAGAATTTAACAAGGAAGTGCGGAAGGTAATGGACAGTATGGAATGCAAAGATGTTCATCCGTATGACATGGTAATATAAACTGCCATATATATATATACCAACGGTCATACACACCATTCATAGTTTAGTACAAGCCCGACGGAGTACAACTATAAGGAAAGGCGTTACATCTCATCGGAAGCATTCCAACTCCTATACATTATTTTTCTACACTTCCGAATGATACACACTAAGTCGATTCCACGAGTCACGCAGACGGTGGAAACACAACCATTACCATACTAGGAATACTACTACTATCTCGTGCAGCTCCATAGTAGTCCTCATAGAAGTCACCACCTGCACTGAAGTGGAACATGATCGTCCGGAAATGCATAACCTGTGGGGCCTGTGGACCATAAGGACTCTGATGTGGCCGTGGACCAACAAACGGTGGCGTAAGAGGCCCACGAGGAGGAGTGATGCCTCCAACCTCACGCCACTCCATGAAGTCCGCAGACTTGCCCGCACAGGTACAAGTCTCTCATGTCCATACATCCGCTTGCACGGCAGTGCAAACCTAGTCGAGTAGCCCAAAGGGTCGAACGGGCATTAAATAGCTTCCATACGCAAGGCCCGGTTCTCACGGTCCTTGTCCTCCAAAGAACTCAAGAGGTGGTACGGAGGAGTGAGTCTCATGGGATGCATCACCGACAAACCTCGAGGTAGCCATGCGCCTGTGAAGAGATGCCGCATATAGCGGAAGTCAAGTGTTGCTCAACAAAGCAGTCCCGCTCGAATGATAGTCATCATGGAATAGGCTGCATCTTGTACATGATATTCCAATAGTGATTCCGAGCCCATAAGAACAAAGTGAAGTGGCTCAAGAGTCTCGGATAGGATGGATAAACCGACCGCGTATAGGTATTGGCTTTGATTGAAATCCTCGAACTGCTCCTCGACGGTATATTCAGATACCATCGATAACCAGCCTCAATCATCACCCTAACCAACATGGCCGCAGTGACCGCACACATCAATGCAGCGGGTCAAAGTAACCACTTGGTTCGGGAACGGTGGCCATCTGAAAGCACAGCCATAATGCAAAGGCATTAGAATTCTAGGAAAATCGGGCAGCATAACATCTCAGAATGCTCAAATCAAATTTGAGACATTCAAAATCAGATTTGCAAAACCACTCAACAACATCATATCAAGGTTCTGTTCAAATGGTAGCATACTAAAATTTAGTAACACCGAATCGAGGATGTAACCAACAATCCTACAAGGTACTACGGATAGTAACACGTGAACCTCGATAGAGAAAGAGAGCCTAGTCCTAAACCCACGCTGAATGAGAAGAGGATGACTCAGATCGAGGGCATAAGGTAAAGGAGTAAAAGAGCCTTACGCTCCTCCCACAATCAATTCCCTACATATAACTAAAGCATTTCTAGACTCAACTTCACCAGTTTGGCTTAGCGGACCTACAGCAGCCCCGCTCGATGCCAACGCTGTCAGACCCCGATTCCAAGTCACATCGACCTAGCTGGTAACACCTCATATCACTTTGCGGCCTCACGCACGGTATTCCCACGGTGTCGCTTACCATGGCCCGGACCGCTTATGCCTTTTGGCTCACGATATGATAGTGTCGCTAGCATCCACATGACAAAGAACCCGGCCGACATGGCTAGTCGTGAACCCAAAGCGCACTAACCTATGGGGACAGCATACATGAAACACTTCGAGCATGTCGGTCATCAACGATGAACTTGGGCTGTAGCACTGGCTAACAGACTCCGTATCCCGGCTGTAGCAGGCTAGGCAGACTCCAAGTATCACCGCTGACATTTCAAGGGATGTATATAGGAACGAAATGAATCACATGCCGCCACCAAGTGTCCAAGCAGAGTGCTGGGTTAGCAGACTCCGTGAACCGGGCAGTAGCGGACTACTATCGCCGTAAGCACGAGACTACATTTCCCATATGAGAGGCTGCCAAGGATAAACAACTAGATTGTCGGATCCCACTCATACCAAGCATTTCAATCATACACACATTATGCCCGATATGAGTAAATACAACAAGGCATCACAACAAAACTCTACAACTCAAGTACTTTATTTAAGAGGCTCCGAGGAGCCATACATAACATAGTCATACAGTAGGGTCACATGACCCAACACTCAAGTCATACAATCATACAAGCACATGCGAAGCAAAGTAGTCTGAGTACGCACTCTAGAAAGAAAGAAAGCTTGTTGGAGCCTTTCTATCTACATGGCCCTTCACAAGTCTTAGATCGCCACCGGGTGGCTAGCTTACTCGTCAAGTCAACATCTACATAGAACTGGCCGAGGGGTAGTATAGTCCTCTAAAAATATTGATTACAAACATGAGTACAAAAGTACTCAGAAGTCTTACCACGTAATCCTATCATACATGCACATTCTCAAGGAAGGAAGTGGAGTTAAATGCAGCAAGCCAGCTTTGACTCTTGGCTAAGCTATCCCACGTGACACACTTTGTAAAGCATTTTGTCGCATACGAGTCCACTAATCACCATCACAATACTCCACCGTGGATCCTCTCTCGTCATCCCCGAGAGGGCCATCCACGATACTCACACTTATCTTGAGGCTTTTAGTAGTATCCATTTACTTGTCTATGAACCGATATAGGTAACCCAGAAGTCCTTCTCCGTGGACACGGCTATTCAATAGATCATATTTAACCCCGCAGGGTATACTTCTTCACACACGCTCACCACTTATCGCTGCTTACACGACATGTACTGCAACCTTCAAGCGGAAGCCCAACGTGGTGTCGGCCACAGCCTACCTAAACACTCAAGTCCCTAGTCCAGTTATCGCCTATTCGGTTCCATCCGCAGGAGTCCGCCGAGGTTTCCATACAGCCCCGAACGATGTGTGTGGGTTCCCGAGATACCAAACGGCACTGCACACCAACACGGTGCCTACCGCAACACAACCCACCCCTAAGGTCAGCGCTATGCGGCCCCCAAAGATGCTACAAACACCGTAAACTACTTGCAACTCCCTGACTATGAACAGGGGTGGTTAAGAAGTTTAGAGGGTCCATTGGTTTCGGGCCCAATGTGTGGTAGTAGCTAGTTCATGGATCACAAACACAGATCTCAGCCTAAGTTCGCCTCAATGAAACAACCCACCATGTACTCCTACATGGCCTCTCATCGATACCTTTACCAAATCGTGTTCAACACTTACACTCTCGAACCAACACAACCTTTCACTCCAGCTCATCATCCCGATGAGCCGACCGACACAACTCTAAGCATAGCAAGCATAGCATGGTAGGAATCACAAACATGGCTCAATCAACTCCTACACATACTAGTGGGTTTCATCTAGTTATCGTGGCAATGACAGTCATGCAAAGGAAGTGGGTTCAACTACCGCAGCACACAACAGTTGAATCGCGTTGTCTTAATGCAGAAATGAGAGCGTAAGCGAGAACATGGGTTTGTATCGAATGATCAATGAATTGCTTGCTCGATGGAACTGGGTAGAGAACTGCCTTCGATGGGTTATCGAGGTTATCTTCTAAGCAGAACCTATCATGAAAACACACCAAAATAAACATACAACCAATATGCAACAATATGATGCATGCTATGACATGGCAAGATGAATGTGTTGGCCTAATGCAAGTTGAGGGATAGGATGATCTCATTTGAACCAAAGGTTCAAATGATAGATCATGTGAGTTAGTCCTAATGGTGCAAAATCTTAATCTGGTTATTCAGCATAGTTAACTTGTTTTAACATGCATGAAACCTGTACCAATGGATAGAGTGTATTTTTCTGATAAATTTTCATATATAAATCTTTGCATTTGGAGTTATAGAATAAAAGTTATAAGCATTTGAAATTTGAATTATATTCTGATTTTATTATATAAAATAATTCCAGAATTTGAATTAATGCGCCAAGATGAGGTCAGATGACGTCAGAGGGTCAACGGGTCGCCCAGGTCAAACTGACCAGTGGGACCCGCATGTCGTTAGTTTAACTAATTAGTTTTAATTAAAACTAATCCTAATTAGATTAGCCGAGGGGTCCACTGCCATCGACCCGAGGGTCAACAGGCCCACGGTGAGGTCAACTCACCGGCGCCAGCCACCGGCGAGGCCAGACGCGGGCGGAGCAAGTGCTTTTGCACTTTCCGGCTCCAAATGGAACGCGGGAGCACCCACGGTAGCTAGAGGTGAGCCGCGTGTTTGGTGGGGTCGGGTTAGGGGTGGCCGAGGGCGCCGGGCGACGAGTCGGGCGGCGACGGGCTCGCCACCGACGGGTTAGGAGTTAGCGGCCTCGGCGAGGCGCGGGAGTGCGGGTTAGACTCGTGGAGAGTGGTGAGTGCGATGGGCATAGTGGTGTGGTCAATAGGTGACCGGAGGCTCGCCGGCGACGAGTCCCGCAAGGGTGGGTTCAGCGATCATCGACCGCCATTGTGGTGCAAGAAGAAGAGAACGGAGAGGATGGAGGGGTAGCTAGGTTCACGGTGAACCTGCGGGAAGCTTTGTCGGGTCGGGCGGACTGATGCGCCGGCGGCGACGATGGGGATCTCCGCGGCCTTGGACTCGGGCGAGGTCGGAGTAGTGGCCTCGGGGTTTTGGAGCGAGGGGACTAGCTGGCTAGGGGTAACGGGTGCGGCGGAGCTGCTGACATGGCGGGAGGTGCGTGATCGGCGGGAGCACGGCGCCGACGGTGGCGTGTCGGCGATGGCGCCGCCAGGTCGAGGGCGAGCGAGAGAGAGGCAGGGGGGAATGGGTGTCTGGAGGTCGGGAGACGACGCGTGGGTCGCCCCAGCGGCGAGGCGGCGAGGGGTGAGGCAGGCGGCGGCCAGCTGCGTGGCGCGCCAAGGCTGCTGCCGGGCATTAGCCTGCCTGTCAAGCCGAGCCAAGCAGCTGCCATGCTGTGCTGGGCTGGGCCGCAGGTGGGCCGTGTCATGCATGTAAGTGTTTTCTCCTTTTTTATCTTTTTCTATTATTGCAACTCTGTTTAGGATTTTTAAAATACCAAAACCTTTTCAAAATTACCAAAATGCTCCTGGTCACTTGTTGAATATTCCCAACATGAAACATTTTAGTTTAACAATTTTGAACACTTAAAATATTTTCCATAGTTTAAAATGCCCATTTCAAAAACTTGTGATTTAATTATAGAACCCTTAGGTGACCTAGAAGATGTTCCACCTTCTTTGTCATGGATCCTAAACCCAAACAAAGAGGATGAGCATTTTGAAGGGCATTTCGGATTCATTGAATTAAATTTTAGTAAACCCTAGTGATTTTAAGGGGGGGGGTGTTCTGGGGTTTCCTGCCTTCCCCATTTCAAATTCAGATGAAATTTAAACATGATGCACACCCTAATGCATGGTCTATCTGGGATGTGACACTTCTATGGCTAAGTGAGGGTGATAAAGGCCGTATAGTCTGATTGCCTTGTTCGTTGCACTAAACACCTCCTTTAAGGACCAAAATTTGGAGTAAAGAGTGTTTGGATTTATCCCAAACACCCCTGCATTTATCTACATGGGGGCAGTGTTTACGATCGTCAACCTCCGATTTTAATAAACAGCCGCACAGGAGGTAAAATTTCATTACAAGCATCATATTACATACCAATCTTGTTTCATATTACAGGACAACCCAAATGTTTCCACGGGAATATCACGTCCTTCGCACATTGCTCCGCCACAAGGCGGGATCCCTCCAGGACTCCATCAAAATACAGCTCGGGTCGACGATGCTCCTTGCCCTCCGGCGGCCCCTCGGTCATCAGCTTCTTGGCATCCAGCTTCACCCAATGCATCTTGACGCGGGCAAATGCCATTCGTGCACCTTCAATGCAGACCGATCGCTTCACGGCTTCAAGCCGTGGGCAGGCACTCGCAAGCCGCTTCACAAGTCTGAAGTAGCTGCTGGGTATGGGCTTGGCAGGCCACAGCCGGACTATTAGGTCCTTCATGGCTAGCTCGGCCGACCGGTGCAGCTCGACCAGCTGTTTTAGCTGGTCGCTAAAGGGCACCGGATGTTCTGGTCCAAGATATTTAAACCAGAATAACTTCTCCGTAGACATCCCCTCTTCGGCTCGATAAACTCGGCAGCATTTGATATGCTACGCGGCAGATTCGTAAACTCCACTGGAAAACACAAATTCGGGTAAGTACAAGGAATGTTTCCTTCACATACTTGCTTTGCATAGCGAAAGACCTACCCGCCGCAATCTTTTTGGCTGCCTGAATCTCCTGGAGGGCGCTCTGGGCTTCGGCTCGGGCATCCTGTGTGCTCTGGCCGGCCTTCGCAAGTTCAGACTCTTGTGTCCTAAAATCACGCTCCAAGGACTCGAGCTTCTCGACGGCGTCCTGGAGCTCTTGCTGGGCCTTGTTAACCAGGGCCTCGTGCTTCTCGCACGTGGCGCGTTCCTTGGCCGCATTGTCTTCGGCCTCGGCTACTGCCTTCTTGAGGGCTGCCACCTCAGTCGTGGCCCCTAATAAAGTTCATGACACTTTAGCCCGCACGGACTACTCATCCTTATTAAATGAACACGCAGGTCACTGCATACCTCGGATATCCTCCAGCTGCTTCTTCACGAGGCCAAGCTCTTCCTCGGCCCGCTCCAGTTTCTGCTTCAGCCCGAAGACCTCCGCAGTATGAGCGGTAGCAGCCCGCAGCGATGCCTGCTTATTCACATAGACATCTTATGTTAGACTCCTGCGAAAATTAGTTTTGATCCTCTGTTCGGCTCTTTCTTTCTGAACACCGAACAGAGCATCAGAGGCTACTGTCTACACTGTGATATTATTCCTATAATTACATTACTCACCTCAAAGCCTGTTAGAAGACTAGCGCTGGCTTCGGTCAGTCCGCTTTTGACAAACTGACACTTCTCGATCACCTTACCCATAAGGGTACAGTGTTCATCCACAATGGAAGCGCCTCACAGCGTTTCCAGCAGATTATCCGGTGCCTCTGGTTGGACAGAGGTCACCGGCGGAACAGGCACACCTCCTCCTTTTGGGGAAGGCCGTTCGCTGGACTCCGAAGCCGTCAAGGTCTCCGGAATAGTATCCAGCTGAGGGCCAAATGGAACCCGGCCTCCGTCACCAGTCCCCATGGGGGCTTTTCCCTCTACGTGCCCGGCCGCCGAGGAGTCATCTTGGGGCGCCACCTTGACGATCTTCGGAACCTCCCCCCGGTCTGGGAAGGTCCTTTGGGACACCACCTTGTCATCACCCTTGGGCGAGACAGAATGAGCAGGTGTCGGAGACATGCTAGCCATCTCCTTGGATTCTAGCGAACCTTCTGTCGAGGATCGCGGGGAGCCGTCACGAGCCGGACTGGAATAACACAATTTACACATATCAATATTAAAAACCAGAAAGGCCTAACATTTGGGCGCGCATAAGGATTTTGGTACTTACGATGCGGCCCACGGCTTGGTCCGGGAGGTCGCCCAGCATCACTATCGATATCCCACGGAGGTATCCGCGCAGAGCCCCTCCTTTCTTACGCCTTCGCCTCCAGATTCGTGGAGGCCGCTTCTTTCTTCCTCCCCACCTCGGTGGGAGTCTTCTTCCTCCTCCTCGCCATCGCCTTCGGCGGATTTAAGAGTGAGTCTCGCCTTCAACTCACGTCCAAGCGCCGCGAAAAGTTCTCCGGGCCCCTTTGGTCACTTTCTTGGCCGTCTTCTCCGGCACCTCAGTCAGTAATGGGAATTCTTGGTCTTCGGGCAGCGGAGCCGAACAGTTAATCCCCCCTGGTACTTTGATCCAGGTCTGAAATCATCGATAGGAAGGCTTAGGCTTTTTCCTCAAATTATGCTGGTAAAGGGTATACCCTGAAAACATGGAAGAACTTACCGAATTAGCCTGGCGCTTTAAGCTGAGCCCGCAATCCTCGGTCGTGGGCGGTGGAGTCTCGCCGGCCTTGAAGAGCACTTTCCAGATGTCTTCGTGTGTCATGCCGAAGAGCTCTAGTAGCGTCTGATGCTTGTCCGGATCGCATTCTACGATAGCAAGTCCGGCGCTGGCACGGAGGACCCGTGAATGAGCATGACCTCGATCACGCTGACAAGCTTGATTTTCCTGTCTATCATGTTCGATGCACATCCGGAGCCCACCAGCTCGTCCGAGGGACCCTGTGTTAGGCCCTCTCTTGCCGTGAGGTGAGCCGATCGATTCCGGATCGAATTAGGGGCCGCCTGGGCTTGGCGCCAAGGGGCTCGGTGATGTAGAACCACCCCGACAGCCACCCCTTCACCATCTCCGCGAAGGAACCTTCGGGCCAGGTGACATTGGGCTTCTTGCCCACCATGGCGCCTCCACACTCTGCTTGCTGGCCGCTCACCACCTTCGGCTTCACATTGAAGGTCTTCAGCCATAGGCCGAAATGAGGTGGGATGCGGAGAAAGGCCTTGCACACGACAATGAATGTCGTGATGTTGAGAATGAAGTTGGGGGCTAGGTCATGGAAGTCTAGCCCGTATTCAAACATCAGTCCATGGACGAACGGGTGGAGAGCGAACCCCAGCCCACAGACAAAATATGTAAGAAACAGAACCCTCTCATGGTGCTCTGGAGTAGGGACGATCTGTCCTTTGGCCGGGAGTCAGTGAGCAATCTCCTTGGCCAGGTATCCCGCCTCCCGGAGCTCCTTGATGTCCTTCTTCTTGACGGAGGAGGCCATCCGCTTGCCTCCAGCTCCAGATCCGGACATATTTGGAGTGCTTTCCCGGACGAGGAAGAGCTAAAGCTTGGGCGCTGGAACTCGAGGACGGATGGGCTGAGGAGGAGAAAAGGCGTGGGTGAAGAAAGGGAATCCTCATCCCCTTATAAAGGCCATGAATATCAAGCGCCTCCCCACTCGCCTTAAACTCGCCTATTCCCAAGGACCGTGCGAACGACACGGTTGATTTTCCCACACCCACATTGATGAGAATCCCGCAGTAAGGGGACACGATCTCTGCTTCGACAAGACGTGCCAATGGCAACCGCGTCTCGAAACGTCGAGCGGCAGACGAAAAACGGTTCGAAATTATGACCGGACAGACGTGATGTCATGTTGTAAACAGCTTCCGGCGGATTGGACTCGTGCAAGTATTATATTCTCTCTGCGGTTGTCTGTGGTACATGTTACAGGTCCAAATACTATCGCCGATCCGAAGATTATCCCGAGTTCGAAAGGGGAACCCGCCTTTGCAATGCCGAAGAAAATCTGCGCGTCGGACTCCTCGTCATTGAAGCCAGGTTCAGGGGCTACTAAGGGAGTCCTGGACTATAAGTCTCGGGCGTCCGCCTATTATCCATGGGCCGACTGTGGGCTGTGAAGACATGAAGGTCAAGATCTGCACCGTGTCCGCATTGGACTCTCCTTGGCATGGAAGGCAAGCTTACGACCAACTATGAAGATTCCTTCTATGTAACCGACTAATGTAACTCCTAGATCCCCCGTGTCTATATAAACCGGAGGGTGTAGTCCGAAAGGATATACTGCTACTATAGTCATACTGTGCTAGGCTTCTAGGGTTTAGCCATTACGATCTCGTGGTAGATCAACTCTTGTAATACTCATATTCATTAAGATCAATCAAACAGGAAGTAGGGTATTACCTCCATAGATAGGGCCCCAACCTGGGTAAACATTGTGTCCCCCGTCTCCTGCAACCATCGACCTTATACGCACAGTTCCGGACCCCCTACCCGAGATCCGCAGGTTTTGACACCGACACTTACCAGCATGTCACACTTTGATTCGGTGGTATTGTTGGATGAAGCGGACCGGACCGACATTACGAGTACGCTTACGCGAGACTGGTTCTACCGACGCGCTTCGCATACGTGTGGCTGGCGGGTGTCAATTTTCTAACTTTAGTTGAATCGAGTGGCTACGCCCGTCCTTGTGAAGGTTAAAGCAGCACATACTTGACAAAATATCGCTGTGGTTTTTATGCGAGGTAAGAACGGTTCTTGCTCAGCCCGAAGCAGTTGACGTAAAACTTGCAACAACAAAGTAGAGGACGCCTAACTTGTTTTTGCAAGGCATGTTGTGATGTGATATGGTCAAGACATGATGCTAAATTTTATTGTATGAGATGATCATGTTTTTAACGGAGTTATCGGCAATCGGCAGGAGCCATATGGTTGTCGCTTATTGTATGAAATGCATCGCTATGTAATTGCTTTACTTTATCACTAAGCGGTAGCGATAGTCGTAGAAGCAATAGTTGGCGAGACGACAATGATGATACGATGGAGATCAAGGTGTCGATAGCCGGTGACGATGTGTCGGTGTCAAAACCGGCGGATATCGGGTAGGGGGTCCCGATCTGTGCGTCTTAGGCTGATGGTAACAGGAAGCAAGGGACACAGATGTTTACCCAGGTTCGGGCCCTCTCGATGGAGGTAAAACCCTACTTCTTGCTTGATTAATATTGAAGATATAGGTAGTACAAGAGTAGATCTACCACGAGATCGCAGAGGCTAAACCCTAGAAGCTAGCCTATGATGGTATGATTGTAATTGTGATCGGCCTTCTAAGGACCAACCTCTCCGGCTTATATAGACACCGGAGAGGGCTAGGGTTTACATGGAGTCGGTTACAAGGAAGGAAATATAATATCCGGATCGCAAAGCTTGCCTTCCACGCCAAGGATAGTCCCATCCCGACACGGGACGAAGTCTTGAGTCTCGTATCTTCATGCTTCAATAGTCTGGACGATGTATACAGTCCGGCTTCCGGATACCCCCTAATCCAAGACTCCCTTAGTAGCCCCTGAACCAGGCTTCAATGACGATGAGTCCGGCGCGTAGTCTTGTCTTCGGCATTGCAGGGCGGGTTCCATCTCCGAATACTCCAAAGTACCTGTTATGATGAATAGTGTCCGGAATTCCATCAATGTTGTATTCCTTGGCTTCAGTGCCTCAATAATGACCATCTCCACGTGTCGAGAGAATGCGAGGAGCTGAGGTATTTTTCGCATTTGCCACCCTCAATCTTTTGGGCTGACCGCCTATTTGAAGAGACGGGGGATCCAAACCTCACTCTTCCCCCTCGAGCAAGCATCCAACATAGCGCTCCGGAAAAACCATTCCAACATGGCTGGGCTTGTCACAGCTCCTCCGCCGCTTCTCCTCGCCTCCCACTGGGGATTGGGAGAGTGTTCAGTTCCCATAGCCGCTTGATTGAGTTACAAACCCCAAGGGTTTCTTCCACCAGATTCATGGTCCCCATCCGAGCCGGAATAGCCACCTATAATGGCGGGAGCAAGCGAGAGATCTCCCAATCCATCTCCGTGAGGAGCTTAATATGCCTCATCCCGCATCTGCTAAGGGGCATCGGGTTTCCTATCCACCCATTCTTTCGCGGGCTCCTGGAGTTCTACGGCCTCAAGTTACACAATCTTACCCCTGCCTCTATACTACATATAGCAGGGTACGTTGCCCTTTGCAGCTATTTTTAGGCTGCGATCCTCACTTCAGGTTATGGAAGAAGTTGTTCTGCCTTGTCCCCCGCAACCAGGGAGAATCCCTATGTCAGGTGGGCGGGGCCGAAGTATGGCGCATTGCCGAGACCGAATACCTATCCAGCACTCCCAAGAAGGCACCAGAGAACTGGTCTTCACAGTGGTTCTACATTGACGATGTTCCCCTTCCGGATCCAGTCCGGACAGGTCTCCCCTGGGCTCAAGAACGCCCGCCGAGGGCACGTCTAAGCTGGCGCCCCCGAGGCCCCCAAGAGGAGGATACCAGGGAAATATATTACCTGATGAGCAGGATAAAGTTACTGGCCAAATCCGGACTGACGATAGTCGAGGTTATGGCAATATGCATAATACGGGGAGTGCAACCACTTCAATAACGGGGGAAGCCCATGTGGCACTTCAACGAGGAAGATGATGCCACCCGCTGTGGCCGTAAGGGTCTGGACTCCACCACTGCTCTGGCAAGGATATTGTCCGATTTATACAAAGGGGAAGAGGATAAATTCCTTCACATCAAACCGCGAGATGGATTCTCCATGTACAACTCCCCAAACTGGGTAAGTTGTTATTCCTTTCCCCACGCCACTTATTGTATGCTTTGCTAAGATCATCTGCCTCGATATTCCCGAGCAGAACCGAGGAGGGCCAGAAGGAATTCCAGCCCTCCCTCGCAGCCGAGAGGACTCGGAAGGGCCCTAGATCCAGTTCTAGAAGAAGATCCGTACATTACCGTGGAGCTTATCAACGGGATATTTTATCAAGCGAGCTGCGATGGCGCCTCAATGGCCATTACTGCCGACTATCCCAGACCGCTTCCTACGTCACGCGTAAGCCAAGTCGAAGAACCCTATCCTCCGAAGAGGACTCCCTTCAGATGTCATGCCTTACCCTTGAAGTGTCGTGTTTTTGCAGAGATGACGGTTTGAGCGGGGGCCGAGCCTCTAGGGACTCGCCACCAAGGGCGCCCGGATCGGGCAGGCTCAAGAGGAAGGCGGTAAGGGTCGACTCGCCGCTACAGAGGTAAGGCAAAAACTTGTGCTGTGATTATGGTATTTTTGAAGTATGACAACACCCTTTGTGTCCCGGCAGAAGAGGAGCAGCCGGACTATATCCGGGATCTCGCCAACCACGCCCACCAACCGGATTCCAAAACCGCCGAGAACGGAGGCGGAGCGGGCCGATGCCGCATAGTTCTCCAACAGAGAATGCGGATATGCTCGCCACGAATACCGAGTAGAGAGCGCCATGAATCACCGGGCCGACAGGCCGCATTGACAACATCTTTTCCAAGAGGCATTTAACCCTTCAATTCGGGAGGCGATACATCCGAAAGCAGCTCAAGGCGGCTTGCTCGAAGCGACGGACCAAAGATACCAAAGATATACGGGTAAGAAAATTTGATAAGCATGTGTAGCAGTAGCCCCTGAGACTTGAAACCATTGGAACAACTGTTTTAAGGATCAATTTATGCACAGGTCCTTGTAGATAAGAATAAGCAATTGTCTCGGGAGCTGGAGGAATGCAAGGCCGAACTAAGGGCCGCAGTTGCCAAGTTAGGGGAATCCCAAAAGCCCTCATCTGGTAATAGTTGTCGCAATTGTATGAAGATGCACTAGCTAGTAAATGGCTGATATGACAATTCTAACAGAAAATTCTGCAGATAATCCCGGGGTGAGTCCGGAGGGCGAAGAGAGGACGATCGATCTCAAAAGGCAGCTGGAGGTCGGCGAAGCGATTCTTACGAAAGAGTTAGGCTGAGAAGAACAAACTTCAAGATGCCAAAGTCCAGCTGGACGGGAGTTAAAAGATCTACGCTACCACCGGGCGGACTCAAGTAAGGAGAATAAAAGGCTTCGACGCTGCATTTACGGTAAGTGCCTAGACGAACTGTAGTATAGTTCGTGAGGAAGTATATTGAAAGAATTTTCTTGCAGGAATGTTAACGGTCGCCTCGAGGAGGAGATGCCCTCATCTGCAAGTGTTTTACCGCAAGACCTTTTCGCAATCGCACGAGTGAGCTCGCAAGTGATGTAGGGTGTTGCTCAGCTTTGTGGCCACTGCTTGCCGCCGGATGGCATGGGGAGCTTGTGGATATGCTTCAAGGAGCACGGCGGCGCTCCGATTGTGGAAGATGTCACTGCCGGCAAGGTGCAAGAGAAGCTCGGCTATGGTGAAGACGCCACACCAAGCTGGACCCGAACCATATGGCCGAAGTCGGACCGGCTGGGCCAGATGGGAGAGAAATTCCCATGAGTCTGGTATATGACCAGGTAGTGCTAGCCGCAAAGTATTCTCAAAAGTATTGTAAGCTAGATAGCCTGTTGGATGGTATAGAGGAGGAATATAGTTAGTCCAAGGATCGTGAAATTCAATGGACATAAGTAGTCCCTAGCCGGATTAAAATCATTTGTCATGGCGACCTTTTCGCTTCAGCCCCGGATACTATAGTCCGGTGTGTCCGAATACCCACCGCTATACAAAACCGGGTATGCGGACACTAGGCGAGGGGTCATAAGTGCTTGAATGCATAAGTACCCAACTAGTTATGTTATATTACATGGATAGTAAGAAACATCTTCCAGGAGAATAGTTCCGTTAGGGGTTCTTTCCCTGGTAAGATGCGACAATGCACATGTCCTGACTACGGACGATTGCGCAGGATACAAAACTTGGGATTTATGTTATAATAAACGAATATATCTTTTGTTCACCGACGTAATATTCTCTTAAGGAAGCTAGCTTTCGATTCACCCACCGAGGTACACATCCGCTGAACCGGCAAGAATAATCGCAGAGAGGTGCTCCCTTATGCCCCAGCCAATTAACGGGAATGTAGGGCATAAACACAAGAGCCAGCAACCCAGCTTGGCAACATCTAAAGTCATATTGATGCATATAATGGTGAAGAAAAGGCACATATGGAAAAAAGAATGCATATGTGATGGGCAGAAAGCCATGTGAGTAATTATTTTTAGCTTCCGTATAGGAAGCCCCTGTATTGCTTACACACTAGTGCGGCCGGAGTGATCCGGGAGTCCGTGACCGTATTGAATACTTTGTGTGAAGAGGAAAATGTCGAGAAAGGAAAAGGATGGAGCCTAATTAAAAGGAGGGGTTAGGAGACGAACATTGAGTTCGGCGTTAGGCGAGAATCTCGGAGTCTCGCAGCTGCCCATGGGTTCGGCTCGAGTCTGCTTGTCGGATGCATTATGTGAGCGGTACGCCTCCCCTGTGAGAACTTTGTCAATGACGGCGACCTCTCACTTGGGTTTGAGCTTGTCTTTCTTCTTCTCCGTAGGCGAGAACGAGCTCGCCAATATTGTAAGTTTTGGCCCGCACTTCTCGCTTTGATATCGCCGAGAATGCTGCCGATAGAATGCGGAGCGGCTTTTGCAACGCCACGCCCTCCTCCGTATGCCCGTTATACCGCCAATCTAACTCGCTTCCTTCTTCAGACATGCGACGCTGCGGCTAATCATGTATTATGTCGTAGGGTAATATCGCTTCGCGCCAGACACCATAAAAATGGTGTATATCCGTGGTGCGATCCGCGTGGTCCGCAGCCCCCAGAGTGCGGAGTCGAGCTTTCGACCAAAGGCGATCCGACTGCCAAGGAACGCACTAGTCCGGGTTTGATGCCGCCATGATGAGATCATTTGCCCGCCTACCCGGCCGCTTGTTTGGGGATGGTAGACGGAAGCGTAATCAAGGTTAATGCCCATTTTTGCGCACTCAAGTTTTCACTTCGCCGGCTGTGAAATTTGAGCCCTTATCGCTGATGATGCTGTGGGGACACCGACGTGTACGCACCGGATATGAAGTCTATTACTGGTCCGGATTCGGCCGTTTTGACTGGTTTGGCTTCTAACCATTTGGTGAATTTGTCCACCATGACCAATAAGTATTTTTTCTTATGGCTTCCCCCTTTAAGAGGTCCGACCATATCCAGCCCCCAGACCACAAAGGGCCAGGTTATGGGGATTGTTTGGAGAGCGGTAGGGGGCATATGACTCTGATTGGCAAAGAGATGGCAACCAACGCAATGTTGGACAAGGTCCTGTGCGTCTTCTCGGGCCGTGAGCCAGTAGAAGCCTGTACGGAAAGCCTTGCTGACTAATGCTCGAGCCGCGGCGTGGTGCCCGCCCAGTTCGGCATGGATTTCAGCCAAGAGCTGCTGCCCTTCCTCTTTGGAGATGCATCTTTGGAGCACTCCGGTGGCGCTTTTCTTGTAGAGTTCCCCTTCGTAGAATTTGTAAGCTTTAGAGCGTCGGACGATGCAGCGTGCGTGCTTCATTTTGGTCTTCGGGGAGCTCCTGCCTATTTAGGTAGGCCAAGAAAGGCTCGGTCCATGGGGCGATTACAGCCATGATTTCGTGGGTCGAGGACGTTATTTTGGTGGTAGAACCTCCGACTATGTCTGATAGTTTGGAATCTGGGGGTGTATTCGGATCCATGCTAGTATTGCCGGACTCCCCTTCCCATACTACGGATGGCGTGAACAACCGTTCCAAGAATATGTTAGGTGGGATAGGGTCGCGTTTAGCACCGATGAGAGCGAGGACGTCCGCCGCTTGATTGTTTTCTCGAGCCACATGGTGGAATTCGAGCCCCTCGAACCGAGCTGACATCTTGAGGACAACATTACGGTAGGCCGCCATTTTCGGTCCTGGCATCAAAATTCCATTTATTTGTGATATTGCGAGGTTTGAATCCTCAAGCACTTCTAGGCGCTGAATGCCTATAGAGACTGCCATCCGAAGACCGCAACGGAGTCTCGATTCGCTGCATTGTTGGAGTCTGTGTATAATATTTGAGGACGATTGACCGTGTCTCCGTGGAGACGCCAGACTACACCTGCTCCCAATCCGCCAGCATTTTAGAGTCCTCGGCGCATGATCCAGTTTGAGTATGTGTCGCACTTTTAGGGAGTTCGCTTCGTCCATTCAGCGACGGTCAGCCAATACTTGCATTTGATGGCCCGCCGGTTTGTATATTATGTCGAACGGAAGGAGCTCAATGGCCCATTTGGCAATCTGGCCCGTAGCGTCGCGGTTATTTACTATGTCATTGAGTGGTAGTTCGGAGCCCACCGTAATCGAACACTCTTGAAAGTAGTGTCGTAGCTTCCGGGATGCCATGAACACCGCATATGCTATTTTTTGATAGTGTGGGTATCGGGATTTGCATGGGGTTAGGACCGTGGATACGTAGTAAACCGGCTTCTGGAGCGGGAATTTGTATCCGCTGCCTCATTCAACGATTTGCATCAAGGCTTACCACTTGATGCGTTGCAGCTATGTACAACAGCATAGGTTCGTCAATATTCGGCGTTGTTAGTACTGGATTACTAGCCAATAAGGTCTTTATTTCATCCAGTCCGGCCGCAGCTGCATCCGTCCACACGAAGTGTTCGGAGCGCCGAAGAAGGCGGTAAGAGGTAATGCCTTTTCTCCTAACGGCATCTAGCTAGTTTCTGGATGTGCTTGAGGTCTGTTGGTATAGCCAGCTGTGACAGAGCTCGGATGTTTGCCGGATTCGCTTCAATTCCTCTATTGGAAACGATGAAGCCGAGTAGCTTTCCCGAGGGGATGCCAAAAAAACGCATTTTTTCGGGTTCAGCTTGATGTCGTATGTCTGGAGATTGTCGAATGTAAGCCTCAAGTCATCTATTAGGGTTTCGACGTGTCTTGTTTTTATGACCACGTCATCCACGTATGCCTCAACTGTTTTTCTGATTTGCTTTTCCGTGCATGTTTGAAATCATGCGCTGGTAGGTTGCGCCGGCGTGCCTTAAGCCCGAAAGGCATAGTGTTGAAGCGTAAAGGGCCATATGGCGCTATGAAAGCTGCTATGCTTGGTCGACTCGCCATCTTTATTTGATGGTATCTAGAGTATGCGCCGAGGAAACACAGCGAAGTCGTGTCTCTGCTGTGGCATCGGCGATTTGATCGATGCGAGGGAGGAAAGGGATCCTTGGGGCAAGCCTTGTTGAGGTCTTTAAAGTCCACACATAGGCGCTTAGGATTTTTCCTTCTTGGTACCATTACCAGGTTTGCCACCAATCCAGATGCTTGATATCTCTGGCGAATCGGCCTCGAGTAGTTTGGCTAGCTCCTCCCCATGGCCTGCCGCTTGGGCTCAAACCGCCTTAGAGTCTGCTTGACCGGTTTGTATCCTTTTATATATATTGAAGCTGTGTTCGCCAATTCATGGGATGCCTCGCATGTCCGATGGGTGCCAGGCGAAGATGTCCCAATTCTCGCATAAGAAGTCTCTCAGTGCGGTGTCCATCGCGGGGCTCAGCTGTGTCCCGACGGAAGCTGTCTTCGTGGGGTCCGTTGGATAGACTTGGAATTTGACTATCTCATCTGCGGGTTTAAACAAGGTGGACTTGGGTCGCTTGTCGAGTATTACATCGTCCCTGTCCACGGTGGCCCGCAGTGTTGTTAATTCTTCGGCTGCTAGGCCTCGAATAATGCCTCCGGGGCTAGTGACGCGGTTTTGTTTTCGGTGCGAAGTGCGACGTCCAGATCACTGGCTAGAGTGATGATTCCATTGAGCCCGGGCATTTTAAGCTTCATGTACCCGTAATGGGGTATAGCTTGAAAGCTTGTAAACGCGTCCCGCCCTAGAAGGGCATGGTATCCACTGCTAAAAAGGGGCCACTTGGAATGTGATTTCTTTGGACCTATAATTCTCCGGGGTGCCGAATACCACGTCGAGTGTGATTTTTCCCGCACACCGTGCTTCCCGACTAGGGATAATTCCCCTGAAGGTTATGCCGCTTTGTTCAATGCGGCCTTTGTCAATTCCCATCTTGCCGAGTGTCTCTTCATAGATCAAGTTTAATCCGCTTCCGCCATCCATGAGCACTTTAGTGAGCCGAAAGCCGTCCATGATTGGGCTAAGAACCAGAGCGGCTGGTGCCCGGACAGTATGGAATATAGGTTCGTCACTGGCATTGAAAGTTATAGCAGTTGTCGCTCCAGGGTTCATTTTGGCCATATGGCAAATTTCCGCGAGCTTTGATGAGCTCGCTTATGCCTACTGCTTTGAGGCAAAAGTCTCAAGACTGTTAGTACCAGACAGTTCAAGCAGGGATGTTGTTCGTAAGAAGATCCTCGCCACTTTTCGCGAACCTCGCCGGAGTATTCAACATGCCCTATGGCTACGAGTTGGTGCTGTGTCCAGTGTCAGGAGTTTACATGGCCCATTGAGCCATTTTTCCAATACGGTTCCCCGCCAGGGTGGCTTTTGGTTTCTTGGGATTGGATCGGCCGATTTACGAGAGTTCGCCCATTTAGTTCGGACAAAGGTTTTGGCGAAAGCCGGACTGTCCCAAAATTCAGCTTGGGTTTTCCAGACGCTTTCCATCGCACAGTATTTATGTACTATGATTGCTAAGTCTGCAAAGCGTACTATGTCACGGCGACTTATAGCATTAAGGATTCCTTTGTCTGAGCAGTTTTTGCAGAAGAGTGAGACTACGTCTTCCTCGTGGCAGTCCTCGACCTTGTTTAGCGCAAGAAGGAATCTGGCCCAGTAATGATGCACTGTCTCCTAGGGCTCTTGCCTGATATGGGAGAGACGATTTAAGTCCGCGTGGTGGTTATAGATGAACTGGATTCTCGATCCGATCTAGCACCCCGGGCATGGAAGCTTCCGAGTTCAACAGCTCGGTCCGGACGCTGCCCAATTTTTCCGCCCCTGCCGGTTCTAAGTCCGGGACCCGGTCATATCCTCTCTGGCGGGTGTCCGCCCGGAGCTCGGCGATCCGGACATAATTCCTCATCGAGAATAGAGGATACCCCGTGGTTCCTCCGCTACCGCTTATCTCATGGGTGGCCGGGGATTTAATGTCCCTTTGGTCGGGTTTAAGCCCGATCCGCCATAGTCCGCTATGATCTCCCAGAGCAGCGATCCGATCCAAGAGCTCATTAAGAGAAGAGAGCTCTATCGGATCCATCTGTTCGGCGAGTTCCGAATTGATGCGAAGTTTATGTGTAATGGCCCGAGAGGCCATCGTCGGCGCGACAGCCGATGGGGCGGCCATGACGAAGCCGCCTAGTCGGAGAGTTTGGCCTACAGCCAGGGCTCCCCCGCGGTAATGTTGTCTCTGACAACGAGACGAGCCATCGAGCCTTGCAGCGATGACACAGAGGAACTCTCATTGAAAGCACCAATGTCGGTGTCAAAACCGGCGGATCTCGGGCAGGGGGTCCTGATCTGTGCGTCTTAGGCTGATGGTAACAGGAAGCAAGGGACACAGATGTTTACCTGTGTTCGTGCCCTCTCGATGGAGGTAAAACCCTACTTCCTGCTTGATTAATATTGAAGATATGGGTAGTACAAGAGTAGATCTACCACGAGATCGTAGAGGTTAAACCCTCAGAAGCTAGCCTATGATGGTATGATTGTAATTGTGATCGGCCTTCTATGACCAACCTCTCCGTTTATATAGACACATCAAGAGGGCTAGGGTTTACACGGAGTCGGTTACAAGGAAGGAAATATAATATCCGGATCGCCAAGCTTGCCTTCCACGCCAAGTATAGTCCCATCCGGACACGGGACGAAGTCTTGAGTCTCGTATCTTCACGCTTCAATAGTCCGGACGATGTATACCGTCCGGCTGTCCGGATACCCCCTAATCCAGGACTCCCTCAGTGATCATGACAGTGCTTTGGAGATGGAGATCAAAGGCACAGGATGATGATGGCCATATCATATCACTTATATTGATTGCATTTGATTTTTATCTTTTATGCACCTTATTTTTCTTAGTACGACGGTAGCATTATAAGATGATCTCTCACTAAATTTCAAGGTACAAGTGTTCTCCCTGAGTATGCACCGCTATGCATAGCAGTTCTTCGTGGCCGAGACACCACGTGATGATCGGGTGTGATAAGCTCTACATTCACATACAACGGGTGCAAGCCAGTTTTGCACACGCGGAATACTCGAGTTAAACTTGGCGAGCCTAGCATATGCAGATATGGCCTCAAAACACTGGAGACCAAAAGGTCGAGCGTGAATCATATAGAAGATATGATCAACATAGTGATGTTCACCATTGAAAACTACTCCATCTCACGTGATGATCGGACATGGTTTAGTTGATATGGATCACGTCATCACTTAGATGATTAGAGGGATGTCTATCTAAGTGGGAGTTCTTAAGTAATATGATTAATTGAACTTTAATTTATAATGAACTTGGTCCTGGTAGTATTAGCATATCTATGTTGTAGATCAATAGCTCGCGTTTAGCTCTCTTGTTTTATTTTTGATATGTTCCTAGAGAAAACTAAAGTTGAAAGATTTTAGTAGCAATGATGCGTATTGGATCCGTGATTTGAGGGTTATCCTCATTGCTGCACAGAAGAATTATGTCCTTGATGCACCGCTAGGTGACAGATCTATTGCAGGAGACCAGCCCGAGAGCCGGGACCCGAGGACGTAGAGTTGCTGCATCTGACCCAGCTTGCGCGTTAAAGGGGGGGTGCCTGAGCATCGCGACTCAGGGCTCCTACCGGCTCTCCGGCCCTCACCCTCTGGTCTTGTACATGGCATCGCGACCGGCTTGCCGCTGACGGCCGAGACCAGCCCGAGAGCCGGGACCCGAGGACGAGTTGCTGATCCGACCCGACCTTGCGTTAAAGGGGGGTGCCCGAGCATCGTGACTCGTGGCTCCTACCGCTCTCTCGCCCTCACCCTCTGGTCTTGTCCATGGCATCGCGACCTGGCTTGCCAGCCGACGGCCGAGACCAGCCCGAGAGCCGACCCGAGGACGAGTTTCACATCTAACCCAGCTTGCAGCGTTAAAGGGGGGTGCTGAGCATCGCAACTCAAGGCTCCTACCGCTCTCCGGCCCTCACCCTCTGGTCTTGTCCACGCCTATCGCGACCGCTTGCCAGCCGGGCCGAGACCAGCCCGAGAGCCGGACCGAAGACGAGAGCACCGCATCCGCTAAATTTGCAGGAACACACTCAAGATAAGGCCCAGAGCCAGCGCAACCCGCCTTGAGGTAGGGCCCCGTGAGTCCCGCTGGCTCACGGGTGCCCAGATACACCTCGCCTAGCCCTACCGTGCAGCCACGTGTCGCAGGGTCAGATACGCCTGGGGCTCCTCCCGAGGGGAGCCCCTCCCACGCACTGGAAGCACCATGCTCCGGCTTGGCTGACGACACCGCCGAGGAGGCGGCTATGCCCGTGACGCATGCGGAAGCGCTATGTCTGCGCTGGTGATAAACAACCGAGGTGGCCTCCGGTCGCACCAACCTCGAGGAGCCCGAGCTCGGTGTCCGCCTCATCGCAACGCCTCCCTCGGGGCGCCCGAGGGGGATGGACACGGGCTGCGCTTAACAGTCACGCCCAGACGCCGACGCCACCCAGCCAGGGCCCGAGCCTGGTTCGTCGCCGTCACTCCTCGAAAGCGGAGCCAAGGTACGAATGTCGCTTGAGCGTCAAGGGGACTCTGAGCATCGCGACTCAGAGCCTAACTGGTCACGTAGCCCTCACCCCTTAGTTCCGAAAGGCTAACGGCGGTTGAGGTATGCGGGCCGGGCTCGCAGACGAGAACGGTGGATCCGCCTGCGTCTCACCTCCCTACTTGCTGTTCAGGCGCCAAGGGGACTCCTGAGCATCGCGACTCAGAGCCTAACTTGTCACGTAGCCCCTCACTCCTTGGTCCCGTCATGGTTTCGGTCGGGCTAACGGCGGCTGAGTATCTGCAAGGCCGGCTCTGCGGCGAGAACATAAGCAAGTAGGAAGCGCAAAATTCAAGGAATTCAAAAGCAAATATTACGGTCCACACTGTTATCGCAATGCCAAATGCAAGTTTAAACGCCTCCCTGAGGCATGATACATGTGCAGGAATTAAAGGCAGGGCAGGAGCCACAACGGAGTCACTTGTCGACGGTGGAGCAGCGCGGAGTGGGTTCGCCTCATGGAGCAGCAGGGCCGGCAGCGCCTTGCTTCGGCTTGGTGCTGAAGGCCCGGAACTTCCCCAACAGAGCCTCCGCGCGACCCTTCACAGCCTCGGCAGCGGCAGCTGCATGCTCGCTGCTTGCTGGCTCCAGCAGGCTGTCCAGGTCGACGCTGGGATCGCGAAGGTAGACGTGGGTGAGGACCGCGTCAGTGCCGCAGAAGACAAGACACGCGCCTCGGCCTCGGTCGTAGGGCCGAGGCCAAGGGTGACATCTTCAAGAGCGCGAACCAGGAACGGAAGCAGCTTGGCGGGACCATCCTCAGCGCCGGCCAGCGGACTCTCCAGGCCGCTGTCGTAAAGCATCCTCAGCAAAGAGCGAGCCTTCACCTCTATATCCATGAAGGCCACGCGATCTTCTGCAAGAACCCGCGCCTTGTCGTCCAGCTCGACTTTCCTCGCCTCCAGTTCCTGCTCCAGCGCGCCTAGGCGGTCACGGCGCTTCTTCAGCCTGGCCTCCCGGTCCTTGACGGCCGCCTCGCGCCTTCATGCTTTCCTCCTGCTCTGGCGGAGGCGGGCCTCCTCAAAGAAGCTGGTTCTGCAGCCCTTCAGCTCGCCCTCCAGCGGCCTCTCAACGACCTTGATGCTGGCTGCCTCCCCGAGGCAGCATCGCGGCAATCTTCGCCTCACGGACAGCCTGCTTCTCCTCGCCGCAAGCTGTCGAGGCTCGACCAGCGCCGCTGAATCGGGCGTCGGAGCGAATCCAGCCAGAGGCCAGCTCAAGCGCCCCAAGCGAGGGTCGGCGCCCGAAGATCCCCGCCAAAAGCGGTCCAATTCAGCGGCAGCACGATCCAGGACAGTGGGAGGAGTCGGAGAGACAGCAGTTGGTGGAGTAGGAGGAGATGGCGGCGGCGTAACCACAGTATCGTGAGGCGGGACCTGCTGCGCCCCAACAGCTATGGCGGCGGCATCAGGCAAGGACACCTCGGGAGTCGCTTGGGCCATGGGGGCTGAGCTCGCCCCAGCCAGCTCCGCCAGGCCTCGTGAGGATAACCGGGCAGGAGAGGCCCGTGTCTTGCCATCGCCTTCCTTCGCGGGCAGAGGCGCCGCCCCAGATGAAGCCTCAGGAGCTCCCTTCACTTCTCACAGCAGCGCCAGCCTAGCCAAGAGATACGAGATATCAAGCCTCGGCGACAAAGCAAGGAATAAAACAAGAGTCAAGCACTTATCGGTCATCGCCATGGGCTCGAGCAACCTCCGCCATACTTGAAGCCCGAGAGCCGGCTGCGGGATCAGCTTCAAGGGGCGGAGCAGGGAGGCGATTCTGCGGATCGCCCGGGGCCGGGCGGACCAGCAGGGACCAGCCATCCGGTCCTTCTTTGGGATTGGGGCAGGCTTACGCCTCCCGCCATCCTCATCCTCGCTGTCATCACTGTGGGGGCGGAGAATGCGGACCTGCGCCAGCAGGAGGGGCCCTTGACTCCGCCCAGATCAACCCCCTCTCGGCTCTCTTTCCTCCACCTCTTCGCTGAGTCGGAAGAGGACACGCCCACCAGTCCTCCGGGCCTCCACAGCACGGGCCCGCCCCCATTGAAGACAGTGCATGGGCCCCACTACCTGCTCCCAATCCTCACGAAGGAACAAGGCGCGGGGCGCCCTCGAGCCTCGCCACGCCGCCCCCAACCAAGGATCGGAGGACTGTCGCGGATCCTCGCTGGCCAGACCACGGGGCTCGAGTGAGGCCTCCACATCGGAAGCAATCTTGATGAAGCGGAGCCGCTTGATGATCTAGGAACTCCTCAGCCCAGCCGCAGTCCGGTCGCCGCCCGCCCGCGTTGGCGGCTTCAGATCTGCGTCCCATCTTCTCCAAAGACCAGCCACTGGGATCCAAGCTCCACTCGGGACCGCCGTCGAGCTCTCGGGGTGCTCCGTGGGCAGGATCAGCCCGTGGGTGGATGCGCCCAAAGATCCACCAAGACCCACTTGCTCCTGAAGCCCTCAATCCGCTTCCTGTGGTTTGAATGGTGATGGCTCCGTCGCATCTTAAGCTCACAAGACGCTGGAGGCGGAACCACGGGAGGTTCGGAGGAGAAGTAGTGGCGCAGCAAGGCCACCAAGGGCTTCACCCCAACATGGGCCTCACAATAGTAGGCGAAGATTGCCAGAAGAAGGACGGAGTTGGGATGGAGGTGCAGAGCTTGAATGTTGTAGTGATGTAGGACGGAGAAGAAGAACTCGGAAAAGGGAGGCACCAGACCAGCAATGATGGCGCTCACAAAGAACGGGTAGAAGGTACTCCCCCAACCCTCAGGGGTGGCAGAGCCGGCCTTGAACGCCGTCGTTCCGTTGACGCCCTGCGCCTCCGCCATCCGGCGCACCAGGGCGAGGCTCGCCCATGACACATTTGGCGGGTCCAAGGTAGGAGAGTACCAAGCTCCGGCCGGGGCTTGGCGAGGCACCATGACTGGCTAGGGCACGCAGGCGGAGTGGATCTGATGGTCTTGGAAGCAGAGAGGAGAGGCGTAAGAAAGGGGATCTGAGCAGCAACTGGAGAAAGTAAAGGAGGCAAGGATGATGCCGCTCTGTTATCAACCCACGCGGTTGCAGAGGCGCACGCGTCCAATCAACCGCCACACGGCGCCCAAGGCCGCAGGCTCTTAGGGCCCGCGACGCTTCGAACTTGCCCTTTCGCCTCTCTGATCGGCCAAGTTCAGGCGCGCCGTGGGCCCGGGAGCTACTGTCGGCGTTCTGGGAACGGGGTCCCAGACTTGCTCGCTCAAGGCTGCGGCGTGGCTCGAAGGAGGCCCAACACGCCCATCTTCATCAACGCAAGCTCAAGACCCTCGCGAGGGCCAAGCCTCGTGGGGCGGATGACAAGGAGCTTCTCGTGCACGGCCTCGTCAGCCGGCTCATGAGGAGGCGGAGAGTTCAAGGCGGGGTACCTCGCGAGGTGCCCATGACGCAAGCCATGATGACCGAGGGCGCCCGGTCTGGCGCCAGCCCATGCAGGTCCTCCTTTCCTCTTTGGTGCAAAGGGAGCAAGCGCAGCGAGAGCATCAAGCAAAGGCATCCATTTCGGTGCAACAAGACCAAGACCAGCCCAATGGCTGGAAGGGAGTCATCGTGGAGGCCAAGCAGGTGTCATCACCAGAGCCTTTGGCAGGCGAGGACCAACTTTAGTCAGTATAAGTGTACCCGCTGTTCCCCTTCAAAATGGCCAATTGTTGGCGCCCTTCCCGCTCAATATTTGGGAAGAGGCCCAGGGCCTTTCGCCTATAAATAGGAGTAGCACACTCAGAGCTGGGGATCCGGCATGAAAAGGAGAGCGAGAAAGAGAGAGAGATCCGAATCCTCATCTAGAAACCAGTAGCTAGAGCGACTGAGCACCACCTAGCGGTTCATCGCACTCACCAAGAACAGACCCTCGCGAGGCTGTTCTTCCTTGTATTGTTCCTCGTCAGCCCAAGAGGCAATCCACCACACCACACACTGGAGTAGGGTATTACACCACAATGGTGGCCTGAACCAGTATAAATCTTGTGTCCCTTGTGCTGTTTTGTTTAGTAGTTTAGGTCCCAGCGATTCGGCGAGGTACGAGACGGTGGAGGGTTGGATCTTCGCGCGCACCCCAGTGTTTGAACCTCAAGGGTCTGCCGGAACCCGAAATCCGACACCCTCCTCCACCATAATCCACCTCGGTCATATCATAGCGGTGCTTAGGCAAAACCCTGCATCGGTAGCATCATCATCACTGGCATCATGTCGTCGTGCTGACGGAACTCTCCCTCAAAGCTCTGCTGGATCATGAGTTCGTGGGACGTCACCGAGCTGAACGTGTGCTGAACTCGGAGGTGCCGTGTGTTCGGTACTTGGATCGGTCAGATCGTGAAGACGTACGACTACATCAACCGCGTTGTCATAACGCTTCCGCTTACGGTCTACGAGGGTACGTAGACAACACTCTCCCCTCTTGTTGCTATGCATCACCATGATCTTGCGTGAGCGTAGGAATTTTTTTGAAATTACTACGTTCCCCAACATCAAGATCTATAGAGATAGATCAAGACGCCTGATAAGACTTTCACAGAGCACATACCTTGACATGATCTTGAAGGAGTTCAAGATGGATCAGTCAAAAGAAGGAGTTCTTGCTTGTGTTGTAAGGTGTGAAGTTAAGAATTGAAGCTCGACCACGGCAGAAGAAAGAGAAAGGACGAAAGTCGTCCCCTATGCCTTAGCCATAGGCTCTATACGATATGCCATGTTGTGTACCGCGATGTGCCTTGCCACATGTCTGGCAAGGGGGTATAAGAGTGATCCAGGAGTGGATCATTAGACAGCGGTCAAAATTGTCCTTAGGAATAAGGAAATGTTTCTCGATTATGGAGGTGATGAAGAGTTCGGCGTAAAGGGTTACGTCGATGCAAGCTTTAACACCTATCCGGATGACTCTGAGTAGCAAACCGGATATGTATAGTGGATCAACCATTTGGAATAGCTCCAAGTGGATCATAGTAGCAACATCTACAATATGAAATAGAGATTTGCGAAGAACACACGGATCTGGATGTTGCAGACCCGTTGACTGAAACCTCTCTCGTAAGCATAACATGATCAAACCTTAATTAGAACTCATTGAGTGTTAATCACATGGTGATGTGAACTAGATTATTGACTCTAGTAAACTCTTGGGTGTTAGTCACATGGCGATGTGAACCATGAGTTTTAATCACATGGCGATGTGAACTTGATTATTGACTCTAGTGCAAGTGGGAGACTATTGGAAATATGCCCTAGAGGCAATACTAAAATGGTTATTATTATATTTCCTTGTTCATGATAATTGTCTATTATTCATGCTATAATTGTATTAACTGGAAACCGTAATACATGTGTGAATACATAGACCACAACACGTCCCTAGTAAGCCTCTAGTTGACTAGCTCATTGATCAATAGATGGTCGTGGTTTCCTGACCATGGACATTGGATGTCATTGATAACGGGATCACATCATTGGGAGAATGATGTGATGGACAAGACCCAATCCTAAGCATAGCACAAGATCATGTAGTTCGTTTGCTAGAGCTTTTCTAATGTCAAGTATCATTTCCTTAGACCCTGAGATTGTGCAACTCCCGGATACCGTAAGAGTGCTTTGGGTGTATCAAACGTCGCAACATAACTGGGTGGCTATAAAGGTGCACTACGGGTATCTCCGAAAGTGTCTGTTGGGTTGGCACGAATCGAGACTGGGATTTGTCACTCTGTATGACGGAGAGGTATCTCTGGGCCCACTCGGTAATGCATCATCATAATGAGCTCAATGTGACTAAGGAGTTAGCCACGGGATCAAGCGTTACAGAACGAGTAAAGAGACTTGCCGTAATGAGATTGAACGAGGTATGGGGATACCGACGATCGAATCTCGGGCAAGTAACATATAGATGGACAAAGGGAATTGTATACGGGATTGATTGAATCCCCGACATCGTGGTTCATCCGATGAGATCATCGTGGAACATGTGGGAGCCAATATGGGTATCCAGATCCCGCTATTGGTTATTGGCCGGAGAGGTGTGTCGGTCATTTCTGCATGGTTCCCGAACCCGTAGGGTCTACACACTTAAGGTTCGGTGACGCTAGAGTTGTTATGAGAAATAGTATGTGGTTACCAAAGGTTGTTCGGAGTCCTAGATGAGATCCCGGATATGACGAGGAACTTCGGAATGGTCCGGAGGTGAAGATCGATATATGGACGAAGGGTATTGGAGTCTGGAATAGTTCTGGGGGTATCGGGTGATGAACAGCATGTCGAAAGGGGTTTCGGAGGCCCCGGCAAGCGTTGGGGGGCCTTATGAGCCAAGGGGAGGGGGCACATCAGCCCACTAAGGAGCTGAGCGCCCCTCCTGCCCCATCTCACGTAACCTGGAGAGGTGGGGGCGCCTCCCCTAGGGAAGCCACCCCTCCCGGCTTGGGGGGCAAGTTTCCTAGGGGCGCCCAAACCTATCTAGGGTTTCCCCTGTGGCCCCCGCCCCTCCTGTCGGTGTCAAAACCGGCGGATCTCGGGTAGGGGGTCCCGATCTATGCGTCTAGACTGATGGTAACAGGAAGCAAGGGACACAGATGTTTACCCAGGTTCGGGCCCTCTCGATGGAGGTAAAACCCTACTTCCTGCTTGATTAATATTTAATATATGGGTAGTACAAGAGTAGATCTATCACGAGATCGTAGAGGCTAAACCCTAGAAGCTAGCCTATGACGGTATGATTGTAGTTGTGATCGGCCTTCTAAGGACCAATCTCTCCGGTTTATATAGGCACCGGAGAGGACTAGGGTTTACATGGAGTCGGTTACAAGGAAGGAAATACAATATCCGGATCGCCAAGCTTGCCTTCCACGCCAAGGAAAGTCCTATTCGGACACGGGTTGAAGTCTTGAGTCTTATATCTTCACGCTTCCATAGTCCGGACGATGTATACAGTCCGGCTGTCCAGATACCCCCTAATCCAGGACTCCCTCAGTAGCCCCTGAACCAGGCTTCAATGATGATGAGTCCGGCGCGCAGTCTTGTCTTTGGCATTGCAGGGCGGGTTCCATCTCCGAATACTCCAAAGTACCTGTTACGGTGAATAGTGTCCGGAACTCCATCAATGTTGTACTCCTTGGCTTCAGTTCCTCAATAATGACCATCTCCACGTGTCGGCGAATGCGAGGAGCCGAGTGTTTTCGCATTACCACCCTCAATCTTTTGGGCTGACCGCCTATTTGAAGAGACGGGATTCTCATATCCAAACCTCACTCCTCCCCTCGAGCAAGCATCCAATAGGCGCTGGAAAAACCATTCCAACATGGCGGTCGTCACAGCTCTTCGCTCGCTCTCCTCGCCCCAAGCCGGGGATCGGGAAGAGTGTTCAGTTCCCCATAGCCGTTTGATCGAGTTACAAATCCAAGGGTTTCTTTCACCAGCATTCATGGTCCCTGTCCGAGCCGGAATAGCCACCTATAATGGCGGGGAGCAAGTGGAGAGATCTCCGAATCCTTCTCCAGAGGAGCGAATATCCCTCATCCCGCATCTGCTAAGGGGCGTCGAGTTACCTATCCACCCGTTCCTTCGCGGGCTCCTGGAGTTCTACGGCCTTCAGTTACACAATCTTACCCCTGCCTCCATACTACATATAGCAGGGTACGTTACCCTTTGCGAGCTATTTTTAGGCTGCGAGCCTCACTTCGGGTTATGGAAGAAGCTGTTCTGCCTTGTCCCCCACAACCAGGGAGAATCCCTATGTCAGGTGGGCGGGGCCGAAGTATGGTGCATTGCCGAAACCGGATACCTATCCGGCACTCCCAAGAAGGTACCAGAAACTGGCCTTCCGGGTGGTTCTACATTGACGAAGTTCCCCTTCCGGATCCAGTCCGGACAAGTCTCCCCATTCGAACGCCTGTCGAGGGCACGTCTAAGTGGGCGCCCGAGGCCCCCAAGAGGAGGATACCAGGAAATACCTTACGATGAGCAGGATAAAGTTCTTGGCCAATTCGGATGACGATAGTCGAGGTTATGGCAATATGCATAATCTGGGAGTGCAACCACTTCAATATCGGGAAGCCCATGTGGCACTACAACGGGAAGATGATGCCACCCGCTATGGCCGTGAAGGGTCGGACTCCGCCACTACTCTGGCAAGGATATTGTCCGATTTGTACAAAGGGGAAGAGGAGGAATTCCTTCATATCAAGCCGCGAGAGGGATTCTCCATGTCCAACCCCCCAAACTGGGTAAGTTGTCATTCCTTTCACTACGTCACTTATTCTGGCGTTCTTTGCTAAGATCATCTGCCTCGATATTCCCGACCAGGAACTGAGGAGGGCCGTAGAAGGAATCTCCAGCCCCTCCCTGCAACCGGAGGACCCCGGAAGGGCCCTAGATCCAGGTCTCGAAGAAGATCCGAATATTACCGTGGAGCTCGTCAACGGGATATTTTATCAAGCGAGTTGTGATGGCGCCTCAGTGGCCATTACTGCCGACTATCCCAGACTGCTTCCTACGTCGCACGTAAGCCAAGTCGAAAAACCCTGTCCTCCGAAGAGGACTCCCTTCAGATGTCATGCCTTACCCTTGAAGTGTCGTGTTTTTGCAGAGACAATGATCGGAGCGTGGGACCGAGCCCCTAGGGACTCGTCGGTCAAGGGCGTCCGGATCGGGCAGGCTCAAGAGGAAGGCGGTAAGGGTCGACTCGCCGCTACGGAGGTAAGACAAAAACTTGTGCTGTGAATATGGTATTTTGAAGTATGACAGCACCCTTTGTGTTCTGGCAGGAAGAGGAGCAGTCGGACTATATCCGGGGATCCTGCCAACCACGCCTCCACCAGCCGGATTCCAGAACCAGCTTCGAGAGCGGAGGCGGGAGCGGGGCCGATGCCGCATAGTTCTCCAACAGAGAATGCGGATATGCTCTCAGCCACGAATTCCGAAGTAGAGAGCGCCATGAATCACCGGCGCCAATGGGCCGTACTTCGGAACAACATCTTTTCCTAAGAGGCATTTAACGCTTTCAATTTGGGAGACACATACATCCGAGTTGCTCAAGGCGGGCTTGCCCGAGCGACGAACCAGTATACCAAAGATATACGGGTAAGAAAATTTGATAAGCATGTGTAGCAGTAGCCCCTGAGACTTGAAACGGTTGGAACAACTGTTTTAAGGATCAATTTATACACAGGTCCTTGTAGATAAGAATGAGCAATTGTCTCGGGAGCTGGAGAAATGCAAGGCCGAACTGAGGGCCGCAGTTGCCAAGTTAGAGGAACCCCAAAAGCCCTCATCTGGTAACAATTGTCACAATTGTATGAAGATGCACCAGTTAGTAAGTGGCTGATATGGCAAGTCTAACAGAAAATTCTGCAGACAATCCCGGGGTGAATCCGGAGGGCGTAAGAGAGGACACATCGCATCTCAAAAGGCAGCTGGAGGCTGGCGAGCGCATTCTTACGCGAGTTAGGCAGGAGAAGAACAATCTTCAAGATGCCAAAGTCCAGCTGGACATGGAGTTAAAAGATCTTCGCGCTCAGCTGGCAGACTCCTTGAAGGAGAACAAAAGGCTTCGACGTGGCATTTACGGTAAGTGCCTAGATGAACTGTAGTATAGTTCGGCGAGGAATTATATTGAAAGAATTTTGCTTGCAGGAATGTTAACGGGTCGCCCTGAGGAGGAGATGCCCTCATCTGCAAGTGATTTACTGCAAGACCTTTCATGAATCGCACGAGTGAGCTCGGCAAGTGATGCAGGGTGTTGCCCAGGCTTTGTGGCCATCAAGCTTGCTGCCGAATGGCATGGGGGAGCTTGTGAATATGCTTCAAGGAGCACGGCGGCGCTTCCGACTATGGAAGGTGTCCGCTTGCCGGCAAGGCGCAAGAGAAGCCTGGACTATGGTGAAGACGCGCTACACCAAGATGGACCCAAACCATATGGCCGAAGTAGGACCGGCGGGGCCCGATGGGCAAGAAATTTCCGTGAGTCTGGTATATGACCAGGTAGCTTTAGCCGCGAAGTATTCTCAACAGGATTGTAAACTAGATAGCCTGTTGGACGGTATAGAGGAGGAATATAGTCAGTCCAAGTGACTGTGTAATTTTAATGGACATAATTAGCCCCTAGCCGGATTAAAATCATTTGTCATGGCGGACCTTTTCGCTTCAGCCCCCGGATCCTATAGTCCGGGGTGTGTCCTGATGAAGTCATGTACCTAGGGTAGGGTCATAGACCTGTCCAAAGGTACCCTCCCCAAGGACACTCGCGAAAGAATCTGCCTTCCAGTCGACCTGGTAGGCTTCCACTCGACAGGATCAGAGGCACTCGACCAAGAAGGCTCACTCGACCATCAGGTGCTCAGGAATCACTCTGTATCCAAACGGTCTGTAATTAAGTAGTCTTTATGGTCATGATGACACTTTTTGTCCGACGTTACCAGTAACGCCAGGTCTTAATGTACCTTAAACCCTCTGCTACGTGGGCTGGCTGGGGTCCTAGCGCACTCTATATAAGCCACCCCCCTCCACAGGCAGAAGGGTTCGCACCCCTGTAACACATACACATATAATCCAGTCGACCGCCTCCGGGCTCCGAGACGTAGGGCTGTTACTTCCTCCGAGAAGGGCATGAACTCGTAAATCCCTTGCGTATACAACTACTCCATAGCTAGGATCTTGCCTCTCCATTCCTACCCCCCATTATACTGTCAGACTTAGAACCACGACAGTTGGCGCCCACCGTGGGGCAGGTGTTCTAGCGATTTGTTGGAGAAGTTGGGATTCTTTTGATCTCCTACATCATGGTTTCAGGTGGAGTTCGGTCGAGGGTCATGAGATCCGTCTCGGCGCGCTCACGTTAAATCGCCGATGACTCCGCTTGGCCGAGGAGGCTCCACTCGATGTGGGCCGCGCTCCCGTCCATGAGCGACGCACTTTTGCGTGTGTCCATGGCGTCCTCCTGCGGCAACCGTCGACCCAAGATGGGTCAGCTCTCTGTCGTCCTCGCTCCCGATCTCCCGCCGCAAAGCGTTCCGGTCGGTCGAGGCTTCAGCGGTGGGTGAGAATGCGGTGGCTCGCCAATCGGCCACCCCCAAGTCGCGGCGATCGAGCCCGACGAATCTCTCTACTACTGTTCGACTGTCGACTGGCTCCGCAGAGATGCGACCGAAAAGCGATAGCGATGACTCAGCGGCAGAGGTTACGATGGTCGATGGACCATGCAGTCCCCAGATTCCCCGCACCAACAGAGGTGGCGGTGGAGGCGATCGGCGCAAGCCCACGAAGAGTACCTGCCCGATCCCTCACTTCGCTTCGGAGGGAGGAGCTTCGCCGTCGCAACATGGATGCGCTTCACACTCCTATCGTTGGAGAAACCCCGAGGCTCGTGCCTTGGAGGATGCGCAACAGCCAACCTGGCTGGCGCGCTTGATGGAGAACCTTCAGCGAGTACTCGACAAGCGCGCGACCAAGGGTTCGAGAATCGATCGACGTCGCTCTTCCGACCACCAACTCGGTATATCGAACTCCGATTCAGAATTTAGCAGCTGCCGCCCGTATAGCGAGTCAATTTAGCCTTCCCGATCGGGCGGGTAGAGGTTTGCTACAAATCGAGATCTGCTCCAAGCGGCGGGAGACCAAAATCAGTCGTATCACGATCGCGGAACAGGATTCACACCGATCCGTCGCTGCGAATTCAGTCGATCGGCCCATAGTCCGAGATCGCCCCGAGGCGTGAGGCGTGGGGGCGGCGTGATAATCGATACAAGAGCGCGAGCAATATGAGCACCGATTCGATCGCAATGATCGGCGTCAGTGCCCACTCCTCCCCAAGGGGTGGATCATATGCTCCTCGGCAGCGGGGACGACGAGCGCCAAACCAAAGGTGTTGGGCGAAGAGTTCTAGTCGACCCTAGGAACCAGCTTTGATGCGAGATCTATTATCGTTCAAGGTTTGGTCGGCAGAGCAGAGCTCACCGAGATGGCCATGCGAGAGATGTTCCCTCCAAAGCAGCGAGTTCATGTCTCGGGGCGAGTGTTTCAAAGCAGAGCCATCGAGCCGTGGTGATTCCTCCCAACTTCAGGTTGGCGATCGAGTCGATAAGTTCATTGGTGAATCCAAGCGACACTTGGCTTGAAGATTACCGAGTGGCTGTTCAGATCGGCGGCGGCAACGATGAGGTAGCCATGAAGCATTTGCCTCTTATGTTGGAGGGTTCAGCCAGAGCGTGGTTGAATCAGTTAGCACCCAGTAGTATTTACACTTGGGAAGATCTTGCTCGAGTGTTTGTCAGGACATTTGAAGGGACTTGCAAGCGACCAGCAGGGTTGACGGAGTTGCAGTCGTGTGTGCAGAAGTCGAGTGAAACTTTGAGAGATTATATCCAGAGGTGGATCACTTTGCACCACACGCTTGAGAATGTATCGATCACCGGGCGATCTGTGCCTTCAAAGAAGGTGTCAAAACAGAGAGTTGAGTTTGAAATTGATCGAACGGAGATATGACCCTGAGTCGGATGATGGAGATTGCCACCAAGTATGCAAATGGTGTAGAAGAGGATCGGCTCCGGAGTGGTAAATACAAATCAGCCGCTAATGAGGCCGGCGGAGGAAATTCCAGTCGGAAGCAGAAGCGCAAAGCCGAGCCAGCTGCTCCCGAAGAGGCCTTGGCTGTGACCCCAGGAAAGTTCAAGGGGAAACCCAAGGGTCCTTGGAACCCCAAGAAGGTGAAAGACCAGGATGAAATGACGTGTTGGATTTGCCATGTCACATTCACGAAGAAAGATGAAGAGGTAAACTCATTTACGAAACATACCACTCGACGATGTCGGCTCTTGATTCAGCAGTTCCAAGGGAAACAACCCAAGGATAAGGATAAGGAGGCAGGACAAAGTTGAGGACAAAGATGACAGCGATGATGGATATCCCAGTCAATTCCACCGATGATTTTCTTGACGTCGAAAGCAAAAGTCGATTGAAGGTTATCAATCGGAAGTGAACATGGTCGCTCGGCGACGCCTAACTATCTGAAATGGTCCCGGACCGCCATCACATTCGACCAGTCCAATCACCGGCGCACATTGCCACCCCCAGGAGGCAAGCGTTGATGGTCGACCAATCGTCGAAGGCACTCGTGACCAAAGTTACGATGGATGGTGGTAGTGGCTTGAACATATTGTACGCAGAGGCGTTGAAAGGGATGGGCATTCGATGTCCGACTCGATACCGATAACATGAGCTTCCACGGAGTCATTCCTGGAAAGAAGGCTGAGTCACTCGGCCAAATTGCTCTTGATGTAGTTTTTGGTGATTGGAAGCATTTCCAGAAAGAAAAGTTGACCTTTGAGGTCGTGGATTTCCAGAGCGCTTATCACGCTATTCTGGGAAGGCCAGCATATGCACGTTTCATGGTCCTACCATGTTACGTGTATCTTAAACTGAAGATGCCTGGCCCCAAGGGCGTGATCACTGTTACGGGCAATCGGAAGAAGGCGGAAGAGTGCTTCGAAAGGGCTCTAAGATCGCCGATGCTCGGTTGGCGATGGTAGAGTTACAAGAGTATCGAAAACTGCAGATCCGAGTGATTTGTTGCGAGCTAAGAAGCCCTGCACGGAGTCAAGATTCCGATCGTCCGGTGAGGCGAAACAGGTTCACATTCACCGGACCGATCCCAATGCTGCTCCGACCAACATCTCAACAACACTCGACTCAAAATAGGAAGAAGCGCTCATCCGGTTCCTCCATGAGAACTGGGACATCTTTGCATGGAAGCCTGGCGACATGCGGGTGTTCCTGAGGGCTGGCTGAGCACCGCCTCTGAGTCGACCCAAAAGTCAAACGGTTAAAGAACATCTTGACGGTCCGCCGTCCGGAAGAAAGCGCCATTGGTGAAAAGGTGGCTCGGCTCTTAGCGGCGAGTTCATCAGAGATCTACCACTCCGAGTGGCTCGCCAATGTCATCATGGTCCCCAAGAAGGACAAGTCGTTGCGCATGTGCATCGATTTCAAGCATATCAATCGGGCCTGCCCGAAAGATCATTTCCCTCTTCCTCGCATTGACCAAATAGTCGACTCAACCGCGGGATGTGAGAGGTTGTCTTTTTTAGACGCCTATTCCGGGTACCATCAGATCCGTCTATATGGACCCGATGAGATTAAAACAGCGTTCATCACTCCATTCGGTGCTTCATTATGTCACCATGCCATTTGGTCTCAAGAATGCGGAGCCACATTCATGAGGATGATTCGAAGTGTTTGCTCACTCAAATCGAGTCGGAATGTGGGCGTACATGGATGATATAGTGGTCAAGTCACGAAAGGGTTCCGACCTGTTGGTGACCTTGCTGAAACATTTGCCAATCTCGGGAGGTATGATATCAAGCTTAACCCATCAAAGTGCACATTTGGAGTTCTGGTGGGAAGTTACTCGGTTTTCGTTTACGGCGAGGAATCGATGCTAACCCGAAAAGGTTGGCACTATACTCTGAATGAAGCGCATACATGCGTGTGCGATGTCGAGCTTCTTGGATGCTTGGCGCTTTAAGTCGATTCATCTCTAGCCTCGGTGAAAAGGCGGTGCCTCTTTACCAACCGATGAAGAAGTCGACAAGTTCGAGTGGACTCGAGAAGCTGATGCAGCGTTTGCGAGCTAAAAGCTCGCTCTCCACCCACCGGTGCTTGCTGCTCCTATCGACAAAGAGCCTTTGTTGCTTTACATTGCAGCCCTTTGGACAAGTCGTCGATGCCGTACTTACGGTCGAAAGGGAAGAAGAAGGAAAAGCCTTCAAAGTTCAACGCCCGATTTATTATCTTTCGAAGTCTTGACCCCATCAAAGCAAAGATACCCTCACTATCGAAGCTTGTTTATGGGATTTATATGACCACAAAGAAGGTTGCTCATTATTTCTCTGATCATTCCATTACGATCGTCGTGACGCCCATTGTCAAAAATTCTTCATAACGAGATGCAACGGTCGAGTGGCTAAATGGGCGATCGAACTCCTTCCCTTGATATCAAATTTGAGGCAAAAGCCATCAAGTCCCAAGCAATAGCAGACTTCCTCGTCGAGTGGATCGAACAGCAGCTTCGACTCAAGTTCACTCGAACCTTTGGACTATGTTTTCGATGGTTCCAAGATCTTTGAACAGTTACAGTGCGGGGTTGTATTGGTTTCCCCGAGGAGATAAGCTCAAATATGTTCTCCAGATTCACTTTGATTCTTCCAACAACAAAGCAGAATATGAAGCACTCCTGTATGGGTTGCGTATGGCCATTTCACTCGGCGTTAAATAGCCTTATGGTCTCTGACGACTTCGGATCTGGTTGTTAATCAAGTGATAAAGGAGTGGGATGTCGAAGCCCAGCTATGACGGTTATCTTGTAATGTAGTGAGAAAGCTGGAGAAGAAATTCGAGGGTTAGAGCTTCATCATATACCCGATGAAAAAATCAAGCTGTGGATGATTTGGCGAAGATAGGGTCCAAGAGGAAGCCATTCGATAATGTATTTTTGGAGCACATTCATGCACCATCGATGCAGGAAGATCCTTTCACGAAGAAGCCCGCAGCAAAAGAGTGCCAATGATCCGACTGAAGTTGAGGTCCCGGTCGTGGTCGACCTGATTATGGAAGTTGTGGTCATCACTCCCGGTTGGACGATGTCGTACATCGCATATATCCTAAGGAAAGAGCTCCCAGAGAATGAAGAAGAGGCTCGACGGATCGTCCGTCGATCCAAGACCTTCTGATAATCAAGGGACGGTTATACAGAAAGCGCGATCGAGTCGGCGAAGTGTATCACGCTAGAAGAAGGTCAGATAATTCTTGAGAATATCCACTCGGGGACCTGTGGCCGTCATGCGTCCTCTTGGACCATTGTGGCTAAAGCATACCGAGCGGGATTTTACTGGCCGAAAGAATATGAAATGGCAAAAGAAATAGTCGACAAGTGTGAAGGGTGTCAGTTCTATTCCAACATGTCACACAAGCCCGCCTCGGCCTTGAAGACCATTCCACTCGTCTGGCCCTTCGCTGTTTGGGGATTAGACATGATTGGACCGCTGAGAACTGGCAGAAGCGGCTTCACTCATTTGCTAGTAGCAGTCGACAAGTTCACCAAGTGGATTGAAGCCAAGCCCATCAAGAACCTCGATCCATGCACTGCTATCAGTTTCATCAGAGAGTTGATATTCAGATATGGAGTTCCGCATAGCATCATCACCGACAATGGGTCAAACTTCGATAATGACAAGTTCAAAGCCTTCGTGTCTCTCGGGCACGCGAATTAAACTATGCTTCATTGCTCATCCTCGGTCGAATGGACAAGCGAGGCGTGCAAGCGGCCTCATTCTCAAAGGGCTGAAACCACGGTGATCGTGATCTCAAGCACGCAGCAGAGCTTGGGTCGACGAACTTCCATCAGTTCCACAGGGATTGAGGACCACTCCTAATCGGTCGATTGGGAGAACTCCATTCTTCCCGGTCTATGGAGCTGAAGCAGTTCTGCCGAGTGACCTGCTTCACAATCGCCTCGAGTCGAACTATACTCAAGAAGAAGCGGAACAAGCCCGGCAAGATGCAATCGACCTCTTGGAAGAAGAGAGGAGATGGCCCTGATCCGCTCGACTATCTATCAGCAAGACTTGCGTCGATTCCATGCCGAAATGTGAAGAGTCGAGCCTTCCAAGAGGAGATTTGGTCCTCCGAGTGGATCAGCAGAAACCACACAAGCTCGCTCCCACTTGGGAAGGTCCTTCATCGTCACGAGAGTTCTCCACAACGAGCATATCATCTCTACAACGTTGATCGCCAGATTGACGAGCCTTGAGCTTGGAATGCGGAGCTGCTCCGCCTTTTATACTTAAATACTCACTCGGTTGAGATGTAATAAAAGTACTTTTGTAGTTCGTTTATCTAAGACAAGAATGTTATAATTTTCCCAAAGATTGTTATTACTTTTGTTGAAATTTCCCCCAGTGGGTGGCTTAGCTGCGAATCCGGTTCGCCTAAGTTTGTAAAAAAAATCCTTTCCGAATGGCGAGCCAGTCTCCCACTCGGGGGCTTAGCTGCGAATCCGCTTCGCCTAAGTATTCAAAATCCTACCGAGTGGAGAGCCAGCCTCCCACTCGGTGGCTTAGCTGCAGTCCAAGTACTCGCCTAAGTATTCAAAATCCTACCGAGTGGTGAGCCAGACTCCCACTCGGGGGCTTAGCTGCAGACCAAGTACTCGCCTAAGTATTCAAAATCCTACCGAGTGGAGAGTCAGCCTCCCACTCTGGGGCTTAGCAACAGCTCAAGGATTCGCTTAAACATTCAATATAATGAACGCTTCACAAGGACGACGAGGTGCAGGTAGGCTGCTACCTTCTCCTTCAGAGCTACACCATAAAAATCCTACCGAGTGGAGAGCAAACCTCCCACTCGAGGGCTTAGCTGCAGCCCAGTGCTCGCCTAAGTAATAAAAACCCTACCGAGTGGAGAGCAAACCTCCCAATCGGGGGCTTAGCTGCAGCCCAGTGCTCGCCTAAGTAATAGAAATCCTACCGAGTGGAGAGCAAACCTCCCACTCGGGGGCTTAGCTGCAGCCCAGTGCTCGCCTAAGTAATAAAAACCCTACTGAGTGGAGAGCAAACCTCCCACTTGGGGGCTCAGCTGCAGCCCAGTGCTCGCCTAAGTGATAAAAATCCTACCGAGTGGACAGCACACCTCCCGCTCGGAGGCTTAGCTGTAGTCCAGTACTCGCCTAAGTAAGGAATTCATCCCAATCCGCAAGGACGACGAGGTGCAGGTCGACTGCTACCTTCTCCTTCGGAGCTTCGCCACAAGTACAACGTCGGTCCATCCCAATCCATAAGGATGACGAGTCTGGTCGATCGCTACCTTCTCCTTGAACTTCGCCACAAGTACGACGTGCGGTCCATCCCAATCCGCAAGAACGACGAGGTCGATCGCGATCGTGCTCCGTCTCTACCTGAAAGATAGATGAAGTACAAGTCGACTGGAGTTTCACCTCAAGGATACTACTTACAACAATGAAATATATTTGAATGAAGAGCAAAGTTCTCTCGAAGGCAAATAAAGCATGTTCAAGGATAGATCAAGTTCGGATAAGCGTCCTCTGAGATCCGAAAGTGCTCAGGTGTTAAGCCTGTTAAAATTTGTCGGTTACAAAAACCACTCGGCATTACGAGGCAAATTTAAGGTGGGACTTAGAAGTTTTTACTCGTCCGTGGAGGACCGGAAGGTGCAACAAACTGGTCGAGGTCGATTCATCGGCAATACGGGTAGCAGCAGCGATGAAGGTCTCCATGAAAGATCGGAAGTCGTACTTCCTGGTGTTGGCAACTTTGAGGGACGCCAGCATTTCCTCTTGCGCTTCCTTGCAGTGGACACGAACCAGAGCCAGAGCAACATCAGCACCACACCGCGGAAGACTTTTTCCATTCTTGCACTCGACTTGGAATCTCATTCAGTCGAGTCATTAAGGATTCAAGGTCATTCTGAAGCGTCTGCTCTGGCCAGAGAGTTGAGTCGATCCGTGATACCGCAGCTTTCAGTCGAGTAAGATAATCCACCACGCTAGCAACGCGAGACTCCAGTCGGAGCACATTCATAGCAGCTTCGTCCTTCACAGGAGAGTTGATGGGGTCCAGGCTGGTTTCCACTCGACTGGTTTCTTCTTTGAAGTTTTGACAGAATTCTGAAAACACAGCTCAGACTCAAAACAACAATCATGCGATGAGCCGGTGATAGCAAGACAGACGGATAAAAGAGATTACCTTCAAGCATGAGGAACAGCTTCTTGGCGAGCCCTCCAAGATAAACCTCCAGGTCATTTCACTTCCCCGCCAGTTGGCCAGCCTTGTCAGACACAGCCATCTTGTCGTTCTTCAGTCGACTAACTTCCTTGTTGGCCGCGTCAAGAGCGGCTTTCAGCTTGGCATTTTCATCTTCAAGTTTGCCGACTAAGGCAAGTTTCTCTTCAGCGAGCTTTGTTTTCTCCAAAGCCGCCTTCTGTGCCTCTGCAAGGTCAAGGTCCTTCTTCTTCAGAGTCTCCTCCAGTTTATCGCAAAGCAACAATGAGAACAGAGTTGAGAATGAACAGAAAAACAAAGACGATCGTCAAGTTCTCACCAGCCATACCTTTTCTTCATCCTTCGCTTTACGCAAATTCTCTTGAGCAAGCTTCAAGTCGAGGTTGAGCTGGATCTATTTGTTCTCTAACTCAAGATAGCGAGCCACAAGCTCGCAAGATTTCTACAAAGAGTCAATCAACAAAAGACATCAAAGACAGATCACTTCCGGTGACTAAGGAAAAATTGTAGCATTTCTAAGACTACAAATTAATCAAAACATTCGACAAGAGTCTCGGGACTACACCCAGCGGGTGCACTCCATGCCCCCACTGGTTTTACCAATTTGGTTCACCCGATCGACCAAAAGAGGCAAAAAGGTTATGATTCTAAAACCATGGCTAATTCTTAGCGGTCAGCCGCGGTAAAAAAACAGTTCTTTAGACTATAGCCGACTACCCGCAGTCCACCATAGTCTCGGGGACTACACCCAGTGGGTGCACTCAGCGTGCCCCCACCAGTTTTACGGTTCCATTCGACTTGGTCCGACCAGGCCGAGTGAAGAAGTTCAAAGTGTAAAGACTATAGTCGATCGCACGCAGTCCACCATAGTCTCGGGACTACACCGGTGGGTGCACTCAGCGTGCCCCACAAAAACTCAATCGAAACACCCACCCAGTGGGTGTAAAGATATGGAAATCTTCAGAAAGAAGCAGTTTCAGGTAGCATGTCCTAACAGAGCAAGCAACGATCGACTTACTTGGACAATGCTCTGGAGAGCTGAACTAGTATCATAGGCCGCCTGGCTGGCCTCTCGGACTGCCTTCACTTGCTCCATCATGATCCCTGCCTAGCGTATAGCCTCCTTAGCAGCACTCACTTGGTCTTCCGGGACGTGGTGTGTAGCAAAAAGGGATGGTGGATCAGCAGTCGACGAAGTGGGTCGGGCACTTGTCAGCGGTACAACAAAAGACACAGAGGCTCGAGCGGTGTTGCCTCCCTCGGAAACCAGCGTCTCAGGTATCGTCACAACTGGTGCAGCCTTCCCAGCAGGCACCCTCTTGTCCTTCCTCTTCCTCAACGATGTTTCCTCGTCATCATCGGGGAGATCAATGACATGAGGCGGAACTACAAGAAAGATTCAAAAGTAAACATGGAAATCCAATCGACTAAAAGCGAAACTGCAGAGATCATACCAAGGTTGGAGGTGACGGCGTCTTCCATTTCCTGATCTTCGTGCTTGGCTGAGGTCTCGGAGGTAGCAGACCGCAGATTTCAAGAATCGGCTGATCACCATCGAGTCGACCAAAAGTACACTCATGTTGAATAGGGAAATACAAGTTCTGCTGATTACCGGAGATGGTGGGAATGACCATCCGCATCTTGGCAGGGGCCTTCGCCGGCTTCGACGACGTTGCTCGAGGTTGCTTTGGCGGTTTCTCAGTCGGCGCGGGGGAAGTTGTCCGAGGTCGCTTGCCGACGGCCTTGATGGGGCGCAACAGCTTTACCGCGCTCGGCCGCCGGGTCATGCGTCAACTTGGACCTTCTTTCCGAGCGGGGAGGATCGACGTCTTCCTCCTCTTCCTCCTCCTCCTCCTCTTCACCAGAGCTGTCGTCCCCCTCATCCTCCTCGCCGTTGGACTCCCATTCCTCCTGGCTTTCACCTCCGCTTCCTTCTTCTTCTTCGACTGGTTCCTGCGCCCCGTTGGGCATCGAGTACATCTTAGTGGTGGCCTAGAAGACAACAAAACAAGGCAAAAGTCAGTCGACGAATTGGCATCAAAACAGAATGAATGCAGCAGAATCACAGTCGGAGATAAGTGGTTATAACTTGTCTGGATCGTAAGAATGGTCGAGTGGGGGAATCCTCGTAGCTCCGCGAGGATTATCTTTGTTTCCTGTGATGGCAGGCATCCACTTCTCCAGTGTGGCGTCATTGACCTCCTCTGGATGGACCCGAGGGGTATCATCCGTACCGGAGTACATCCACATCGGATGGCCTCAGTATTGGAGTGGTTGAATACACCGTCGGAGGAAAACTTCCAGAAGATCCATGCCAGTCACCCCGTCGCGAATGAGCTGGACTACGCGTTCCATCAACAATTTTACTTGGGCCTTCTCCTCTGGTAGCACCTTCAGGGAAGATGGCTTGTTCACTCGACTCATGGAGAAAGGAGGAGTCCAATGATCGCCTCAGCTTGTCGGCTGGTCTTGGCATAGAACCGGTCGATGCCACCCTCTAACCGAGTCGGGAGAGTCATAGCCGAAAAGTGCTCTTCCCCCTCATCTGGACCCCGAGTCCCCCACACATTTGGATTACTTGGGTTCTCTCGTCATTCGGGTTCGCTTTCTTCACCGTCTGAGAGCGACAAGTGAATATATGCTTGAAGAGGCCCCAAGGGCCGACAACCCAAGAAGTTTTCGCTGCGACACGAAAGCAGCAAGATAGGCAATGGAGTTGGGAGTGAAATGATGGAGTTGCGTTCCAAAAAAGTTCAGAAACCCCCGGAAGAAAGGATTCGGCGGCAGAGAAAATCCCCGATCTACGTGAGTGGTTAGGAGAACGCACTCACCCTCTTCAGGCTGCGGCTGCCACTCCGTTCCTGGAAGCCTCGCCAACCCATGGGGGATCAGTCCCTCGTTGACAAGATCGTTGAGGTCCTTCTCGGTGATGGTCGAGCGGATCCAATCTCCCTAGACCCAACCTTGCGGCAGTTTGGACCGCGAAGAAGATCCGCCCCGACCGGGCGCTCTCCTTCGCCTTCGCCGCCTTCTTCACCCGCTCAAGGCTGCGGTCTTCTCCTTCACCATGGTCGCCGCCGAAGCAGGTATTGAGCTGCGATCTTTGGCAGGCTAAGGGCGCAGCGAAGGATTTGGAGGCGAGGAGGGAAGATTGGGGTCACACGGTTCAAAATACCCGTCCGATGCCTTATATGAGGCCGCTTCGAGTGGTCTGATTGGTAAGCCCAGGCAATCCTGTCAAATCCCGCAACAGGCGCACGCACGATACGTGGAGAAAAAGGCGGCGCGAAGATCAAGGCGTCATCGCCTTATCCCATCCGAGTGCCGCAGTTTTCTCGCTTCAAGGCTTCCCAAAATTCAGATCCGTGAAATCCGCTAACGCGGAGCAACTTTGTCGACAAGAGATTTCCTCCGATCGATCGCTCGAAATCCTCAAGTTCACAAAGTTCACTCGACAAATGTGAAGAATGGATCAAAGCGCGAAAAGAGAAGTTGACGCCATCACTAAAAGGTCGTTGATCGAGTAAGACACACTCGCAACACAAAGAACGGGTCGGAAAGATTATCTACTCCTTCCTCACTCAAACCTCGATTCATTCGGGGGCTAATGATGAAGTCATGTACCTAGGGTAGGGTCATAGACCTGCCCAAAGGTACCCTCCCCAAGGACACTCGCGAAAGAAGCTGCCTACCAGTCGACCTGGTAGGCTTCCACTCAACAGAATCAGAGACACTCGACCATCAGGTGCTCAGGAATCACTCTGTATCCAAACGGCCTGTAATCAAGTAGTCTTTATGGTCATGATGACACTTTTTGTCCGACGTTACCAGTAACGCCAGGTCTTAACGTACCTTAAACCCTCTGCTACGTGGGCTGGCTGGGGTCCTGGCGCACTCTATATAAGCCACCCCCCTCCACAGGCAGAAGGGTTCGCACCCCTATAACACATACGCATATAATCCAGTCGACCGCCTCCGGGCTCCGAGACGTAGGGCTGTTACTTCCTCCGAGAAGGGCCTGAACTCGTAAATCCCTTGCGTATACAACTACTCCATAGCTAGGATCTTGCCTCTCCATTCCTACCCCCCATTATACTGTCAGACTTAGAACCACGACATGTCCGAATACCCACTCAGTTATACAAAACCGGGGTATGCGTGGACACCAGGCGTAGGGGTCATAAGTGCTTGAACAGACAAGTACCCAACTAGTTATGTTATATTACATGGATAGTAAGAAACATCTTCCAGGGAGAATAGTTCCGTTAGGGGTTCCTTTCCCTGGGTAAGCATGCGACAATGCACATGTTCGGGCTGCGAACGATTGCGCAGGATAAAAAAATTCTAGGGATTTGCGTTATAATAAACGAATACATCTTTTGTTCACCGACCGAATATTCTCTTAAGGAAGCTAGCTTTCGGATTCACCCATTCTGAGGTACACATCCGGCTGAACCGGCAGTAACAATCACAGAGGTGCTCCCCTTATGCCCTAGCCGAATTAACGGGAACGTAGGGAAAAAACACAAGAGCCAGGCAACCCAGCTTGGCAACATCTTAAGTCATACCGATGCATATAATGGTGAAGAAAAGGCACATATGGAAAAAGAATGCATATGTGATGGGCAGAAAGCCATGTGAGTAATTATTTTTAGCTTCCGTATAGGAAGCCCCCAGGTATTGCTTACACACTTAGTGCGGCCGGAGAGATCCAGAAATGCGCACTGAATACTTTGTGTGAAGAAAGAAAAAGGTCGAGAAAGGAAAAAGGGATGGAGCATAATTAAAAAGGAGGGGTTAGGATACGGACATTGAGTTCGGTGTTAGGCGTAGAATCTCCGGAGTCTGGCCGCGTTCCATGGGTTCGGCTCGAGTCTGTTATCGGATGCATTACGTAAGCGGTACGCGCCTCCGGTGAGAACTTTGTCAATGACGAAGGGACCCTCCCACTTGGGTTTGAGCTTGTCCTTCTTCTTCTCCGGTAGGCGTAGAACGAGCTCACCAATATTGTAAGTTTTGGCCCGCACTTCTCTGCTTTGATATCGTCGAGCCTGCTGATGATAGAATGCGGAGCGGGCTTTTGCAACGTCGCGCTCCTCCTCTAGGGCGTCCAGGTTATCCTGCCGATCTAACTCGGCTTCCTTCTCTTCGTATATGCGTACGTGTGGCGAATCATGTATTATGTCGCAGGTAATACTGCTTCCGCGCCGTACACCATAAAATGGTGTATATCCGGTGGTGCGATTCGGCGTGGTCCGCAGCCCCGAGTACGGAGTCGAGCTCCTCGACCCAAAGGCGTATCCGCTCACAAGGATCGCACTAGTGCGGGTTTGATGCCGCTCATGATGAGACCATTTGCCCGCTCTACCTGGCCGTTTGTTTGGGGATGGTAGACGGAAGCATAATCAAGCTTAATGCCCATTTTTGCGCACCAAGTTTTCACTTCGTTGGCTGTGAAATTTGAGCCATTATCAGTGATGATGATGTGGGGGACACCGTATCGGTGTACGACCCCGGATATGAAGTCTATTACTGGTCCGGATTCGGCCATTTTGACTAGTTTGGCTTCTATCCATTTGGTGAATTTGTCCACCATGACCAATAAGTATTTTTTCTTATGGCTTCCCCCTTTAAGAGGTCCGACCATATCCAGCCCCCAGATCGCAAACGGCCAAGTTATGGGGATTGTGTGGAGAGCGGTAGGGGGCATATGACTCTGATTGGCAAAGAGCTGGCAACCAATGCAATGTTGGACAAGGTCATGTGCGTCTGCTTGGGCCATCGGCCAGTAGAAACCTGTACAGAAGGCCTTGATGACTAATGCTCGAGCCGCGGCGTGGTGCCCGCCCAGTCCGGCATGGATTTCAGCCAAGAGCTGCCGTCCTTCCTCTTCGGAGATGCATCTTTGGAGTACTCCAGTAGCGCTTTTCTTGTAGAGTTCCCCTTCATAGACTATGTAAGCTTTAGAGCATCGGACGATGCAGCGTGCTTCATTTTGGTCTTCGGGGAGCTCCTGCCTATTTAGGTAGGCCATGAAAGGCTCGGTCCACGGGGCGATTACAGCCATGATTTCATGGGCCGAGGACGTTATTTCGGTGGTAGAACCTCCGACTATGTCTGATAGTTCGGAATCTGGGGGTGTGTTCGGATCTATGCTAGTATTGTCGGACTCCCCTTCCCATACTACGGATGGCTTGAACAACCGTTCCATGAATATTTTAGGTGGGACAGGGTCGCGTTTAGCGCCGATGCGAGCGAGGACATCCGCCGCTTGATTGTTTTCTCGAGCCACGTGGTGGAATTCGAGCCCCTCGAACCGAGCTGACATTTTGAGGACGGCATTACGGTAGGCCGCCATTTTTGGGTCCTTGGCATCAAAATCTCCATTTATTTGTGATATTGCGAGGTTTGAATCCCCGCGCACTTCTAGGCGTTGAATGCCCATAGAGACTGCCATCCGAAGACCATGCAACAGAGTCTCGTATTCGGCTGCATTGTTGGAGTCTGTGTATAATATTTGGAGGACGTACTGGACCATGTCTCCGGTGGGAGACGTCAGGACTACACCTGCTCCCAATCCGTCCAGCATTTTAGATCCGTCGAAGTGCATGATCCAGTTTGAGTATGCGCCATACTCTTTAGGGAGTTCGGCTTCTGTCCATTCGACGACAAAGTCAGCCAATACTTGCGACTTGATGGCCCGCCGTGGTTTGTATGTTATGTCGAACGGAAGGAGCTCAATGGCCCATTTGGCAATCCAGCCCATAGCATCGCGGTTATTTATTATGTCATTGAGTGGTACTTCGGAGGCCACCGTAATCGAACACTCTTGAAAGTAATGTCGTAGCTTCCGGGATGCCATGAAAACAGCGTATGCTATATTTTGATAGTGTGGGTATCGGGATTTTCATGGGGTTAGGACCGTGGATACGTAGTAAACCGGCTTCTGGAGCGGGAATTTGTATCCTTCAGCCTCTCGTTCAACGACGAGCACTGCGCTTACAACTTGATGTGTTGCAGCTATGTACATCAGCATAGGTTCGTCAATATTCGGCGCTGTTAGTACTGGATTACTAGCCAATAAGGTCTTTATTTCATCCAGTTCGGCCGCGGCTGCATCTGTCCACATCGTGTTCGTGCGCCAAGAAGGCGGTAAAGAGGTAATGCCTTTTCTCCTAACCTGGAGATAAAGCGGCTTAGAGCAGTCACGCATCCGGCTAGTTTTTGGATGTGCTTGAGGTCTGTTGGTATAGACAACTGTGACAGAGATCGATCTTTGCCGGATTCGCTTCAATTCCTCCGTTGGAAACGATGAAGCCGAGTAGTTTCCCCGAGGGGACGCCAAAAATGCATTTTTCCGGGTTCAGCTTGATGTCGTATGTCCGGAGATTGTCGAATGTAAGCCTCAAGTCATCTATTAGGGTTTCGACGTGTCTTGTTTTTATGACCACGTCATCCACGTATGCCTCAACTGTTTTGCCATTTGCTTTTCCAGGCATGTTTGAATCATGCATTGGTAGGTTGCGCCGGCGTTCTTAAGCCCGAAAGGCATAGTGTTGAAGCAGAAAGGGCCATATGGCGTTATGAAGGCTGTTGCAGCTTGGTCAGACTCTGCCATCTTTATTTGATGGTATCCAGTATGCGCCGAGGAAACACAGCGAGTCGTGTCCTTCTGTGGCATCAATGATTTGATCGATGCGAGGGAGGGGAAAGGGATCCTTGGGGCAAGCCTTGTTGAGGTCTTTAAAGTCGACACATAGGTGTCAGGATTTTTCCTTCTTTGGTACCATTACCAGGTTTGCCAGCCAATCCGGATGCTTGATATCTCTGATGAATCCGGCCTCGAGTAGTTTGGCTAGCTCTTCCCCCCACGGCCTGTCGTTTGGGCTCTGAAAACCCTCTTAGGGTTTGCTTGACCGGTTTGTATCCTTTTAGTATATTGAGGCTGTGTTCGGCCTATCTGCATGGGATGCCTGGCATGTCCGATGGGTGCCATGCGAAGATGTCCCAATTCTCGCGTAAGAAGTCTCGCAGTGCGGCGTCCATCGCGGGGCTCAGCTGTGTCCCGACGGAAGCTGTCTTCGTGGGGTCCGTTGGATAGACTTGGAATTTGACTATCTCGTCTGCGGGTTTAAATGAGGTGGACTTGGGTCGCTTGTCGAGTATCACGTCGTCCACATCCCACGGTGGCCCTTGATGTTGTTAATTCTTCGGCTGCTAGGGCCTCGGATAATGCCTCTGGGGCTAGTGCTGCGGTTTTGTTTTCGGCGCGAAGTGCGACGTCCGGATCACTGGCTAGAGTGATGATTCCATTGGGTCCGGGCATTTTAAGCTTCATGTACCCGTAATGGGGTATAGCTTGAAAGCTTGCAAATGCGTCCCGCCCTAAAAGGGCGTGGTATCCGCTGCTAAAAGGGGCCACTTGGAATGTGATTTCTTTGGACCTATAATTCTCCGGGGTGTCGAATACCACGTCAAGTGTGATTTTTCCCGCACACCGTGCTTCCCAACTAGGGATAATTCCCCTGAAGGTTGTGCCGCTTTGTTCAATGCGGCCTTTGTCAATTTCCATCTTGCTGAGTGTCTCTTCATAGATCAGATTTAATCCGCTTCCGCCATCCATGAGCACTTCAGTGAGTCGAAAGCCGTCCACGATTGGGCTAAGAACCAGAGCGGCTGGTGCCCGGACAGTCCGGAATCTAGGTTCGTCACTGGCATTGAAAGTTATAGCAGTGTCGTTCCGGGGGTTCATTTTGGCCATATGGCAAATTTCCGCGGAGCTTCGATGAGCTCCCTTGCGCCTACTATTTGAGGCAAAAGTCTCGAAGACTGTTAGTACCATATTGTGCTCGTTGGCGGGATGTTGTTCTGTAAGAAGATCCTCGCCACTTTTCGCAACCTGCCGGAGTATCCAACATGCCCTAAGGCTATGAGTTGGTGTTGTGTCCGGAGTGTTGTGGAGTTTACATGGCCCATTGAGCCATTTTTCCAATACGGTTCCCCGCCCTGGGGTGGGCTTTGGTTTCTTGGGGATTGGATCGGACGACGTACGAGAGTTCGCCCGTTTAGTTCGGACAAAGGTTTTGGTGAAAGCCGGATTGTCCCAAAATTCAGTTTGAGTTTTCCAGACGCTTTCCATCGCACAGTACTTCTGTACTATGATTGCTAAGTCCGCAAAGCATACTATGTCACGGCGACTTATAGCATTAAGGATTCCTTTGTCCGTGCAGTTTTTGCAGAAGAGCGAGACTACGTCCTCCCCGTGGCAGTCCTCGACCTTGTTTAGTGCAAGGAGGAATCTGGCCCAGTAATGATGTATTATCTCCTGGGGCTCTTGCCTGACATGGGAAAGACGATTTAAGTCCGCGTCGGTGGTTATAGCTGAATCCGTATTCTGATCCAATCTAGCACCCCGGGGCATGGAAGCTTCCAAGTTCAACAGCTCGGGATTCGGGACGCCGCCCAATTTTTCCGGCCCCGTGCCCGATTCTAAGTCCGGGACCCGGGTCATATCCTCCCCCGGGCGGGTGTCCGGCTCCGGGAGCTCGGTGATCCGGACATAATTCGTCCTCAAAATAGAGGGATACTCCGTGTGTGGTTCCTCCGATACCACTATCTCATGGGTGGCCGGCGGGGATTTAATGTCCCTTTGGTCGGGTTTAAGCCCGATCCGGTCATAGTCCGTTACGACTCCCAAAGCGGCGATGCGATCCAAGAGCTCATTAAGAGAAGAGAGCTCTATCGGATCCATCTGTTCGGCGAGTTCCGAATTGATGTGAAGTTTATGCGCGATGACCCGAGAGGCCATCGTCGGCGCGACAGCCGATGGGGCGGCCATGACGAAGCCGCCTAGTCAGAGAGTTTAGCCTACAGCCAGAGCTCCCCCCGCGGTAATGTTGACCCTGACAACGAGACGAGCCATCGAGCCTTGCAGCGACGACACAGAGGAACTCTCAATGAAAGCACCAATGTCGGTGTCAAAACCGGCGGATCTCGGTAGGGGGTCCCGATCGTGCGTCTAGATCGATGGTAACAGGAAGCAAGGGACACAGATGTTTACCTGTGTTCGGTCCCTCTCGATGGAGGTAAAACCCTACTTCCTGCTTGATTAATATTGAATATATGGGTAGTACAAGAGTAGATCTACCACGAGATCGTAGAGGCTAAACCCTAGAAGCTAGCCTATGATGGTATGATTGTAGTTGTGATCGGCCTTCTAAGGACCAACCTCTCCGGTTTATATAGGCACCAGAGAGGACTAGGGTTTACATGGAGTCGGTTACAAGGAAGGAAATACAATATCCGGATCACCAAGCTTGCCTTCCACGCCAAGGAAAGTCCTATCCGGACACGGGTTGAAGTCTTGAGTCTTGTATCTTCACGCTTCCATAGTCCGGACGATGTATACAGTCCGGCTGTCCGGATACCCCCTAATCCAGGACTCCCTCACCTCCCCTAGGGAAACCCTAGGGCGCCTCCTCCTCTCCCCTTCCCCCTATATATAGTGAGGGAGAGAGAGGGAAGCCGGACCCTTCCCCTGGCGCAGCCCCTCCCTCCTCCAACACCTCCTCCTCCTCCGTAGTGCTTAGCGAAGCTCTGCCGGAGAATCACGAGCTCCATCACCACCACGCCGTTGTGCTGCTGGAGTTCTCCCTCAACTTCTCCTCTCCCCTTGCTGGATCAAGAAGGAGGAGACGTCCTCGGGCTGTACGTGTGTTGAACGCGGAGGCGCTGTCCGTTCGGCGCTAGATCGGATCTTCCGCGATTTGAATGCCGCGAGTACGACTCCATCAACCACGTTCTTGTAACGCTTCCGCTTAGCGATCTTCAAGGGTATGAAGATGCACTCTCTCTCTCTCTCTCGTTGCTAGCATCTCCTAGATTGATCTTGGTGACACGTAGGAATATTTTGAATTATTACTACGTTCCCCATCAATAAATACCTTCAATGGGGGAAACAAAATAAGATAATATAAATGGAACCAAAAGGTTCAGAATAAATTGCAGTAGAGGGCAAAGCAACCATGGGGCACCATGTTGAAATGTAAGATTCTCTTATCATATTGAGATAGTTCTGCATTGCTCCCTATCCTAATTTCTTGTATAAATGTGTAACGATGGAAGGACAGAAGCAATGTAAGCATCATAAACTTTAGTTATAACATTTCAATCAACGATACACATCTTGTAAGTATGCAAATAAGATGATTCATGTTTCAAGGTAAGTCAACATTGAAGATTCCTGTTTAAAGGGCAGGGGAACTTCGTCGATTAGTAAATCCATCCATTCATGTTGCAAGAGAATAATGGCATAGTGGAATTTAATGGAGATCGTTAGAGAAAATGAAGAGGGAGAGGGGCGGATGTGGAGATGTGAGGAGGGAGTGAGACTTCCATGGGAATCGTTTGGACTCTAGCTCATGGAGAAGACCTGGAGATGAGGTGTCGTGACGCAGATTCATTAGCAGAGAACAAAGGAAGTGGTCAGATGGGGAATCCTTAGTTAGGCCAGCGAGAGGCGCGATGGGCCTTGCGTGATAGCTTCGGCAAAAAAAGGAAGGACAATGACATAAGAAAATTATGTGGTATCACCCAAACGAAGGAAATTTCGGTAGTGAGAGGTAGCTATTTAAGAATAGAAGATTGACAAAAATAAGGAAAGAGTGGGGTAAAGAAAAGCATACATAGCAATTCCAAGGGAAACATCAAGAGTCGTCTCTCCACTAATATACAGCCCCCTGCCCCCTCTTATCTCTTTTTTAACCAATGTGGCAAGAACTTGGAGTGCCCTTAGCTCAATTGGTCAGAACAAATACATTACCTACCCATTTACTCATATTTGAGGATAACATACCAAGCAAGTTTCTTCCCAACCATTTGTCCAAATGAGATGAAATTATGCTAGTGCTCTTCGAAATATGAGTGATTTACTACCAGTATTTCAACAGCTCTATGCCTTGCAAATTTTGAAGCAAAATCTGAGGCTAAAACAAAACAAGCAAGGTTCTCTAAACAAAATTGTCAAAAAGGGCTAAGTTTTTTACCAAAATGCTCATTGAATTATTTATAACTTATTGGAAAAAATAATATTTTCTATGTAGTTTAATTTTGAACCCAAATATTTGTGGTTGAAACTAAAAATCATGTTTCTCCCAAACTCTCTGTCAACAACAGAATACTTTTACTAGAATGATCACCATTTTACAATGACTCTTTAAAAAAATTCCATGTAGTTTGAATTTTCACTCAAATTTGAGATAGAGACTAATCAAAACATGTTTCTCCCAAATCATCTATAAAAAAGCTAAAATTTTACCAAAATGCCTGATGGATTTATGCATGATTTACTTGATTTTATCAAATTTATATGTGTTTTTTGTATTTTCGTCAATAGATTGGTTGAGTTGTTTGGTGAGTTGATATGTACAGGATGTTTGTGGTGCCATGTTAGCAAAAGCCAGGTATGGAACCAATCAATCTGATTAACGTTATTAAATGGTTTTCATAGTTTGGGAGGGTGTTTTAAGCCAAAGTAAAGTTCAATGTTGTAATTTGAACTCAACTAGAATGTGGTGTGGTGGGAGGATTGGTAGGGTGGGTGGGATGGTGGTAAAACTAGACATATACTAGCTGGGCAAAGGCTCGGTGACACGCCACACCCTTGAGGGTGCTTGTTGTTGGCTTGGTTATGATTTATACGGTTGTTGCTTTTGTTTGATAGGATTAGTGGACATGTACATGTATATGCATTGCATGTTTGCATGTAGAGGAGAAAGGGTGATATATTACATTACGATAGTAGTTGATACATTGATGCAAATGACGAAAGGAAACTAATGGGTACATGGTTGCTGCGAATGGGTAAAAAGGTATGGTGTAAACTAAATATTTTTCATGGCATTAACCTTTTGTAGTATTTACTTCACTTAGTATTGTAGTGCGTATTTTGTTTATAAAGTCAACTTATATAAGTTAAAGATAAAAACATTGAACTGGAAAAACAATCACTTCTGTACAAACAAGACATTTTGTGATATCACATTTACAGGGTTATGAGAATTCAAAAAAAATTACCAAAAAATGAGTCATTTCATAATTGAATGAAAGTGACGGGCCTAAGATTATAGATTGCAACAGTTGCGCTTTTACAGTACTGAACATGGTTCCAAGTACTCAAGATATTATATTTGGAGAGGTCCTAATATTATCTTGTCGATCTATAACTTGCACGGCCACTCACTAACAGAAAAGGGGGGAATTTTATCACCAGTAAAAAATATAAAAAGACGATAGGATAATGATTGATTATTCAGGACGGTCTAACCGTAGTTCTTTACTAAATCTGAAATTGGACATGGTCAACATAACATGCGGCCGAAATGAAAGGACATTCGCCCTAAGTTCATTGACATCCGCCCTAAATTATTCAGGGTTTTGGTGTTAATGGCAATGTTGATTATAGGACTAACTGTGCTTCAAGTGTGCTTTTAGTATACACATGATTGAGAATGGAACATGCCGCTGGTCGGTGCCCCCCCCCCCTCTCCTAAGCAAAAATGATATAAGAAGACGACACATCGAATTTCCACTCGTGATTTCTCTTTATTGAGTTCATAGCCACGCTCTACTATAAAAAGAGGGTACGATATGGATCTTGTATGAGAATCATTTAACAAATCATACCAAATACCTACCACACATATTGAGAAAGAGACATTTGTTTCCATATGTTTGTGTGCTGCAATACGAGTCAGACACAAAGTCAGATTATCTGACCTTGTATCTGGTTTGTACTTTCCCTCTAGACCAGGTTAAATTATTTGACTTAGATCAGATTATTTGACATGTCAAATAGTCTGAGATATGTCCGACATTGTGTCCCAATTTGTCTAGAGCATTGGAAAATGTTGGATACTGACCCAGATAGTCTGACATTTCTGCGTAGTACAATAACGGGCAAAAAACGGGTTGATCTATAAAATCCACCCTTCTTCAAAGGAAGGGGCGACTTCTACTTTCTTTCATCCATTGATCCAAAGTTTAAAACTCTGATTCCTCCCTCTCTAGCCACTCAATCCACCTCACATATTAGAGAGAGCCATAGAAACACTTGATCTACAAATCCATCCAATCAAAACTCAATTTCATTGATTCCCCCACGAGATCCTAGAAATCTTGTTGCTCTTGGGTTTGTAGCGAACTCTAGATGTTTGGTGTTTCCCATGAGCTTCCAAGTCGTGTGGTTGTGCCCCGGGCTTGTTTGTGAGGGTTTGGAGCTCGCCTCAAGAGCTACCCCTAGTGGAAGGGAACCTGAGCATTTGTTGCTTGAGGTTCTCGAAGAAGGTGAGACATTTGTTCTCATGGGAGCATTCATTGCTCCCCCCCCCCCCTCCCCTTCCCAACGGAGATTTAGCACACCCCAAATGTGTGAACTTTGGATTACATTCTAGTCTGCATTGTTTCGGTTGTCTCTTTATCCTAACTTTATTCTTTTTATACTTGCTCGTGTGTTGTCTATGATTACCATGTGTCATGTTTGGGGTGCCAACTTTAGCCTTTGGGAAATTACCATGTGTGCTTACTCCTCCTTGGATCCTAAGAATCTAACCCCTTGGAAAAAAAAGGCTAGAAAATAAAATTTAACTTTTTGGCTTTGTCTATGATTACAAAGACTAGTGATCCTATAATCTTCAATCACATTCGCCTCTATCCCACCATATCCAAAATCCGGACCTACTCTGGGTTCACCGGTTCCACAAACAATACTCCCTCAACTTTAATACCAAACCTACCTCTCCTTCTTCCTTTGGAAAATTGTGACCACCAAATGACCCCCCGCACACACACACACACACACACAAAATCTTATTCATCCCCACAAATAGTGGCACTTCCACCTTCCTCTGGTTTGACTCTTGGTTGATCTCCAATCCCATACCCTCGACCTTCCCTCATATTTTTCCCACTCCACCCCCCCCCCCTTGGTCCTAGTGTCCCTAGTCAAAATGGAGTATTCGCTAACCTGCGAGATCAAGTAACCTATGTTGCTTTTGTCAAACTTGTTGCTATTTTATCTTTGTTGCAGGATGTTACCTCAAATGACGCTCCGGACGGTAGGTTCCTCATCCATGGGACTTCGTTCTCCTCTAGGTGCACTTACTCACGGCTATCCCTCGACTCCTAGGTTGACATCAACCCTGGCTACATTTAGAGCTCGTTGACCTCCATCAAGGTCAAAATTATGGTTGGCTTCTATTTCGAGACAGGTTGAACACCAAGGCGAACTTTCTTCACAAGACCATCTCCTCCGACTCATCTTGCCTATTGTGTGATCACCACCGCGAGGACACACTCCACCTAGTTCTCAAGTGTCTCGAAGGTACACAAGTGTGGGCTACTTCTCGGCCTCATCGTCCCCACCTCCATCGACCGCATTTGGGACGCCCTCACCCCGAAATAGGAGCCAACGATCGCTGCCATGGCAGAGAAGACACCAGAATCATAGCAATTGAAATGACCCAACCTTTACAAGATTACCTCAACATACGAGCAAACATGAGACAATATTCTTAACCTATCTTTCAGGAAGAAAACCTGCCAGCTTCTCATGAAATTCTCCTGCATTCTGAATTCCTCTAAGAATTGAGAGGCAATTATATGTAATGTATTTTAGTTCCCTATGTTCCAGCCTTCCAGGAGAAACCATAGCCAGAAACAATCAAGACTAGATGCACACATTCAACAATCACCTAATAATGGAAAGAAAGAAAGAAAATAGATATCCCATCCCTTCAAAAATCTATCTGCTTACCTTGCATAATCACAAAAATATGGTACAGACATGTAACAACAGCTGTGGCAAAAACAAGACACTGGAGGAGGACCAAGATATGCACAGCTCGGTTTCGCATCACCTACCTATCTCTCCATGCTACACACCACAACAGACCAAGCCGCTACTAATCGAAGCCTCGAATCACCCATCACTTGGCCAACCCAGCTCACCAAGTGGAAACCAAAACTATTTCATTCTTTCTACAACCAATTGACGCCAAAGCTTTCGCCTTGCTCTACTCCGCATACAACATACTTTCTGTTTTCAGTATTATGCCTCATCTCTCGGCTTTGCATTCTCAGTATTACCTGAGGTGGACTCCGCCGTCACGGCATCAGGACCATCACTCCCTCCTGATAATGCTGAGTCAGTACTTTCAGAAGGTGTTGCTGCTGCTGCTGCTTCTGAAATATGATGTAGCGTAACCAGGTTAGTATGAAAAGAAAATGTATAGACCAATTATTATTATTTTGCAGGGTTTCCAGTCCAATTAATCATAAGGTAATGATAGCCTGTCAAATACACACTTAAAAGTTCCCCTGAATTTGGATATTGCGATAAACCGGCCCACAAAAGTTTCTGGTTTTGAGAACAACTTACGATACTGAAACATCTAACTAGTTCAATAAACTACAAAATTAAATCACAGACCTTGCTGCTCAGATGTGGGAGGTTGCTGTGCATTCCAAGCAGCAATTGCGGATGCAGCCAGCTGTTCTTCGGTTACTTTCATGAGTTCCTCGCTGGTGTATGGCACGGTTGTTTCAGGCTTGACATCTAAAAGCAGAAGCAATAAAAGGCATTGGCACAGCATCTTAAATTCAGTAGGCTGTTGTAAATCCATCTTTTAAGCTGAATAATTGATTTGAGAAAAATATGGTACCATTTTCTGACAAAATTTAGAGCAACCAGCCTAGGTGAGAAAACTTTGAAAAGCATGGGCCTTAAGCTCGAGTCATGGCAAAATGTATACTTGATGAAGAGCAACACATATTTTGGGATGGAGGAAGTACTTCAATAAAAAAATGAATGGCTGCAGGTTATGTGTTACTAGGGGGCTGTTTGGTTTGTGACTAACTTTGCCAAAGGTTGCCACACCTAAGGTTAGGCAAGTTTGACTAATTTAGGTGAGTGTTTGGTTCAAGCCACACCTTAGGCAAGCCACACTTGAGCCCCACATGACATACACATAAAAAGTGTGGCAAGATTCAAGGTTGGCAAAAAAGTGTGGCAAAGTGTGGCAAGGCTAGGCCTAGAACCAAACAGCCCCTTAGTCACAAACCAAACAGCCCCTAAGCTTAGGCAAGGTTGGCAAAAAAGTGTGGCAAAGTGTGGCAAGGCTAGGCCTAGAACCAAACAAAATAATAATGAAAAAATAAGAGCTGACTAAAAAATGGTAAAGAACAAACATAACTTGGCATCAACAACTGCAAGGGATCACTGTATCAGAAACGCACATGGTGGAATTTCTGTTGCTTGACTGACATGCATAATTTTCAAACATATAGGTTCGAAGAAGAGTGCTTTAAACAAATTGGGCAGCATTTCATTGAAAGAGCTTCAGAAGGATTGAAATAACTGACCTGGGTCAACAGCAGGCTGTGGGCTATTATTCATAGGTGGAGGAGGCCTATAACTCATGGATGGAGGATCCTCATCAAGTCCGATTTCTCGTTCAAGAGTGTTCTTGAAATCCCTTGATACATCCTAAGTGCAGAGAATTAGATTTCATTACATGAAGGAATCCTCAGTCATATCGCAGCAAGTAAATCTCAAACCAACCTGTAGCTCTCTGATAGTCGGTTGGAACGCACGCAGAGTCTTCCCCAAACTCCTGGCTGCCTGCAGACAAGTTAGCAAGTGTGAAATACTGGCCATATTTCCATTTTATTTCTGATTGACTAACTATGATTCCCACTGGTCGCAAAAAGGAGAGCTTATTTTTAAACGTATTTTGCTAATGGAGCTATGGTTACAAAGTTTATCTTGAATAAAGCTACAAGTACAGCATATCACCAAATCCTCTGTATAACAGATAATATGGTCATTTGATTAGGGCAGTGCATTCTGGAGGTTAAGATATTTTATGAGCTCAAAAGATGATGCCATTGCTTACAATTTAGTGGACAATAACTACAACAAAATTAAGGCCGGCCTTGGGCTGAGCAAGGTTTACCTCTGCTAGACCCTTGGGGCCAAAAACCAGCAAAGCGACCACTCCAATGACCAGAGCTTCAGGAGCTCCGACGCCAAACAAAGAGGCGTAGATACCATTCCTACGCCTTCTTCTTTTGACCACTGCATTTAATTACAAAGCAAGATCAGGTACACACCTAATCGAACCTCGAGATCGACCTTGCGCGCTGAGGAAGAAGACCAACTGAACCGATTCCAGCCCCGGATAGATACAGCGCAAACATGTCTGCAACTAAGAGTCATCATGATTCGGACTTGATTGCTCGCAGCACAAGAAATGTTCCTCAGAGCGGAACCCCTTGAACAAATCCATCCATCCAAGAAGCAAGCAAGCAAAGGGCTACTCACCGAAGCAAGAAGCAATCATTCGAACCCCCGAGCCGGTCCAGTGGAGGGGACGAGCGCGATGACGGGTAAGAGATACGAACGCGGCAGCCGCCGGGGGCAGCCGGGCGGCGTGGCGGCCCGGCTGCCGGAGAGGTGCCGGGAGGCTGGCATAGCGCACCTGGGAAGAGCAGAGGAAGAGGCTGCTCGACATCGGGGGCAGGGCACGGGGGCAGGGTTTGAGATAGGGTTGCAGGTGCAGCCACATGATTATTTAGGCTCCGCGGCCTTCCGGGCGCGTGTCCGTCCGTTTGGGCATCGGACGGCTGGCAATTTTGTTTGCTCTTTAACTGAAAAATGAAACACCACAGTGTGCTTTCCACTAGGCTTGCAAATTTGCTATGTAGTAGTCCTATAAATTATTACAAAGGCTAAAAACTCTGACGTCAGATTGTTGTTTTAAGATAGCTAACCACTCATGCCTGAACGGGAAGTCAAACTTTTTAAAATTTGGCCCAGTCTATCTATCTATAGGAAAAAAAACATCAATATATACAACATCAAGTTAGTTACTCCCTCATAGGAAAAGACATCAATATATACAACATCAAGTTAGTTACTCCCTCTGTTCACTTTTGTAAGATGTGTAAAACAACTGAAATTAAACTGTTTTGGGTGTTGTCTTAAATGTCTAAAACGTCTTACAAAAGTGAACGGAGGGAGTATATAAGATTCATCGCAAAATGTACTTTTGTATTACGTACTCCCTCCGTCCGACAATACTTGTCATCAAAATGAATAAAAAGTGATGTATCTAGAACTAAAATGCATCTAGATACATCCCCTTCTATCCATTTTGATGACAAGTATTTTCGGATGGAGGGAGTATATATTATACATATTGTAGATATTAGCACAATTTTCATAAAACTTGCAGAAAATCCACTTGTAGACGAACCCATCTGTGTCAGGAGGCGAATGAAGGTTATGCATTCAGAAGTGGCGACTTGCAAATGTTTCACGTTCTCTAAATGGCAGACCTGCACCAACACGTGGACATACAATATGAACTACAATAGCTAGTACAACTTTATTTTCCACCAGGAGCCCAAACGACATGTTCCAGACAGAGAATACAACAATGTTTCAATACAAAGATATTGTTCCCGTGGGCATCTTTCTTCATCGCTAAAAGCGTATGCTGAAACCCTTGTCGGTTTTGGTGACATCCATGCTGCCGAATTCGTCAATGTCTGAATCCGAATTGCCGTCCCTGTAATTACCCCATTCTTCCGCAGAGCTGTCGTCGTCCTCACCCTTTGATGCCGGGACTTGTAGCGCCTCGGTAGGTACGGGTAAGGGTTCTTCAGTGAAGTACGGATCATTCAGCAAGTCAGAAGCACTAGCCCTCTTTGCTGGGTCATAGCAAAGTAGCCGCTTTACTATGCTAACCTCAGAGGCAGATCTGTTAGGAAGTGATGCTTCGAGGCCCGTAGGCTTCTCAACCTTGCTGAAAAAGATCTTGTTGTAATCGGGTAAATTTGAACAGCCAGGAAAGGACTCTTCTGTGATATTGCCCAGGACTCCGATGATTCTACCAATCTGGTCAATATCGGATTGGCCTGGGAATATGGGCTCTAAACTAAGAAGCTCAGCCAAAATGCATCCTAGTGACCACAGGTCGATCTCTTGGCCGTAGCTGGTTGACCCATATAGGAGTTCAGGACCTCTAAACCACCGTGTTCCAACACAAGAAGTGAAGGCACCAGACTCTTCATCCCCAATGTCTTCTTCAGCATCATACGAATATGAGGCTCTAAATGGATCATCGTCGATGTCAGCTGTGCTGCAAGTGGCAAGACAGGAGGTGTTTCCATCCTGAAGGCTCATTCTGTCGACATCTCCATAGGTGGACTTGGCCCGGAGTTGGTCAATCTCATGTAGGTAGTCAGCTGCAGTGAGTGTCTCTGGCTCCTGAGCAGCAGGAATTTCCGGTTCATCAGATGGCTGTTCTTGAAGAATCCTGGCCTGCCAAAGAACAAATACCAAAATAACTTGTGAAAAGCAAAACAACTGATACAAACAACTGAAAGCAGTACAGAGTATATAGCGTACAGATATACGACAAGCACAAGAAGACAAAGTTGATCAACTATATGATAGACCACATATATGCTTCATGTGTTCCTTCGCAAGAAATGACTTGTCCTTGGCAAGAGGATTGCTACTGCTATCATAAAATAATTTATTTGTCGTAAAGCTTGTAGTTAAAATTGTGAATATAAATCAGTATAAAATTTCAGAACATTATATTATAAGAATAACTTAACTTAATTAGCACGGAAAGAATAAACCCTATGAATATGGAAATGGTAAAAGAAGAACCTTTTACAATGATCTTTGCATATAGCACGGGTGCATTTCATAGAGTTATTGGCTACTTCAAGGAAAATTCCTTAACAGTGTTTACAATGCTCTCGTTTAACTGATGCAAGTTATTTTGATCATGTATCAGCTGAGATGCTGAAACTGAAGATGGTAGTCCATAAAGAAAATATTGTATTCCAACACTACAAACCACAGCAACAGTCATTCATAGTACCATATCCATGAACAGATCCAGCCTCAAACAAGGTTTAGCACTCCTAATGAAATACGGAAAGTTTTTAGAATATGCTACACCTAATGGTTGGAGCCACGCTGATGCAAAATAATATACTATCACAGAAGGAAGCAAGGTAGTGTCCATTAAAGCATAGTCTCATAATATATGGCTTCGTCGCAACTCTCACAAACTGAAAGGGTCGGTACAGTGTACAGATATGACTCAGCATAACATCAACATATAAAGCTACACCATATAAGAATGTAGAAGAAAAGATGACTTCAGGTTATGTCCAAAATTTACAGCAGAACATAATACTGGTATGCTGCAGCACACTGCCAAACACTTTCCTCATTGACATGATGAACGTTACCGGCTTTTGAGCTAACTCTAGCATTTGAAGAATCTCTAAATTCAGACAAGAAAATTTATTGCACAAACAAAAATGACATTTCTGATTCAACTAGATTTCCCTGAACAGCAAAATTGTAGAGTATTTGGATAATAAAACTGCATGCATGTAAGACCAATGAAGATCAATTAAAGAAATTGTAGGCATAAGATGCCCAACCCAAGCTCTATATCTATGGTTTCAATTCCTAGTTTCCTACACACACAGCAAAGTATGTCTGATAAAGTAAAGATGTAATTTAGGCAAATTCACCAACTATGTCTGCCCTACTACCTTAAAGTCGACAGCTCAACATACATTAACCAATCATATAGAAATCATATAGATTTCTATATATTTAACCTTAGTGCTGACCAACAACTGTTTATAACTTGTCAATTTCTCCATTATAAGCCTGATTTTAATTCCAAGATATTGAACCTCCATGTTGGAGCACAGCAGCTGCAAAGTCCACAAAAGGCATGTAGTTTGGAGGTCCATTTAGCACCAATAGATTTCTAAAACTTCCAGAACAATAGCTCCATGCTCTACATGTACATGATCCTTCTACAATCAAATCCTTCTGCAGATCTACAGATTGCAACTAAAATGGTTCCTCGCCAGTTATATCCCCATAGAGTAGAACTGACATGTTGCAGCAGCAGCCCCCATTTCAGTATAACCACCGAGCGCAAAAAGAAATCTACATTTACTTACACAAGCTCCACTATTCCTGTGACAACTGAGGAAAGACTATCGGCCGACGTCCATGACTAATCATCCACCTACCAGTTTTGACATGCTACTACAGAAAGAGAACCGATTCTTACGCCTGAATCCATAAAAGAAAGTCATTCGTCGAACTGAGAAAAGCGTTTTCAGAATTTCAACCTGACCAAAATCGGCGACCTTGAGGACCCCGTGCTCAGAGATGAGCAGGTTTCCGGGCTTGAGGTCGCGGTGCACGAGGCCGGCGCGGTGGCAGGCGGCGACGCCTTCGATGACCTGCAGCATCCATCGCTTGAGCTGGCCGGCAGGGAGACCTCCCGCGCGCCTCCCTCCGCGCACGACGGCGGCGAGGTCGAGCGGAAGCCACTCAAGGACGAGGACATCGTCGTCGTGGTCGCCGCCGGGGAAGTGGTCGAGGAGCGTGATGACATGAGGGGAGGACTCAGAGGCGACGGCGAGGAGGGCGTCGGTCTCGCGCTGGGCGCTGACAGCGTCGTGGACCTCCTTGAGGGCAACCGGTGCGCCGTCGGAGCGGCGACGGCCGCGGTAGACGTCGGCGTAGGCGCCAGAGCCAGCGCGTCCGAGGACATCGTAGCGGGAGGTGACGTCCGGGCGGCCGTGGATGCTCCAGCTCCCGCCTCCGCCGCCGCCGCCGATCGCCATCGGGATAGGGGTACGGCGAGGGGAGGAGTTTTTTTTTCTTCTCAACTTTCGACAGGAAAACTGGAAGAGGAGTGTGCAGGCCGACTGGGCTTTGGTATCTGGGGCCACACGGTGGGACGAGCGAAATTCAGCTATTTTTTCTAAACTACTCCCTCCTTTTCTAAATAGTTGTCTTTCTGGCCATCTTAAATGGACTACAACATACGGATGTATGTAGACATATTTTAAATTGTAGATTCACTCATTTTGCTCCGTATGTAGTCATTTGTTGAAATCTCTAGAAAGACAATTATTTAGGAACGGAGGGAGTAGTATATAAATGTGTGCCTGCAATGCACATTGATATTAAGTACTCCCTCCATCCCGTAATTCATGTCGCGAGGGCTATTTTTTAAGAAACCCTCCACGCACTCCTTGTCGTCCTCCTCCGACAGAATCCCCAGCTGCGCTGCTCCCCTCGCCGCCGCTTCCCCGCTCCCCCGCCGCACCTCCTGCCTCACATGGCGCCTCCACTGCTCCCCCGCTCCCTCGCCAGTGTCAGCTTCTTGCTCACCACAGCCGCCGCCTTTGCCTCCCCAAGCTCCCCTTCCTCATAAAATCTTGATTTCAAATTGTCGCCACTGATGAGCAAGACGATGACAACAAGCTTAAGCTCGTGGATTTGCGGCTTCTTCTTCGTTGTTTCTCGGTGGAAGACCACGCTGCGACACCATGGCAACAAGCAAGGCGGTGTCTGTGGGTCGTGCTCGCTCACTTGGCGGCAAGCGGGCGGCGGCTACAAATCTTCTCCAAAGATCTCCAAGTCCTACACTGGGTCATCTCTCATCACCAAAGCCTACAACACAGGTATGAACTCTCTTCTACTTCATCTTTATCAATTTATCAATGTGCGTACTCTCTTAATTACTTATTCTCTGCTCATCAATTTTAGTGAACGTGAGATGTACTCAGAACTGAGATGTGCTTTTGTAAAGTGTGATGTCAACTTGTGAATTATACTCTGTGCACTTGTTTCTGAGGATAACTGTTTATTGCCTGAAAGATAACACAGAACTGATCAAACATCTTACCATTCCGACCGAGAAGCCACCTGGGAGCGCGAGGATCACCTCCGTTCCGAATATCCGGAGTTCTTTCAGTCCTAGATCTCGGGACGAGATCCTCTTGTAGTGGTGGAGTGTTGTAACACCCCTGATGTAACTTTCCATATTTGTAACTCCAACTCTTGCCATTTTCGGCATTGTGATATGATATTTCCTCCGTGGTTGGGTTTTTGTCTTTTGTTTTGCATTTTTTCCATGTCATGCACCTCATATCATGTCATCATGTGCATCTCATTTGCATACGTGTTTGTCCCATGCATCCGAGCATTTTCCCCGTTGTCCGTTTTGCAATCCGGCACTCCTATGTCCCCCGGCGTCCCCTTTTTCATTTTTCCGTGAACGGGTACTAAACTTTCTTGAAATGGACCGAGGTTTGTCAAGTGGCCTTGGTACACCACCGGTAGACCACCTGTCAAGTTTCGTGCCATTTGGAGGTCGTTTGATACTCCAACAGTTAACCGTAAATCAAAAGGCCTCTTTTGGGTTGCAGCCCAACACCCTCCAAAACAGCCCAATAACTCATCTAAGTCACTTCCATGCTCTCCGTCGTTGGATCACGATCGTGTGGGCGAAAACTACACCTCATTTGGAGCTTCCTAGCTCCTTCTACCTATAAAAACAACCCCTCCCCCGAAATCCCGGGTCATTTCCACCCTAACCCTAGCCCCGCTCCTCTCCGCGCCGCCGGACACGTCCGGACGGAGCCGGACGCGTCCGCCGCCGCGCCCCCGGCGAATCGGGAGCTGCCACGTGTCGCCTCCTCCTCCACCACCGCCCGGCTGACTCGACCATGCATGGCCCTCCCGGCCGGGTCGCCACCGCCCGCTCCGCCTCCGCCTCCCGACCCCACGGTTCGCCTCCTCCGCCGCTTGAGCCCGTCGCCGCCGCCTCCCGCCACGACCACCGACCCTTGCCCCGTCTGTCTCAAGATCAAGGCCGCCTGCCGCCATGCCTGCCGGCCGGCCGACCTCGTCTCCGGCCTCCTCCCTTTGACTCCGCCGTGAGCCGCCCGGCCCCTCGATCCATGGCACGAGCCGGATCTAGATCCACTAGGGTTGACTTTCTTCCTTCCCCGTTTTTCGTCCAAGTCTTTATTCTGCAGATTATTTGTTGCATTTTCATCGCGCCATAACTCTGTACTCGTGGCTCCGTTTTGGGCGTGTAGCATACCGAATTGTTTGCCTCGATGAGTACATCATTTCATCTCATTGCATCATTTTTATTTGAGCTCATCTTGATGCCCGAAATGGTGTTAGAAGAGGGCTATGTGATGTTAGTTTCAGATTCTTATCAGAACATGCACTTTTGTCATTTTTGCCATGATTGATGTGTGCATCCTATGAACTTGAGTCCTACATGTGTTTTGTAATATGCCATGCCATCTTTACAAGGGTGTATTCCATGTATTGTTGTGATCTCTGTGGTGACTAGCACAAGCATGCAAACTAGGCTTCATGATGTTGCTGATTTCAGCCCCTGTTCTGCTGATATTTTCATGCCATGTAAACTTGATGCTACAGAGAGATCCATGCTTATTTTGAGATACTTCAGTAAGAATGTTTTGAACATATGGTTATTCTCCATCCATCCATTCCCTTTTTTGAAATTATGGAGTGCCATAGCTTGAGTCAATGGAGCTCTACTTTTGCTATAAAATGTTTCCTGGCAGGTTGTTTACATGTTATTCAATTTTGCCAAGGTTGTTGTAATTGATCCGTGTATGCTATGATGTTGTTATTGCCATGTATACCTTCTATGCCATGTTTTCTTGATGGATGTATGCTTAGTTTATCATGAAATGCTCTGTAGTGAGTGCATCGAGCTCGCGAAGATGCCTTCATATTTCTGTCAATGTCATGCCCTATTTGCTGAATCTGTTAACGAAACTTGCTATATTGACATGGGTCCTATCACATTTTCTGATCCCTTTTGGCTCATGGTCAGTAAGAGACTTTTGTTCTATGCTTTGAGTAGATTCATGCCATGCCTTGTTTTGCTATTATAAGTTCCTGTAGCAGGTTGTTTGCTTGCTCTAAACATGCCTTCCTGATGTTAATTTCTGGCATGTTAGTATTTTCTCCAAGTCTGTGAAGCTGATATATTTTGCACTTTTGCCATGCTTGTTTGGACCTGTTATGGTGTGATTTAGCCGTAGCTCAGTGTTCATCTTTTGTCAAGCATCTTGAGTAGACCACTGTCATATGCTTTGTTGGTACGTTTGGGTGCAGTAGCTTAATTTCTTGTTGCTTGCTATGTGGCATCGTGCTGTTAATGGCAGATTTGTGCCATTCTTGTTTTGCTTGTCATTTGCAAACCGTGCATCCGATTCCGGTGATCTTTATATCGATTTCAACCGAAATCATCTCACCTTTCCAGAGACATACTTGGTTTTCCAAGTTGATGCCTTGTTCATCATTTTCCTTCCGGAGCACGCATATGCATTGCATCTCACATCTCGCATATCATGCCATGTTTTGCATCATGTTGTTTGCGCATCGCCCGTGATTGATTGTTGGTCCTTTGCTTGTGTTCTTGCTTTGGGTAGAGCCGGGAGATGAGTACGTGAACGAGGAACCTGTTGAGAACGCTTACGAGGATCAAGCTTTCGACAACTCTGAGAACTTTGCAGGCAAGATGACCATACCCTCGAAATCACTTCTATCTTTGCTTGCTAGATGCTCGCTCTTTTGATATGCCTATGCTACGTTACCTACCACTTGCTATATCCTGCCACCCATATTGCCATGTCAAACCTCTAACCATCCTTTCCTAGCAAACCGTTGATTGGCTATGTTACCGCTTTGCTCAACCCCTCTTATAGCGTTGGTTAGTTCAGGTGAAGATGAAGTTTGTTCCTTGTTGGAACATGGAGATGTTGTTCCTTGCTGGAACATGTTTACTTGTTGGGATATCACAATATCTATTGTTTAATTAATACATCTATATACTTGGTAAAGGGTGGAAGGCTCGGCCTTATGCCTGGTGTCTTGTTCCACTCTTGCCGCCCTAGTTTCCGTCATACCGGTGCTATGTTCCTTGATTTCGCGTTCCTTACATGGTTGGGTGATTTATGGGACCCCCTTGACAGTTCGCTTTGAATAAGACTCCTCCAAAGAAGGCCCAACTTTGGTTTTACCATTTGCCACCTAAGCCTTTTTCCCCGGGTTTTCGCGAGCCCGAGGGTCATCTTTATTTACCCCCCGGCCGTTCTCCTTCGAGTGCTGGTCCAACTTGAGCGATGTCCGGCGCCCATTGGGCAATCGTGGTCTATGCCAACCCGACGTCTGCTCATCCGGTGTGCCCCGAGAACGAGATATGTGCAGCTCCTACCGGGATTTGTCGGCACATCCGGGCGGCTTTGCTGGTCTTGTCTTACCATTGTCGAAATGTCTTGTAGTCCGGGATTCCGAGACTGATCGGGTCTTCCCAGTAGAAGGAATATCCTTCGTTGACCGTGAGAGCTTATAATGGGCTAAGTTGGGACACCCCGCAGGTATTATCTTTCAAAGTCTGTGCCCGCGGTTATGAGGCGATGGGAATTTGTTAATGTCCGGTTGTAGAAAACCCGAAGTTGACCTTAATTAAAATACATCAACGCATGTGTAACCGTGATGGTCTCTTCTCGGAGTCCGGAAGTGAACACGTGTTGGAGTTATGTTTGACGTAAGTAGTTTCAGGATCACTTCTTGATCGCTACTAGCTTCACGACCGTGCCTTGCTTCTCTTCTCGCTCTCTTTTGCGAGTGTAGCCACCATATATGCTAGTCGCTGCTGCAGCTCCACCTCACAACTCTGTCCTTCCTATAAGCTTAAATAGTCTTGATCTCATGGGTGTGAGATTGCTGAGTCCCGTGACTCACAGATTCTACCAAAACAGTTGCAGTGCCGACGGTGCGGTCAGGGTGTGACGCAACCGAGCTCAAGTGGGAGTTCGACGAGGAACGTGGTCGTTACTATGTGTCTTTTCCTGATGATCGATGAGTGGAGCTCAGTTGGGACGATCGGGGATCTGTAGCATTTGGGGTAGTCTTCTTTTATTTTGGTTCGTAGTCGGACCTTGAGTGTAATCTGGATGATGGATGTTTATTTATGTATTGTGTGAAGTGGCGGTTCGTAAGCCAACTATGTATCTCTTTCCTTATGTATTACATGGGTTGTGTGAAGATTACCTCACTTGCGACATTGCTTTCAATGCGGTTATGCCTCTAAGTCGTGCTTCGACACGTGGGAGATATAGCCGCATCGAGGGCGTTACAATGTTTGTAGGTGACCTGCAGTCGGTTAGAGGCTAGAGAGAGTTATGGAAGCAGAGGTCCAAATAATTGAGGTCGGGGCTATTTGGGGGCTGTTGTAGCAATTGGATGTCAAGATCAGTTTGTTCCACAGCTTCTCGAAAAGCTACATCATTGGGAAGGACATGAGGATTTGCATTATCATGTTGGATGAATATTGTTGCTCCCTCATCATCGTCAGGCCACTTATCCTGAATTGCTGGGATAACCTTATTGATTAAATAATCTCTGCACACAGGCCTGGTTACTTTCACTGATGTCAACACTTTTGTTCCCTTTGCTCTGTTCTGACTTGTCTGCACCGCCTCAATCTCTTCGATGAATGCCCAAATTCCGATCTTCCCATCGAATGTTAGCTCCCCCTCATTGTTATATTGAGGCCAGGCCATAGCTGTTAGGGACATTAACTTCCCAATGATGTGAGTGTTTGGAACGGTGCGCTTGGGTTCAGGTTCTCCTGGAAGTACATAGTAACTATTCTTCACTCTCGTCATGTCAAACCACTTTTCATCTATGTGAACCATATTAGTCATTGGCTTAAACATAGCCTGAGAAGTTGAGATCGAATTGTCATCGAGCATGGACATACAAAATTTCAATCTCACAAGCTTGTTCTCTGGCTTGAGGTGAGGCTTCACGGTGCTTGTGATGCGGTTGAGCTCATTCAACTGGAACCTCTTATGTAGGGTCGATCGGGCCACACCTAGAGACCATGCCAGTGATCGAATTGTCCTTCTTTTATTTAGTGGGATTGTTGAGGTCCTCGCTAGATCCAGCTCCTTTCTCTTTCGGCCTGCTCTTCCTGGCTTCTTGCTTGAGACATCTACTTCTTTGCCACCGGCAATTTGCTTTTTGGCGTCTTCCCAGATTCTTTCAACAGATCGTACACTTATGTTCAACAGGGTTGAGACTAGCAGCTTGTCGTCTAGTTGAACAGATCCATCTCTGAGCTCGATTACTAGCAAGGCGAAGAAAACACCATGCCTCTCCTTACCTGACAATTCTCTTCTTTTCTCTTGAAGTATCCAATTCATAACTTCATCCTCTTCCTCTTGAGCTTCATTCTCTTCCCCTTCATCTTCTTGAGGCATCCAATTCATAGCTTCATCGTCTTCCTCTTGAGGCATCAAGTTCAAATCCATAGCTCCATTATCTGCCACTTGAGGTTCGTCCTCTTCAGGGATCCAATTCAAATTAATACCTTTACCATCTTCCTCTTGAGGCATCAAGTTCAAATCAATAGCTTCATGTTCTTCCTCTTGAGCCATGAAGTTCAAATCCATAGTTATGTGTTCCTGCCATCAATGACAAAAGATGAGTACACCATAACAATAATACACACACACACACAAAATGAGTATGCAAGTCAAACAAGAAATAGGTGCCATGGCACCATTTCTAGTTTGGCTGCCACGGTAGCCAAACAAGAAATGCTGCCATGGCGCCATTTATAGAAAGGCTGCCATGGCAGCCAAACACTTTTCTCTAACCATAGTGAGCACTACAGTATAACTACGCATGAAAGAATCAAGTGTTTTTTTACCAGCCAATGACATCTATGCAAATCAGATTCATTAGCCTGACAGTTCTGGAGTACTTTATCAGCAGATCATGCATCTACTGAATTATGCACTGATGTTTCATAAGTGAGCACTTTAACGTTTCTATTGGCTCTAATTATGAATCCTTGGCTAGTTTTGTGGTCTCCAACAATAAGAACTCTGTTTTAAACATTGTTAGTTCAACTGATTTGTGGTATTTGTGGAAATAGAGGAACTCTATATTTTTTAACAGCACCAAGTTGCTTTCTATTGTTCAGGTTTGGGGACTAATGAATCCTAAAAACTGTGAGGTTTTGGTCTGCCATGTCCCCATAACAGAGCAAAATGAAGATAAAGAGCTTTATAAATTCCCTGATGGCGTTCATCCAGAGACACCTGTTGATAATCAGTGGTTGAAGGAGAAGCTCTTGGAAGACCCTGAGATACCTTTCCCTGGAGATTTCTGAGACAAGTTCAAACTCCCTGATCCCTATCAGCATGTACTTGTGTTGAATATGACATAATTACATTACACTGGTACAGATTCTTCCACATCCACTCCATTGACTGACTGAATTATACAGTTTACACTTGACAGTGTTTGCTCAGATCATAATTGCTCTGCTGATATCTATTGTTTTTTTCAGTTAACACTAATCATATTCAGTTAACATTGTTCTTCCCGACGAACAGGAGCAAAGCAGCAACTCCTTACAATACACTGATCATATTCAGCACAGGGAGCAGAGGAGCAACTCCTTGCAGTACCTTCTTCCTCCTGACGAAAGGGGAGCTCTAAGCGGCGGCAGATGGGCGATTTAACATCGCAGATCTTGGTAGATGAGCAGAAGTTGTACGGGCAAAGGAGCTCCACCGGCGGTAGGGGAGAAGCAGTCGCACGGGCACGCGGGCAGGGGTGAAGAAGCTGCAAGGGCTCGCGCGGGAGATTGAGGAGGACACGCGGGAGATCGAGGAGGGAGCGCGCGAGCTCCTGGTCCACCAGATCGTGGAGGCAATTTCTGGCGACGCCCGTAGGGGATCATGGCCGGGAGGAATTGCGTCGGCGCACGCGCAGGAGCTCGAGGAGGATGCACTGGAGCTTGAGGAGGATGCGCGGGAGCTAGAGGTGGATGCCTGCGAGCTCGAGGAGGACGTGGCCAGAGGTCCCGACGACGCCCGCAGGTAATCGAGGCAGGAGGGGATCGCAGCGACGCAGGTCTGAGCGGGGGAGGCGGCGGAGCAGGTACTTGGAAATGGCGACGGCGGAGCAGGTATGTGGCGATAGCGGCGGAACTCTTCCTGATGGGCGGTGAATCGCACAGCTGGGCGGCGCTGGCCCCTATCAACGGAGGAGTAAGAAGACAGGGGGCGGAGGGGCTTGTTTCAGATGATTTTAAAACTACGAGTGCTTTTTTGCAAAATCACCAATGAACTGCGCCTCGACAAGAATTACGGGACGGAGGGAGTAGGTAATATATTAATTACACATAAATATTAGGTAGGATATTATTTACTGCACACAATACGTGTTGAGCGCTTACCATTGAAGCAGCCTGAGTCGTTGGATTGACCTGATTTGACGACCGGGATTTGTTGGATCTACCCCTTTGGGTCTTTTTATATTGGTATAGATAATATACATTTTTAATTAATTCAAGAAACAATACACGGTTTTGAAAATTTTCAAAAATAATACAGCGTCGGCTTATGTGAAGCCGATTGGATCCACGGCGAAACTAATTGGGCTCCATTCGGATTTGGCTAAACCGATTAGGATCCAGTCAGCCTTGGTTAAACCGATTGCCCACTCTGTTGCAAGCTTACCTTCAATTGGTTTTACTGCATGTAAGTGCATCTAGCGCCACCCCTAGTTGATTTTGGAGTATTGACGACAAACGTGGTTGAGGGACTAATGTGTTTGTGAGAATTGCAGGATAACACAGGTAGTAGTCCCTCATTGATTCGGTTTACCTACCAGAGATGACCCCTAAAAATGTATGAAGACATTGAAGACAATGGTGGTTCGTGAAGACATTCACGTTAAAGATAATGACATTAGACATTCACTTGAAGACTATGGAGTGCGAAGACATAGTTTCTTTCGTAGTTTCCTTTTCTTCTTTATTGAGTCATAGGAACCACCGAACTGTTAAGTGGGGTCCAAGTGAACAAAGTCAGAAGACTGACGTGATGCTCAACCAAAACCCTATGTCTTCTAGTGAAGACAATGATACCAAATCTTATCCAGAGTTGGATGAGTCAGCTTTGCTTGTAGCCCAAGCCAAGCTGTCGTGTGTGTTTGAAATCCGACTGTTGGACACATGTCGGTTCCTTAGTGGCCCAGGGTCATTTCGGACATATCATGTCGGGTTGCCCGCGGGCTATAAATAGCCCACCCCCTCCACCATAAATTGGTGGCTGCTGAGAGTTAGTGCACGACTTTTGTCGTTTGAGAGCAACCCACCTCCGAAGCCTTTGAGAGAGAGGATCCTTGCGAGGACAAAGCCCAAAACACCCAGAGCCAAAGAGTGTTATGCATCACTGAAGTCTTTCTATCCACATGACCTGAAGACTTGTTACTCTTGGGGACTGTGTATCCTCCAACCAGTTAGGCGTCACGTTCTGAAGATCCAGGAGTCATTGTGGATTGACGGTGAACGGAGTTTGTGAAGGTTTGGAAGTCTACCTTGAAGACTTACCAGAGTGATTGGGCGAGGACTAAGTGTCGTTAGCTCAAGGGGAATAAGGTGAAGACATGGTCTTCTGAGTTCAATCTTAGCCTCCCTAACCAGACATACAGTTGTCACAGCAATTAGAACTGGTCTACCAAATCCTTGTCTTCACTAAGCTACTGGTGCTATCCCCTACCTCCTTTATATTTCAGTTTGTCTTCATGAAGTCATTGCTTATTTGCCTGATCTGTTTGATTTCACTGTGCGAAGACTTTTACCTGTTTGGTTTCATACTGTCTTCCATTCCGGTCTGTACTACCTAGCTGCTATTAGTCTTCATGCTTTCATTATATTGCTTACTTGACTATGGTTTGTCTAGAGTATTTTATCTTCCGCTGCATATCATATAGGTTCCATTTGATTGTTTGTCTTCAAAGACCTCGTGTTTTTAATACTTTCATAAAAATCGCCTATTCACCCCCCTCTAGTCGATAACTAGCACTTTCAATTGGTATCAGACCAAGGTGCTCCCTTGTTCTGTGTGATTCGGTTTAACCACCTGGAGTTTTAGCTATGTCGACTACAGGGATAATCAAGGTCTCCGCTGCGTGCCCCGTCTTCGATGACACTGATTACCCCTACTGGAAGAATAAGATGCGCATGTATCTTAAAGCCATTGACATCGACCTCTAGTATGTCGTCAAGACTGGTGTTCCCAAAAACGGTGAAGGCGTCACTGTTGCTGATGTCAAGAGGTTCGCGCAACTGGACTCAACCGCCAAGAACATCATCTGTGGTCATCTGACCAAAGGACTATGGCCATGTGAGTGCACTGGAAACTACGAAGCTAGTTTGGGACTGGCTGTCCTAGGTCAACGAAGGTGTCTCAACATAGAGAGAATCAAGAATAGATGTGCTTTGCAATCTCTTCAACCGATTCAAGAGAAATGACAATGAGAATGTCCAGCTCAGGTTCAACCGCCTCACTGATATCACAAATGAGCTTCACGCACTCGGCACCACTAAGATCACCAAGCATGAAATTGTGAAGAAGCTACTGAGATCACTTGACAGCTCATTTGACACCTTGGCCTTGATGATCCAAGAACGCCCTGACTTCAGAGATCTCGATCCGTCTGACATACTTGAGAGGCTCAACACACATGAGTTCTAGATGTCTAAGAAGAGAGATATCTATGGCCCCAACTATGGATGATCCCGTGCTTTGAAGGCCAAAGTTGTTTCCTCATCTGAAGAAGAATCTGACTGTAGTTCCGATGATCCTGAAGACTTTGGCAAAAAGCTATCAATGCTTGCGAGAAAGTTCCAGAAGTTCTCCAAGAGGAATCTCTTTGGAAAGTCTTCAAGATCCAGTTCCAAGAATGATGAGTGTTCCTCTTGTGACTACAAGAAGAGAACATGCCACAAATGCAAGAAACCAGGTCACTACATATCTGACTGTCCCCTATGGGAGAAGGAAGCAAAGAAAAAGAAGAAGAGCAAGGAATATGACTCTGATGACAAGAAGAAGAAGAGATCTGCAAAGTCTTCATCAAAGTCATCATCATACACGAAGAGCTCATCTAGCAAGGCACGTGCTTTCATTAGGAAGGAAATGGATTCAAAGGAGGAGTCTGCTTCTGAGGAGGCAGAGGTGGCAGAGTCCGAGGAGGAGTCTGATTCAGGCGTGGCAAGCCTGGCTCTAGCTTCAGCATTCGTCGCCAAGTCCATCTTCAACACTGAAGACAATGGTCACGCCACCGACACTGAAGCCAATGATGAGGATGATGTTGGGAAACGTTGCATGGAAAAAAAATCTACGCACATGCAATGATCTATCCATGGAGATGCATAGCAATGAGGGGGAGAGTGTGTCTACGTACCCTCGTAGACCGTAAGCGAAAGCGTTTCACAACGCGGTTGATGTAGTCGAACTTCTTCGCATTTCAACCGATCAAGTACCAAATGCACGACACCTCCGCGTTCTGCACACGTTCAGCTCGGTGACATCCCTCGCCTTCTTGATCCAGCAAGACGTCGAGGTAGTAGATGAGTTCTGGCAGCACGACAGCGTGGTGACGGTGATGGTGAAGAGATCTTCGCAGGGCTTCACCTAAGCACTACGAAAATATGACCGGGGGTGTAAACGGTGGAGGCGGCGCCGCACACGGCTAGACAATTGTCTGTTGTGTTCTAGGCGCCCCTCCCACATATATAAAGGTGGGAGGGAGGGAGGAGCAGCCAAAGGAGGCGTCCAAGTAGGAGGAATCCTACTTGGGGTCCCTCCCAAGCCGCGCCCCCTTTCCTTATTTGGAGTACGGGGAAAGGCAAGGGAGGGTGGCGCCCCCCTTTCCTTTCTCCCACGAGAGGGAAAGGCAGGAGGGGCTAACCCTCCCCCTTTTCCTTCCCTAGGGCTGGCCAAACAAGGGAGGGGGCGCACCAGCCCCCTTTTCGGCTGGTTTGTCCCCTCCTTTGGCCCGTAAGGCCCATAACTTGCCCGGGGGGTGCCCGGAACCCCTTCCGGTGACCCGATTCCTTCTCAATACGTCCCGAAACACTTCTGGTGTCCAAATACCATCGTCCTATATATCAATATTTACCTCTCAACCATTTCGAGACTCCTTGTCATGTCCGTTATCTCATCTGGGACTCCAACAACATTCGATCACCAAAACATATAACTCATATAACACTATCGTGAACGAACGTTAAGCATGCAGAGTGACAAATCCTAATCTTGATCTATGCCAACTCAACAAACACCTTCGGAGATACCTGTAGAGCATCTTTGTGATCACCTAGTTACATTGTGACGCTTGATAACACACAAGGTATTCCTTCGGTATCCGGGAGTTGCATAATCTCATAGTCTAAGGGATATGTATTTGACATGAAGAAAGCAATAGCAATAAACTGAACGATCATTATGCTAAGCTAACAGATGGGTCTTGTCCATCACATCATTCTCTTAATGATGTGATCCCGTTATCAAATGACAACACATGTCTATGGTTAGGAAACCTTAACCATCTTTGATCGACGAGCTAGTCTAGTAGAGTCTTACTAGGGACACAATATTTGTTTATGTATTCACACATGTATTTAAGTTTCCGATCAATACAAATCTAGCATGAATAATAAACCTTTATCACGAATAAGGAAATATAAAATAACAACTTTATTATTGCCTCTAGGGCATATTTCCTTCAGACGACTCTGCTCCAACCTACTGCTTAATGGCACGAGGTGCCAAGGTAAACTCACGCGAAGCTTACTTCCAAACCTCCATTGAAGATGACTCTGAATGTGAATCCAAACCCAGCTATAAGACTCTTGCTAAAATTGCAATTGAACAACAAAATACTATGGAACACATTCAAAAATTGCTAGACAAAAGCGACGACCTGTTGGATGAGGAAATGAATCGAACTCAGTCCTTAATCGAAGACATAAAAAATCTTCGTGTTAAGTATGAAGAACTTGAAAGTCGTCATGAAACCCTCTTAGCCACTCATGAGAAACTTTCCTATGATTATCTTCAAAGGAAGCAAGATCTAGAGAAACTGAGAGCGTCTCATGAAGATCTTCAAAAAGAGAACGATTCACTACTCGCTCAACAGATCAGTTCCGCTCAGGAAGATTTTGTGCCACCTTGTTTAAAATGTCTTGATTATGATAATGTTGTCTCTATTGCTGAATGTTCTACTGTTTCTGAAGTTGCAATATCTTCAACTGTTGATGTGGTAACTAACACCTCTTCTGAGGATACCACTGCTATTGCTGATGAGAATGCCAGGTAGAAGACATTACTTGAAACATGCATGTCAAAAGCCTCCAAGGGCAGACACTATGTGATGTCCTCAAGAAATAGATTCTGAACCGAAACCCAGGGAAAGGGGATGTTGGTTTTGAGAGGAAAATGAATGTTGATGGTTCTTATTGGAAGCCTGAGCAGTACCCCAAAACCACATGGGTTGCTACAAAGGGCCCTGCAGTGGATCCATCTACCTTATCTGGCTTCACCTGTGCTAACCCTATTATCACTGATGAGTCATTTGACTCAAACTATAAACTGTTCAAGAATCAGAATGGTCAAGTGTTTGCCAGGTTTATTGGTACTAACTGTAGGAATGGGCCGCCTATGAACAAGATTTGGGTTCCTAAAAGTTGTCCTGAGAAGGTTCCCATGAATGTCATCATGACACCACTAGGGAAGAAGACAAACCCCAGACCAAAGGCTTCATACGGCCCAAAGGCTTCATATAGACAGAGGACCACACAAGGTCACCCTAACGCAAATGTTTTGCAGGGAAATTATCATCAGACTCATGAATATGAGCGTGTTTCATCTAACCGCTATGTTCATAGATCAAAGAACTTTTCTGCATATTCTTTTGAGTACTACTCACCTCCTGCAAAACTATTTGCGAGGGCTTCAAAGCCAAAGTTCTGAGATGCTGCACTTAGACTTATTGCTTCTAAGCCACCCCTTAAGATGTGGGTGGTTAAGAAGAATTAACTTCTCTTGCAGGGAAAGGTCTCCAGCCGGAAATCATTGACTTCTGAAGACAATGTTGGGGACCTAAAACATCTTGTGGGACGCAAGATTAAATACCCAAATGGTCTTACCATTTATTTCATCCCTGCATTTCTTGATGAGCATCCTATCTTACCATCCAAGAATCTTAACTTTGATAGTATGCTTGTTCGTCAAATGTTTATGCTTCACAATACTCTTGGTGTATCCTATCCCGCTAACTGCACTGTAGGGTACATCTCCGAAAGCTACTAAGTGGATTATGGACAGTGGATGCACTAACCATATGATTGGTGATCGAAGTCTTCTCATGGATTCAACCCTACGACCGTCTACTAAAAGCCACATCACTTTTGCTGACACTGGTAAAAGCAAGGTATTGGGCCTAGGTAGAGTTGCTATCTCAAAGGATCAACACATGGATAAAGTGATGCTTGTTGAATCCCTTGGATACAACTTAATGTCTGTCTCAATGCTTTGTGATCTTGACATGATTGTGATGTTTGGAAAATATCATTGCATTGTTCTTATGGCTTCTGACAAATCTCTAGTCTTCGAAGGTTATCGAAGAGGTGATCTGTATATGGTAGATTTCTCCACAGGACCACAGCTTGCCGTATGTCTTCTAGCAAAAGCTTCATAGTGTTGGCTTTTTCATCGAAGGCTAGGACATGCGGGTATGAGGAACTTGCACACTCTCATCAAGAAGAAGCATATTATTGGCATCGAGGGAGTCAAGTTCAAGAAGGATCATCTATGTGGTGCTTGTGAAGCCGGGAAGATGACAAGGGCAAAACATCCCTCGAAGACAATCATGAAGACTTCACGCCCCTTCGAGTTGCTACACATGAACTTATTTGGCCCTACTCACTACTCTACCCTTACTACCACTGCACATCTTTATGGCTTCGTTATTGTTGATGATTATTCTAGATATACCTGGGTACACATAATTCTCTATAAGCCTGAAGTGCAGGATGTCTTCAGACGCTTCGCCAATCGTGCCATGACCAACTATGGCATCAAGATCAAGCACATTAGGAGTGAAAATGGCACGGAATTCAAGAACACTGGCCTCGACACTTATCTTGATACACTGGGCATCACTCATGAGCTGTCAGCTCCATACACACCCCAGCAGAATGGCATCATGGAGCACAAGAACATGACTCTCATTGAGATGGCTCGTACGATGCTTGATGAGTACAAGACTCCAAGAAAGTTCTGGCTTGAAGCCATTGATACTGCATGCCACATCACCAACATAGTTTATCTGCACGAGTTCTTCAAGAATACCTCCTATGAACTACTCACTGGTAAGAAGCCAAATGTAAGCTATTTCAAAGTCTTCGGTGCTAGCTAGGTGCTGGATCAAGGATCCTCATCACACTTCAAAATTTGCACCGAAAGCACATGAAGGTTTTATGCTTGGTTACGGAAAGGATTCGCGCACCTACAGAGTCTTCAACCTCTTTCACTATAAAGTGGCTGAAACTATAGATGTGCGGTTCGATGAGACTAACGGCTCACAAAGAGAGCACCTGCCAAATGTGCTAGATGAAGCTTCTTCGAGTGAATCTATCAAGCTAATGGGCACTGGAGAAATCATACACAACGAGGAACAGGACTGAAGAGGAAATTGTCATCCCTACCAATACTCAACGTGAAGACAACGCTGAGCCTGAAGACAATGCTGAAGATGAAGATAATAGCCAGCAACAGCAAAGTCTTCGCCCTATTCATCCTCGTGTGGCCAATGAAGTTCAGATTGAGAAGATAATTGATAGCATCAATGCACTTGGTCCACCCACTCGATCAAGAGCTATGCAACTAGCAAATTTCAGTGGGCACTTTGCATTTGTCTCCATATCCAAACCCAAGAAAGTAGATGAAGCTTTTATGGAACCTAAATGGATTCAAGCCATGCAAGAAGAGCGTCATCAGTTCGAGCTCAACAATGTCTAGGAGCTTGTCAAACTTCCTCATCCACGCAAGCATAATATTACTGGCACCAAATGGATCTACCACAACAAACAAGATGAACATGGACAAGTCATCAGAAACAAATCTCGTCTCGTTGCTCAAGGTTACAAACAAGTAGAGGGAATCGACTTCGATGAAACCTTTGCTCCCGTGGCTAGGCTTGAAGCCATTCGCATACTATTGGCCTATGCTAACCACAAAAACATCCTTCTGTACCAAATGGATGTGAAGAGTGCCTTCCTCAACGGCAAAATCGAAGAAGAAGTGTATGTTGCTCAACCACCTAGTTTTGAAGATCCAAAGCGTCCTGATATGGTCTACAAACTCAACAAGGCACTATACGGCCTCAAACAAGCACCACACGCTTGGTATGACACACTCAAAGACTTCCTGAAGAGCAAAGGCTTCAAACCTGGTTCCCTAGATCCCACTATCTTCATGAACACATAGGATGGAGAACTATTTGTATGCCAAATCTATGTGGATGAAATTATCTTCGGCTACACTGATAAGAGATACAGTGATGAGTTTGGGCATATGATGCAAGAGCAATATCAGATGTCCATGATGGGAGAGCTAAAATTCTTTCTTGGTCTTCAAATTCGTCAACAGAGAAATGCACTACAAAAAATACACTTCCATGATGATACGTGTTTGTCATAGTAGGTCATGTTTTCTGCCATGCATGTACATCCATGACGATTTTATGACAGAATCAAGATAGTCATACCTGTGCTGTCGTAGAAGTGTTCCATGACATTACCAAAATTATCATCACGGAAGTGTCCACTTCCATGACGATAAATGGCGCGTCATGGAAGTGCTTTCATCAAGGGTAACCGACACGTGGCATCCACCATAACGGGTCACTGTTAAGCTATCGGGTCCGGTTTGGATCCGATAACCCGTTAACATCCCGGACCAATGGGTATTTTCCACGTGTAAAATTCTCAATGGCAAGAGGAACCACGTGCAGCTCACCGTTCGGACAGATGTCATCCACTCATTGGACAGGAGGCGCCTATGATACATCGACACGTGGCACGACCCAACAGAGGCCCATTCCGGTGAAAAGGCCGGCCAGTTTGACTTGGTCAAAAGACAGCGGGTCGGCCCACAGAATGCCTGTTAATGACATGTTCATATATAGCCCATTTACGTCCCGCTAACTCACGGCCCGTTACGGCCTCTCCGAATTTGGCCCAGTAGCGTCATCTGGGCCGTCCAATATGATTCCGGCCCATGTATGGCCCATGACGTATTTCAGTCCATAGGAGGCCCTTTGTAACTCCAGGCCCATTAAAGGCCCGAGATGAAACTGGTCCATAATGAACACTGTATCGCTTTATACCCATTAACGCCCCATTATTCCGTCGGTCGTTTCCAGCCCGTGTTAACTTTCGGCCTTCTAAGGGCCCATTTATGCTTGGGCTCATTTCTAGGATTCGATTACTTACGGTCCGTTACTGGCGTGTTCCGCTTGTGGGCCAAATTCAGCGCGTGGTTACAGTCGGCCTGTTTGTGGCGCGTTAACCCGTTGGGCAGTTTTCATAGCGTCATCATATACGACCTATTAATGGCCCGTTATGGTCGGCCCATAAAAAGATGATTTCCACTCTAGCCCGTTTAAGGCCCATTTTGCGGACCGTTATTGGTCCACGAATAGTTTGGCCCATGTTTGGCGAAACGATTATACGACCCGTAGAAGGCCCATGGATCCTACGCCCATAGGAGGCCCATGGATACTACGGCCCATAGAAGGCCCATGGATCTTACGGCCCATAGAAGGCCCATGGATCGTACAGCCTGTGGAGGGCCATGGTCACTACAGCAGGTATCAGGACCATGCATGGTTACAACAGTCCGTGTGTTGCCATGGTTATTGTGGCCTAGTTATAAAAATAGGTTATTGTTGCCACTAGAAAAATGCGGAAAACAACTACAGTGACTATAAGCAAACAACTAAACAAGACAATAAGGAAATAAATAAGCAAGCAACTAACGCTAGGCTATTACGGCTATTACACATATTACATCCATTGGGCATCAAAGTTCGCCACCAGTGCAAATATAAGGAACAAAGCAGCATATTACATACACTAGCCGTCTAAATTGGCCACCAGTGCAAATAAACGCGACAGCAAAACAAGTCCATAACTGAAACAACTTCAGAAGAGCTCAAGAAATGTCATCCTGGGTATCCACCATGCTGGCAATAAGCTTAGCAAGCTTATTAGCTTTGTCCTGTTTGGCGCTAAAATCCTCCAACACTTGTTGTTGCACCAGAAAGTATGCATCTGAATGCTCCAGGGACTTTCGTAGTCCTTCGGCTTCTTGTCGCAGCACAACTGATCGATGTCTTTCAGCTTGTAGTTGAGACTCAAGAAACCAAACTGATTCAGACAGTGAGTTTAAATAGCTTGTGCCAGTGGTAGTGGCCAGTAACTCGAACACTAAACCAAGACAGGACTTTGGGGTTGTCTCATTGTCTTCAAGATAGTTTTCCTTAGCTGTTTTATCAGCTTTGTTGGAGACCAACAAGGATGTCTCACTATCCTGAACCTTATCTGCATTACTTCCTTTACCATTGCTTAATAAGGCACTCTTCCCCAATATTATGTCAACATTCTAAAAGAAGAAATAAGCAGACACATAATAGGTTTAGCATGTACTAGTATATGAAACTCATTTCAGTGAACCATTTCATTAGTAAGGTGGACAGGATTAAACTACCAAGTCTTCTATTGCCAAGTAGTACATAATAAAAGCATCAAACAAACATATATCTATGTCCTATGGTCACTACATTGTCTTGCCAAATCAAAATAGAGACACGGTTCAAATCATATCAGTTCAAGACAAAGCAGCACTGGAAGAATACAAAGCGTGGGAAACTACACGGCACAGCAAGATTTCAGATGGGTCCACGGGTTTACATGTACAACAACACTATCGGCTCTGTTGTGATGCTAGTAATGTGCATGACATGAGAAGTCAACTATATACACAATTGAAATTGAAATCAACAGAGCTATTTATAAGAGCAAACCTGTTAAAGAAACATGCGTAAACCTATTGTGCCATTGGAGTTTCGATTGGATCCTTCAATTTAAAAATAAGTTTGTATGAGTAAATACAGTGATACAAGAGCAAAGCAGTATGCACAATAGCAATGGAATCTTAAATGAGAACAGTTGTTCTTCAGGTTTAAGCACTTGTTCTACATGAACAAAGTACAGTAAGACGCAAGCATATAGTACTTAAAAAAAATGAGCTCATAGACCTTACCACATTCTTGGTTCGGGACCAGTACAGAACAAGGCGTTCCCAGTCATCGTCCAGTAAATGTGTCTTAGGGGAACGTAAGGGAATTTGATGAGTTTCTTTGCCAGTGAAGTATGTTTTCTTTAGGTAATTCCGATACTGCCACCAAGCACAAGTTACGTCATCCTGAGTTTCCAAATCGGTCCTTCTCTATAGAGAAAAATGGGAAAATTTTCTTTATTATAACCATCATGGAGGTAGAATGTATGGGACAAAGCAAAGTAATTGCCATGAATAACATTACTTACACATAACTCCTGGACAAACACCTGCATCTGGCATTTTCCTTCATCTTTAGTATAATATTACCATTATGGGAAGATACGCACATAGGATTTAACAACGTCAAATGCGATAGATGCTAAACTACGAATGGCTGGTTGTGCTTCCTCCACAGGAATAGGTGTACTTACTGTTGTAGTTGGGTTTCGCCGTGGTAGTACTGGTGCTTTGGGCACTAGAGCTGCCTTACTAACTGCTCTTGTTTGGGAGCTCTGTGGTGGAGATGGTGCTGTGTCAACAGTAACTTGGTTACTATCTGCTGGGGTTGGGGTTAGATTGGGTGAAGCTGGTTCTCTGTCCATCACAGTAGGGGTACAATCTGCAAGAGTCTGGGTTATGTGTGGTAGGGCTGGTTCTCGTGCATGTACAACCGGGGTGCTATCTCCACCAAGAGGTAGCACTGTTTTAATTGAAGACCGTGTTTTTACTCCGCTAGATACTGGCATCACCCGCTCCAATTCAAATGGCTGATAAACAGGAACCATAGTTGAATGTACAGACATTGTATGAGAGACAGATGCAATAGATAGTGTGGAAAAAAGAGAGCATGAAATAGTTGACATGTATATTGTTTAACTAAAAAGGATAGTATGACATAATTTCACATATATGATGTCTATCTAAACTGGATAGCATAGCATGAAATAATTCAAAGATATGATGACTAACTAAACAAGATGGCATGAGATAATTATATGATGTCTTTAGTAAACAGGTTCGCATGACATAATTCACATACATGTTATCTAAGTAATCAGGATTTTATGATTTAATTCACATATGTGATTTATATGCTAAGCAGAGGGCATTCACATATATGATGTCTGAACTAAGAACATGGTGTTGAATATTGTGTATATGATGTCTAAACTATGCAATGCAAGACACCATATGCATGATATGAGCTGTATAACCATGCCAAGTTAGAGCATACACCTTGGTGGGGGAATAGGACAGGTCATCCATCTCTGAATCCATCTCTGAGGAGCTATCGGGACCCAGCAAGAGATCTGCTTCGACAGGTACCACAGTCTACTCTGAAGACCTTGTTTTCACTCCAGATTTTTCCATCACCCACTCAAATGGCTGATTCACAGGAAGAGTAGTTTAATGTACAAACATTGTCGACAAATGGAAATGTAATGAAGAAAAGGATGGGCAAGATATCATTCAAATATATGATGCCTGGTTAAAAAGGATGGCATTGCATATTTCACATATATTATGGCTGGCTAAAAGAGATGAGACTGCATAATTCCCATATATGATATAGAAACTAAACAGGTGGCATTACAGAACATGTCTAAACTAAGCAGATGACATATATGATGTCGAAAGTAGGCACTGCAAGGCAACATATGTATGATATGACTAACATCATCATGCCAAGTTAGAGCAAACACCTTGGGGGGTAAATAGGAGTGGTCAGTTGCGTCTGAATCCGCCTCAGAACATATATCTTCCTCTAGATTACAATCTGGAGGGGCAAGGGTTTGCCATTGAACCCACCATGGAGCAATGTCTGCATGGCATTGTATTGCTACGCAAAACTCTTCTCTTTTTCTCTACATGTTCAACATGACTGTGTACAATATCTGACATGCATACGAAAAAAATATAGTGAGATTATGTAAGGAGAGCATGCAAAAATCTAGAGTGATGGTAACAACCAGTGGATGGATCCAAATAATGATAGCAGGCTAATGATAGCTTTAATTTAATAAAAAGACAGATGATGATTGCTTTACTATTTGTTTCCCACCCAAGATGAACAACACAGGCATACCCTAGGTGAACCAGATAATAGACAGAGATACTATGCGTTGCTGCCTCGATATGTGCCCCACAACTAATTTTAAAACTCAAGTTTGAACGTTGATTTGGACCTGACTTGGAGTCTAAGATGTGAATACGATGATAAAGTAGCAGGTAGTATTAAGCAATGCATAACATAAGCAGAAACAAAAGAGTGCGACCTCTCCTGTGGACCCATGTACTCCGCAGGTTCATCTGCTGAGTCGATGATGGTGATGCCGTTGCGGTGGGTGCCGGCGACAGGGAACGAGATCTGAGGTGGCGAAAAATGGTCAGGAGTCGTGATGTCTGGTTTGGTGGATGCTTTTGTCGATGGAGCAGCTCAGGTGAGGTGGAAGACGTCGCGGCAGGAGTAGGACAAACCACACAAAGTTTTCTTCGACACCTACCAGTAACTGAAGTAATTTTGTAAGGGCTCCTTTGCTTGCAGGATTCTAAAAACGGAGGGATAGGAAAAACACCGGAATAGGATAGGAATGCACGTGGGAAACAGTGCATTTGTAAGCACAAGATTTCTCTCAACTTGGGTGTTTGGATCACAGGAATTGGAAAAATAGAGGAATGCAAAGAAACATTGCCAAATTAAAGTGAAGCCATATGAAAGCGTGTACAGTTAGAGTGTTATTCTGCCACTAATGCACTTGGTCTTGTTTTCATGCATAGGATTTTGAAAAGTAGGTCTAGGTGGATGTTTTGCTCCATTCCTTTCAACAAAATGCATGAATAATTGAATAGTGGAGCGCCATAGGAAAATTTCCTATTGCTATGCTTTTCCTTTAGTTTTTCCTTTGAACCAAAATAGCCCTAATGGATCGACATGAATGTAGAGTAATAAGTGATGCAACAAGTGCACAACCTCTTTGCCATAGCCGTGTCGACCTCGACTTCATTGGGTTGGTCGCCGAAGAAGTAGAGGCATAGGTGGCTGTCGGAGGTGTGGAGGAAGATCTGAGGAATCTGTAGACGGTGTCCAGGGCACTGCTCTGTTGTGATGGATGGTTCTGTCGTTGGAGCAGCTCCGGCGAGCCGTAAGACGTCGAGGCTGAAGCAGTACAAGACAGACATCATTAATCTCATGTGGGATTCTAATAGCATCTCCAATAGATGATGTAAAATACATTACCAAAAAGTGATAGATGTAAAATTTACATCACCAAAAAACACCTGACTACAACAGATGAGGTAAAAACTGTTGACTCTAGACTTAACTGTTGAAACTAAAATTTACAGTGGAATCTGGATGTTACTGTCGAAACTAAACGCAATGGTAGCAGAGAGGCACTTCACATGTAGTTTAGGGAGGGCCTGCAGTTCATCTTCAACCTCCACCCCCCTGAGCCAGCCACCACCGGTCGAACCGCCGACCCTCGCCGCCCCGCCCACCCCGAAACCACTCCCCACCGCCGGTCCGCCGCCGCCCCGGCCAGCCCTCTAGCCCCCCCCCCCCCGAGCCGAGTTTTTTCTCCGGTGATCCCCACGCCATCGCCCCACCACCGCGCCCCACCGCTAGCGACCACTGCCCCCACCTTGAACCCTAAGATAGATAGTGAGTTACCTCTCCGGCAAGCCCCCTTCCCCACTGTGGCTGGTTCTTCATTAACTCCGGCGAGCCCCCACCCCCTGAAAATCGACCGACCCAAAAGTCGATTCAGTCGACTGAAGTGTAGCTAAATCAGAGCAGAGCAGCAACACGAGCAAGCGGGAGAGCAGAGCAGCAGCACGAGCGAGCGAGCGAGAGCCGGAGCAGCAGTAGCAGCGCGAGTGAGCGAGAGCCAGAGCAGCAGCAGCAGATTCAGCTGGTATGGCCTCTGCCGTCGAAGGGGCCTCGCATTTGGGGAGAGCTACCATGGATATGTCGCCCGTGGCGCCGGCTTCGAGATAGACACGCCATGGGGGTGCGGGATGGAGCACCGTCAGCGCCAGGAGGTCGAGTTAAGGAGAAGGTGTGATGCGATGAGTGTACAACCTCTTTGGTGGCACCGAGTAGGCCTCGGCTTTGTCCGAGGAGTCGGTGAGGATGCTACGGTTTCGGTGGAGCAGGTTAAGGCGGCGTTGTGGGGATGGAGCAGTTGTGATAGACGAGACAATCATCGGATCAGCTCCTTGGAGGTGGAGGACGGGGCGGCTGAACTGGCGGGACAACGAGATGGAAATCGAATCCTCATCCAGGGAGGTGGATGAGGGACGTCGAGCTGTTGCGGTGGACAACATCGTCGGGGAAGAGGCTCCGGCTGGGCAGCGGTGAGGTGGCGAACGGAGGAGGGTGGGGTTTCATGGCTGGAGCAGTTATGGCGGCCTGGGATTTCGAATGGCGAAAAGGAGGCGATGGGAGGGGGGAACCATGACTTAGGGACGCGCTTGTCCAAAATGTAGGGTGTGTTACAAAAGTACCCCCACCGATTTGAACTAGCGGCCGTTTTTTCTTAGGGTTAGAAGGGGGATTTCGCGTGTCGGGATTTGGCAGCTGGAGGGAGTTTTCGCGCGCGTTGTAATTTCGGGATAGCAAGGCGCGGGTTGTGAAGGCGCGGGTTGGGAGCACGATATCTGAATTTCCGGGATATAACAAGGCGCGGGTTGAATTTTAGGGACAAGCCTAACGTGTAATATTGTACTTGTACATACAAAATCAATTCGCACTTCCCTCAGCGAAAAAAGAAAAAAAATTAAAACTATTCACACCAGACAAAGAGAGAGTCTTGTCCCGTTTTACTATACAAATGCTATTCAAAGCTATGAATCCATGTTATGTCCATTTAAATTTTTTCCCTGGCTGTATAATGCATGTAACCTACTCATACCAACATTTTAGTGCATTCCAAATGTCTATACTACCGCTGCAATTTGAACTAAATTTGAATTTGTTTCTCTATTTGAATAAGAATCTACAATCATGATTGTTGCCAACTTAAACCATCATTCGTGTATTACCTTAACAACACACCACATGATTACTATAGAGATAGATATGAATTATGTATACTATATGAACTCGAATTCAATTTTTTGAATACACTTGATGTTGATTCCAAATAATAGTACATTTGATGTACTAACTAGATATTCACAATCTAAACCATGTTCCATATGTACACCGTGTTTATCACACAAAGTATAGTGCCCCGCCCCCTACATTATGACAATTATTTAGCCCTGAGCTGCAAAAGCCACACATTATCCCAAATTATAATCAATGTTCTACATTGTGATATCTTCTTCAAATATCTGAAACCACTTTTTTTATAATGAATTATGATCTCTGTTCGCCTTTTACACCTTCACGATCCTCTTCTCTTTGTAGCTAGCTAGCGCTAACTTTCTATCGTGCATGCACATGCCCGCCCCCTGTCACCCTCCCGCAGCGTCCCCTCCATCCCGCACATTCGTTGTTTCTCTTTAGGTCATTCACCCATGGTGTGTAGGCCCCCCGGCTCCTTCTTTCTGGCACACACCAGTCGATATACCTCTCTAGCCAAGTGTGCCTACCACAAACACACACTTCCCCTCTTCTCTTCTCATCGTCCATGCCACCCTATGTCCAATACAGTTCCACACAGGTGCACACTCCCGCCCCTCTTTTCATCGATCTTATACTCGCACACTACTCCCCCTCAACATAGTAGGCCTCTCGCGCCACCACCTAGCCGCAACCCTCTCCCCCTGTCCGTCTCTCCGGACCTTATTTGCTTCTAACACATGCTTGCATGTATACGTACCGATCTCCCTACAAATAGCTAGGTTGACTATAATTCTTTTTCCCCACGCACCGATCGACTTACCTCACTAGTTATGTCTCTCCCTTTTTCAGACACACGACGATTGATCTTCCTATATAGTTACGTTTGCTTACCACAACCATATCGCCCCTCTCATCATCCTTGCATACCTCCCGACCCGTCTCTCACGCGCACGTGCAGAGACAGGCAGGCATCCCCTCTCTTATTGATATTGCACTCATACCCACCGTTTTTCTAGGAGGCCTCTCCCACCATTTGTGATAAGCAACTCCACCACCGACCCTTCGACACTCTACCTTTGTCTTTTCCCAACCTTGTTCCTCTGCTACACATATGCATGGATGCCGATCGATCTCCCTCAATACATAGCTAGGCCCCTCTCCTTCTCCACACATATACTAGTCGATCTATCTCTCTATAGTCAGGTCTCTACACCCTCCCCCTCCCCCCACACATCGATAGTCGAACGTTGTAGGTAGGTATCCATGCCACAGAGAAAAACTGCACCTCTACCCTCTCACATTCCAGAAGGCTAGCCGCCCTGTATCTTTGATGTGGGCAAACACAAATTCGATGGCACTCTTTATCAATCGCGCACCCACACACTTCATCCCTATTTTCGATTCTATCGATATCTCATGCCGATGATCCCTCCACTCTCTTCTCGTGGATTGCTCCCTCTATATATGATATATCCATGACTCTGTTTCACACACATTGCATATGTTATGTTTTTTGTTTGAGATATCATCGACACATTGCTTCTGTTTCGCACAAACCATCTCTCTCACACCCACCCACGTACGTACCTGCAGCTAAAGAAGAGGTGCACGCACGATGCACATACTCACGTCTCGTTCCTGGCCACACTCGTGCGGGTGCACGGTGGAGTTCATTTCTGTACGAAAAGGCAGCCCATGTGATAATTTGACGCGTGTAGCGGATGTTTACTCGAAGGAGGGTCGTGTACCACGCATAGACGGAACAAAGTTTGACTTGACGTGTTAGTATTAAATAAAGTTATATTCCTCAATGGCACATACAGAATATAAAACGACTGTCGCCGTGAAAAAAGAAAAATCCGCTCCACTATATACAATGGAGCCTGTCTGCCGGGGTTTGTCTCTAGTCACACTATCTCACACAAGGCGGCGGTGGCCTCCCTCTCTCACCATTGGTCACTGATCCGGCTGCATCCCGTCCACTGGCGGAAAGGGAGGATGTGCATCATTTCTCCGTTCGACGGCGTTGAGGCAGCACGTCCCGATCTGCGGTACCCGCCGTTCTCTCTAACCAAGCTCCGGCGTGGTAGGGCCTTCACCACTTGCTCGCACTACAAAAAAATACACTTCTGTGATGATACGTGTTTGTCACAGTAGGTCACGTTCTCTGTCATGCATGTACATCCATGACAAATTTATGACAGAATCAAGATAGTCATACTGTGTTTGTCGTAGAAGTGTTCCATGACATTACCAAAATCATCATCACGAAGTGTCCACTTCCATGACGATAAATCGCCTGTCACGAAGTGCTTTCATCAAGGGTGACCGACACGTGGCATCCACCGTAACGAACGCCGTTAAGCTATCGGTCCGGTTTTGGATCCGATAACCCGTTAACAGCCCCGACCAATGGGGATTTTCCACGTAAAATCATCATTGGTGGAGGAAACACGTGTTGGCTCACCGTTGGGACAGATGTCATCCACTCATTGGACCCAAAGCGCCTATGATACGTCGACACGTGGCACGGCCCAACAGAGGCCCATTCCTGTGAAAGGACGGCCCGTTTGACTTGGTCAAAAGGTGGCGGGCGCCCACTAAGAAGCTTTGTTAACGGCCTGTTCGCATATAGCCCATTTACAGCCCGCTAACCCAGGGCCTGTTTACGGCCTATCCGAATTAGACCCAGTAGCGTCATCTAGGTCGTCCAATATAATTCCAGCCCATTTTAACTTTCGACCCATGTATGGCCCATGAAGTCTTTTGGCCCATATGAGGCCCTTAGTAACCCTCGGCCCTGGCCCGTGGTAAAACTGGCCCGTAATGAACAGTGTATCACTTTATACCCATTAATGGCCCATTATTCCGTTGGGCCGTTTCCAGCCCATGTTATCTTTTGGCCTTCTCAGGGCCCATATATTCTTGGGCTCATTTCCAGCATTCGTTTACTTTCGGCCCGTTACTATCATTTTCTGCTTGTGGGCCAAACACAGCCCGTGGTTACAGTCGGCCCATTTGTGGCCCGTTGATACGTTGGGCCGTTTTCATAGCGTCATCAAATAGGTCGATTAACGACGGCTCGTTATGGTCGGCCCATGAACGGGCGATTTCAACTCTAGCCCATTTACGACCATAATGTGATCTGTTATTGGCCCATGCTTGGCCAACCGATCATACGGCCTGTAGAAGGCCCATTGATGATATGACCCATAGAAGGCCCATTGTGTCTACGCCCTGTAGAAGGCCCATTGTTTCTATGGCCCTTAGAAGGCCCATTGTTTCTACGGCCCGTAGGAGGCCCATGTTAACTACAGTAAATATGTAGTCCATTGTTAATGTGGCCTAGTTTTAAAAAATAGGTTATTGTGGCCACTAGCAAACCGCGGAAAAAGAACTGCACTGATTACAAGAAAACAAATAAAGAAGACAATAAGGAAATAAATAAGAAAGCAACTTACGGTAGGCTATCACGGCTATTACACATATTACATCCAATGGGCATCAAAGTTCGCCACAAGTGCAAATATAGGGAACAAAGCAGCATATAAACGCCGCAGCAAAACAAGTCCAGAACTGAAACCACTTGGAAGAGCTCAAGAAACAATATCCTGGTACCCATAATGTTGGCAAGATGATTAGCAAGCTTATTAACTTTCTCTTGTTTGGCACTTAAATCCTCCAAAGACTTGTTGTTGCACCGAAATTTTGCATCTGAATTCTGCAGGACTTCCTCGGTCCTTGACTTCATCGCATAACATCGATCGATATCTTTCAACTTGAAGTTGAGACTCAAGAAGCCGAACTGATTCAGGCAGCAAGTTCAAAGAGCTGGTGCCAGGTAGTAGCCAGTAACTCGAACACTACATCAAGACAGGACTTTGGGGTTGTCTCAGTGTCTTCAATATAGTTTTTATCAGGTTTCTTGGAGAACAACAGGGATGTCTCACTATCTTGAATCTTACCTGCATTACTTCCTTTACCATTGCATAACGGGGTACTCTTCTCCAATATTTCACCCGCGTTCTAAAAGAGAAACAAACAAACACATCACAGATTTACAATGTAGTATATGAAACTCATTTTGGTAAACCAGTTCAGTAGTAAGGTGGACAGGATAACAACATGAAACAAACATATATCTATGTAGGTCACTGTATGTTCTATATCATTCTAGTTTATGTTGCCAAATCAAGATAGATACAGTTCGAATCATATCTATTTAAGACAAAGCAACATAGAAGAATATAAGTGTGGGAAACTACACAGCAATAACAACACTTGTAATGTGCATGGCATGAGAACATAACTGTTTATTCAATTGAAACTGAAATCAACATAGAGCAAGTTACAACAGCAAACACGTTAAAGAAACAGGTTTAAAACATACCTGTTGCGCCATTGGAGTTTCAATTGCATCCTTCAAATTCGAAATTAGTTGGTATGAGTAAATACAGTGATGCAAGAGCAAAGTAGTATGAACCATAGCTACGGAACCTGACCTGAGAACAATTCTTCGTGCTTTGGGGTTCGGAGTGGTGGTCCTCGTGCTTTGGGCACTGCAGTTGCCTTACTAACTGATCGTGTTTGGGTGCTCTGTGGTGGAGACGGTGCTGTGTCAACGGGAACTGGGTTACTATCTGCTGGGGTTGGGGTTAGAAGGGGTGTATCTGGTTCTCTGTCCAACTGGGTAGGGGTACAATCTGCATGAGTCTGGGTTATGTGTGGTGGGGTTGGTCCTTGGGCAAGCACAACCGTGGTTCTATCTCCATCGACAGGTAGCACGATCTTTTCTAAAGACAGTGTTTTTACTCCCACAGATACTGCCATCACCCCTCCAATTGAAATGGCTGATAAACAAGAAAAGTGATTGAATGTACAGACATTGTAAGATAGACAGGTGCAATGGATAGTAGGGAAGAAAATAGGGCATGAAATAATTCACATTTATGTTGTCTAACCAAACAGAATAGCAGGACATAATTTCAAATATATGATGGCTAATTAAACAGGATAGCATGACACAATTTCACATGTATGATGGCTAACTAAACAGGATAGAATGACATACTTCAAAATATGATGACTATGTAAATAGGATGACATGATATAACTATACGATGTGTCTATTAAAGTGGTTGGCATGCCATAAATCACAAACATGCCGTCGATGGAAACATGATAGCATGATATAATTCACAGATAGAATGACATAATTCAAAATATGATGACTATGTAAACTGGATGAGATGATATAACTATATTATGTCTTTAGAAAATGGGTTGGCATGCCATAATTCAGATACATGCTGTCTATGTAAACATCATGGCATGATATAATTCAAATATATGATTTATATACTAAGGAAGTGAGCAGAGGGCAATCGCATATATGATGTGTCAACTAAGGAGATGGCATTCAATATCGTGTATATGATGTAAAAACTAAGCATTGCAATACAACATATGCATGATATGAGTAATATAACCCTGCCAAGTTTGAGCATACACCTCAGGGGGATAATAGGACTGGTCATCTGCCTCTGAATCCTCCTCTGAAGAGCTATCTGTAACCAGCAAGATATCTGCTTCAGCAGGTAGCATTGTCTACTCTAAAGACCTTGTTTTCACTCCAGATTTCTCCATCACCAATTCAAATGGCTGATGCATAGGAAGAGCAGTTGAATATACAAACATTGTCGACAAAAGCAATGAGAAATACAAAAAAAGAACGGCATGATATAATTCACATATATGACGCTTGGCTAAACAACATGGCGTTGCATAATTCACATATATAATGCCTTGCAACAAGATAACATTGCATAATTCACATATATAATGTCTTGCAACAAGATGACATTGCATAATTCACATATATGGTAATTAGACACTAAACAGGTGGCATTCACACAAATTGTGTCTAAACTAAGAAAATGACATAGCAATGCAAGATACCATACGCACGATATGAGCAACATAACCCTGCCAAGTTAGAGCATGCACCTCGGGGAATAGGACTGGTCATCTGTCTCTGAATCCTCCTCTGAGGAGCTATCTGTAACCAGCAAGACATGCGCTTCGTCAGATAGCATTGTCTGCTCTGAAGACCTTGTTTCCACTCCAGATTTTTCCATGACCGTGCCAAATGGCTGATGCACAAGAAGAGTTGAATGTACTAAAATTGTTGACAAATTTAACACGTAATAAAAAATGATGTCATGATATAATTCACATATAAGATGACTGGCTAACCAGGGTGGCATTGCAAAATTCACATATATGATGCCTGGCTAAACAAGATGGCATTGCATGATTCACATATATGATAAAGAAACTAAATAGATGGCATTGACACAAAGCATGTCTAAACTAAGTAGATGACATCTTTTATGTATACAGTAAGCAATGCAAGGCACCATATGCATGATATTACCAACATCAGCATGCCAAGTTAGAGAGAAGACCTCATGGGGTAAATAGGAGTGGTCTTTGTGCTTCTGAATCCCCCTCAGAACAATTATCTTCCTCTTGATTACAATCCGAAATGGGTGGAGGGGGGCTGCCTTTGCGCCCACCATGGAGCGACGTCTGCATGAAATTTTATTGCCACGCAAGGCTCGTCTCTTTTGCTCTACATGTTCAGTTCCATTGTGTACAATAACTGACATGCATAGGAATAAAACATAGTGAGATTATGTAAGGAGTGCATGCACAAATCCAGAGTGAAGGTAGCAAACTGTGGATAGACCCAAAACCAATGATAGCGAGCGATAATAGCTTTAGTTGAAAAATACAGATAATGGCTCCTTTAATGTTTGTTTGCACCCAACATGAAACTCATAGTAGACACCGAGATTAACCAGATAGTAGACAGATAGATCGATTGCTGCCCCAATATGTACCCCACAACCATTTAAAACTCAAGTTTCAAATAAGTTTGGACTGAGCGAGTCTAATAGGTGAACACGACGATAAAGTAGCATGTCATCATATTAAGCGATGCATAACGTAAGCGGAACACGGAAGAGTGCGACCTCTCTTGCGGACCCGTAGTCCTCAAGGTCATCTGCTCGATTGATGATGGTAATGCAGGTTATCGTGGCTGCGGCGGGGGAAGAAGATCTGAGGCGGCGAAAGATAGTCTGGAGAGCGGATCCCTGCTGTGGTGAACCCTTCCGTCGTTTGAGCAGCTGAGCTGGGGTGGAACACAACACCGCAGGAGCAGGACAAACCACACAAGGTTTTCTTTGACACATATCTGTAATAGAAGTAATTGTGTAAGGGCTTGTTTGAATTTGAGGATTCTAACAATGCAGGGATAGGAAATAGACAGGAATAGGATAGGAATGCACGTGCAAAACAGAGAATTTAAAAACACAAGATTTCTGCCTATCTGAGTGTTTGGTTCACAAGAATTGGAAGATCACAGGATGTAAAGAAGCATGGTGAGATTAAGTCAAACCACAAGAAGTGTACAACCTCTTTGGCGAAGCCATGTCGATCTCAGCGTGATTGGGTTGGCCAGTGAGGATGCTTCGGCTGACTTGGCTGTCGGAGGAGGGGAAGAAGATCTTAGGCGTCTGGAGATGGAGCCCGAGGTACTGCTTTGCTGTGATGGAGGGTTTCGTCGTTGGAGCAGCTCCGGTGAGTTGTACGACGCCGAGGCTAAAGCAGGACAAGAGAGACAACCTTAAACTGAGTGGAATTCTAATAGCATCTCCAATAGATGACGTAAAATACATAACCACAAAGTGCTAGATGTATACATCAGCAGCTCATCTCTGAACTTAACTTTCGAAACTGAATTTAACTGTCGAAACTGAACTTAACTGTCGAAACTGAATTTTGCTGTCAAAACTGAATTTTATTGTCAAACTGAACGCACTAGAGGTGAGGCTACATGTCAGTCGACTGACTTTTTCATCTATGGTCAGTCAATTTTGCAGCCGCTGGATACGAAATCAAGGGCCTGCAGTTCATCTTCAACCTCCACCCCCTGAGGCGCCAGCCACCACCAGCCAAATAGCCGCCCCTCACCGCCCGCGGCCGGCAGTGCTCCGCCCCGCCCGCCTCGAAAACACTCCCCACCGCCGGTCTGCCGCCGCCCCGGCCATCCCTCTAGGCCCCCCGTGCCGAGCTTTTTCTCCAGCGATCCCCACGCCACCGCCCCACCACCGCCAGCAACCACCGCCCCCACCCTGAACCCTAAGATAGATAGTAGGGTACCTCTCTGGCGAGCCCCCTCCCTGCTGCGGCTGGTTCTTCCTTAACTCCGTGAGCCCCCCCCCCCGCACCCCAAAATCTATCGACCCAAAAGTCGATTCAGTCGACTGAAGTGTAGCTAAATCGGAGCATCATCACAAGCAAGAGCAAGAGCGAGAGCAGCAGCGCGAGCAATAGCAGACCAGGCAGGGGACCGAGAGCAAGAGCAGAGCAGCAGCGCGAGCGAGAGCTAAAGCAGCAGCAGCTCCTACTGATGTAGACGTCACCACCGAGGGAGCGCTGCCATGGAGGAAGTGGTCGGCGATGCCGCCACAGATGGAGCCGCGCCGTGTCGGCTTGGGACTGAGCGCCGGCAGCACCATGAGATTGAATCAAGAATAAAATGCGGCGATTAGTGTACAACCTCTTTGGTGGCGCCGATTAGGCCGCAGCTTCATCCGAGGAAACGGTGATGATGATGCTCTTCCGGTGGTACAGGTGAAGACGGCGGTGTGGGAATGGAGGTGGCACAAAAGACGAGGGGAACGTCGGGGCAGCTCCTTGGAGGTGGAGGACGGGGTGGCTTAACCGGCGGGACGACCAGATCGATGATGGATCCTCATCCGGTATGGTGGATGAGGGACATCGAGGTGTTGCTGTGGACGACATCGTCGGGGAAGAGGCTTCGGCTGGGTGGCGGACGGACGAGGGTGTGGGGATTCACGGGTTTTCCCGGCCTTGGTGTACGAATGGGTGGGCGGATGGGATGGGAGTGGGGAACCATGGCTTATGGACGCGCTTGTACGAAATGTGGGGTAAGTTATGAAAGTACCCCCACCGATTTGAGGCGGTTCTTTCGGTTCAGGGGTATCACGGGCATTTCGCGTGTCGGGATTTCACAGGAGGTGGGAGTTTTCACACGCGTTGTAATTTTGGAATAGCAAGGCGCGGGTTGAGATGGAGGGAGTTGTCGGAGCACAACGAGACAAAGATATATCTTAAATATTTCGGGCTAACAAGGCGCAGGTTGAAATTTCCAAACAAGCCTAATGTGTACTGTACCAAATCAATTCGCACTACAAATGTCATTCAAAACTTTGAATTCATGTTATGTTCAATTAAAATATTTCGCTACGTGTATAATACATGCAACCTAGTACTCAAATGAACGTTTTAGTGCATTCCAAACGTATATACTACCGCTTCAATATGAACTAAATTTGAATTCGTTTCTCTATTTGAATAAGATCTACAATAATGATTATTGTGAACTCAAAGCATTTGAATTTGTTTATCTGTTTTAATAAGATCTACAATCGTCATTATTGTCAAGTTAAATGATCATTTGTATATTATCTTCACAGCACACCACATGATTAGTCTCGAGTTACATATGAACTATGTGTACTATATGAACTCGAACTCGATTTTTTGAATCCACTTTATGTTGATTTCAAATCATAGTACATTTCACGCTCTAGCTAGATCTTCACAAACTAAACCATGTCTCATATGTATAATGTGTTTATCACATTATGTATGGTGCCCCGCCCCCTACGCCTACAAGTATTTAGATGTGAGTTGCAAACACCACACATTACCACAAATTCAAATAAAATGTGAGAATGTTCGATATATAGTATTGTTTAGATTGTTCGATATTTAGTTGTAAGCTGCAAATGCCACACATTATCACAAATTCAAATAAAATGTGAGATTGTTCAATCTATAGTATGGTTTAGATTGTTCGACATTTAGCTGTGAGTTGCAAATGCCATGCATTATCACATTATGGTATAACATGTGCAAAACCACAACACGCGTATCACCGCTATATTCATTCATGCATATGTTTAAAACACTATGATCTTGTATTCAAATATATGAATCCACTTTCATATCAAATTATGATCTTTGTTAGTCTCTTACACCCACACAATCCTCTAACCTTTGTAGCTACCACTAACTTTCTCTCGTGCATGCACATGCCCTCCTTGCCCTCCCCCTCCCTCGGCATTCTATCCATCGCGCACATTCATTTTTTTCCTTTAGGTCGTTCTCCCACAGTCTCCACAACTCCTTTCCGACACACACCGATCGATAAACCTCTCCAGCGATGTCTGCCTACAACATACACACACACCTTCAATCTCCTCCTTCATGTGTCCTTGCCTCGTGTCTCTCATACGGTCCCACACACGTGTAAACTCTCGCCCCTCTTTTCATCGATCTCACAACCGCACACTCCTCCCCCTATCTAGCTAGTAGCTGGGCCTCTCGCACCACCTCCTAGCTCCATTCTCTCTGTCTATCCGTCTCGCCGGGCCTTATTTGCCTCTAACAAATGGACGTACACCGTCCGATCTCCCGCTATACATATAGCTAGCTAGGTCCTTATAACTCGTTTTCCCCCACGCGTCGATCGATCTACCTCATTAGTTATGTCTCTCCTTCCTCCGACAAACAACAATTGATCTACCGATCTAGTTAGGTTTGCTTACCAAACACATGGTTCCCCTTCATCATCCATGGATGTGTCCCGATAGATATATCACGCTAGGCACACACAGAAACACATCCCCACTCTTATTGATAATATTGCAGTTCCACCCTCAGTTTGTCTACTAGGCCTCTCCCACCATCTTTGAGAAGCAACTCCATCACCCATCCAACACTCTACCCCGCTCCCTCCCTCTCTCTCTCCTCTCTCTCTTTGTCCCATCCTATTTCCCGTCGTTCAGTTATGTATGGATGTCGACCGATCTCCCTCAAGACATAGCTGGGTCTCTCCTCCTCAAACATATACGAGTCGTTCTACCTCTATAGTTAGGCCTCTGCCTACCCCCCCCCCCACCCCCTCCCACACACACACATACACATCGATACATCGAGCGCTCTAGTCATGTCTCCCTACCACATACAAACTTGACCTGTGCCCTTTGACGTTCCGGTAGCTAGGTCAGTCGCCCTATATCTTTGACTTGCACACACACACAATTTTGATGGCTCTCTTCATCGATCTCGCACCCACCCACTTGATCCTCTCTTCGACTCTATCGATATCTATGACCCCTCCCTCTCTTCTCGTGGATTGCCCGACCCTCTATATATGATATGGATAGGCCTCCATTTCACACACATTGCATGCAAAATTTTGTTTGATATGTCATCGACACATATTCCCACAAATACATTCACGAAATCAACCTCCCCCCCAAAAAAACAAAAAACACTCACGAACGCACAAGCCATTTGTCTAGGTTTGTATCTCTCACACACACCCACGTAGGTGGGGGACATGCACAAAGAGAAGAGGTGCACACACGGCGCATGTACTCCCGTCTCTTTCCCAACCACACCCGCGTGGGTACACGGTGGAGCTCATTTCTGTATGAAAAGGCAGCCCACGTGGTAATTTGACATGTGTACTGGTTGTCCACTAGATGGAGGGAGGATCGTCTACCACGGGTGAACAAACAAATTGCGACTTGACGCGTTATGTTAAAAAAGAGGCAAACCATGTGGGGCCTACCTTAGAGGCAAGGCTCTATACACTAGAGTACTTTTGATGTGTCCTGTCAACTCATGAGCGAGGAGAAGCTTGCTTAGTCTGCTGTCTCCCCCCACGGGCGCGGTGGCTCGCAGGATGAGGTGAAGCTTGCTTACTAGTAGTAGTACTGTACGCCTTACGCCCGCTCCCTTGCCCACGCGCGCGGTGGCTCGTAGGACGAGGAGAAAAGTTTACTACTCCCTCCGTTTACTCCTCATCCCTACTACCTTGGTTAGAGAGATTATCATATTGTTTGGAATATATATGTCCTTTAGTAGATTTCAATATGAACTACTAGTACATACTCCAAACACCGATGTATATAGATGTATTTTAGAGTGTAGATTCACTCATTTTGCTCCGTATGTAGCATAAAGTTGAGACATTTATTTTGGAACGGAGGGAGTACATATTTGCTATGATCTGTCAATCATTGAGATGCAATAGCATGCATGTTAGTCTCCTTTGTATTTGATGAAATGTTGCAACGGGCAACCTTGGACGCAAGATACATGTAACAGAAGCTAGAAGCTTCATAGCATTGTACTATCTCGCTGATAAATTACAGCACATACTATACAAGTACTTCCTCCGTTCCTAAATATAATTCTTTGTAGAGATTTCACCATGAACCACATACAGATGTATATAGATGCATTTTAAGTGTACATTCATTCATTTTGTTTCGTATGTAGTCCACCTAGTGGAATCTCTACAAAGACTTATATTTAGGAACGGAGGGAGTACTATGTCAAGAGTTAGGTGTCGCACGGTGTCTAGAAAATATGGTGATAGTGTGAGGTGGGCCATGTAATCACTGAGCCTGCGCGTTTTTCATTGCTCTTGCACTCCTCTACCGTAAGAATGGAGAAAATTGTAACCTAGTAGTACCTCCTTTCGCCGAAAGCATGGGACATCCAGCAGTCCTACCACCTCAGTAATAGTGACCAATGAGCCATCAAATCACATAGACCCAGCAGTAAGTTGGACGGACGAAGCAACCATCACTCTTGAATCCGCTTCTCCCTTCAACGTAGGCGCCAGTGAGAGGTCGCGTCCGCTCTGCCCAAGCATGAATGCGACACCGATTCTTTGGAGCGGTGCTGACCGTTTCGGGCGGGAAGCGTGCGCGAGCGATGGAGGGGCTTTGGGTGGGCCAGGCTGGTCAGGAGCGGGCGTGGCAGCCGTCCGCCTATCCCTACCGGACGCCCGGAAACGAGAGGATGCACCGACTCTTGCGGTTAAAATCGTACACTACACACCATCTCTCTGTAGGAGTAGGTCGATCTGTCGCTCTCTCTAACACACACATGATGTTAAACATACACACGCACACGCACACACACATGCACACGCACACACAGGTTCATAGAATAGGAAAATCGTGCGAGTGCGAAGCCACATGAAGTGAGATACAAATGGAGTACGTACAAGAAGAGAAGAGGTGACAAATATTCCATCAAACCTGGACTGAGGAGTAGTACTCCCTCCGTCTAGGTGTTAAGTCATCCTACGGAAATTAGATATTCCCAAAATGTTTAGGCGTCGTCCATTAACTTCACATCTCAATCCCCTCCTGGCCTCGTTGCTAGCGAGCGTTGTTACTTAGGGAGCGTTTGGATCCTTAGCAAGAACAGCTTATAGCATAGCCGGGCAAGGTTAGGCGTTTGGAACTGTTAAAATATGTTAGCTTTTGTGGGCCAGCTAGCTTGGGTGGGCTAGAAAAACCTTACTAGCTCAGGAGAGCCAGATCGGCTCGCTTCCAACGGAAAACTTCGCGTAGTAGTAACATAGACTAGTAACATATGCATGTTACTAGTCCAAGTCACTCACCACTATGACCAGCCTAAGCAATGTAACCAAACGCTCCTTACTCTGCCTTGTTATCTCCCCCGGAAACCCAATGCATGGAGTGCAACTACGCGTTGATCAGTCAAGAAATCAAAGTTGGCTTGCACGCGAGTTAATACGTGGCCCTGCATGGTAGCTAAAACGGCATCTCTTAGTTGTTTGGATTAATTGTTGCGTTTAGAGATAGAAATTAGGGCTTTGATTGGAGGAATGACCGGTCAAGTTTCTCCTTCTCCTCCAATCTGCTTGCACCTTGGTCCCGCTGCACCTTCTAACGTGACTTATTACACCTAGACGGAGGGAGTCGTACGAGATATGGTGGCACACTGACTTAGGTCGAATACAAGTGCCCAAAATTGTGTGCATGTTATAATAAGGATTCACTTAAAATAGTACGTGAGCGAACAAAGGGATCAATTGGACAGTGTTCCCGAGCAGTACTAGCGAGATGTGTGAGGTAAGATACACCGCTGGCGCTTTTAATTTTTCTTATTAATTTGTTTGTTTCACCCTCTGACTGGTGGGACCCAACGTACTACATGGAAAGAGGTAAGGTGATTAAGGATGCATTATTTCTGCACCACTATGGATAGTCTTACCACCAAAGCCACATGACACGATTATGATTTAAATCCCAATGACTCCCACACACAAAAAACATGACATGCTTGTCACACGAATGCAGGAATGTATAAAAGGTTATTTTCCTCTCATTGAACATAACGGGAGGGTTGTGTAGCTGGTTAGCCTGTTCGCTCATCAAACTTGAGGTCTCGGGTTCAATAACTACACTTGAGCATAATTCGTGCCAGGAGGATTCTTTGACTAGTCAAAATGGATGGATACGGAGCTATACGATCTCGTAGTGACCGTATAATCACCTCATCACGTATAAGCTGCAGCCTCGGTACTTGTTTTCTAGGGTTTGCACTCTTCACACTCTCTCCAGTATATATGTACACGCTGGAGCCTCAGCGCTTGTAGTTTCTCTCTTCACACTCTCTCACCCTCTCCAGATCTAAACAAGACTTCGTTGGCCTCTCTCTCTCCCCTCACAGTTGGTCTGCTTGTAGTTGCTCTCTTCACACTCTCTCACCCTCTCTAGATCTAAACAAGACTTCGTTGGCCTCTCTCTCTCTCTCCCCTCACCGCTGGTCAAAGAGCTGGAAGGATCCGTCCTCCGGGAAGGGAAGGAGGCTTAACGCTGTCGCCGTCGGCGAGGGAGGGAATCCACTACCGGCGCAGTTGCTCACTTTCACCCAGCGGCGGCGCGGGAGGGCCTCCAACCCCTTCTTCTTCGCTGCCGTACATAGTGTGGGTCGAACGGCCTTCGGTCGCCCACCGAACCACACCCCAAGAACCTTAAGGTATAATTTACTTATTCCACATGCATTGCTCTAGCTGCACGTGGGCTTTTTCCGCTTCTGCACTCGAATCTAGGTGTTGGGTCAAACGGGAAAGTAGTGGGGAAAGTTGTATACCATGAATCTAGGACGTTGTTCAAAGATGAAAGGAATGGGGAAAAGTAGTGGGAAAAGTTGTATAGCATGAATCTAGGACGTGGTTCAAAAAGGAAATGAAGTGGGAAAGTTGTGGGGAAAGTTGTATCACATGAATCTAAGACGTGGTTCAAAGAGGACAGGAATGGGGGAAAGTAGTGGGGAAAGTTGTATGGCATAAATCTAGGATGTGGTTCACAGAGGAAAGGAAGTGGGGAAAGTACTAGTATAGACTGGCTATCCAGCACCTATGTTGGTCGAAAAGGGAAAACAATGGCAAACGCAGTACGCACATCTGTAACGAACTGATCTTTTGTTTTGGGGGACAAGGCTGTAGAGTTTGAGCAGGACTAGATTTTCTACGCTCACATAGGGAAAGGTGTCTAAAGATAACAAAACTGGGACCAACACAAATATGCACCTTGGTTGTTTGTTCTTTGTTGCAACAAACTGTGCATCACCCCAATACATCGGTAGATGCACATGGTGCTGGTGCGTCCACTGTCCCGTGCAACTCTTTAGCTGTTGTTAATCTAAGGCCTGTTTGGTTAAAACTCCTAGTCCCTACCGCTTGGTTCCGTGGACTAAACATGGACTAGAGGTTATAAAATGACATGCTAAAAGACCATGTTACCCCTAGTAATGAACTAATAGAGACAAGGTGCGATGCGTGGCAGGGGCAACTATTGGAAAAAGTCCCCAAAAGACTCTCCCTTGGGGTCTTCTTTCTTTAGTCCCAAATGCCCACTTTTAGGGACCCTAAAAGTCCCTCCTGTTTGGTTTAGATGGGACTGACATGGAGCTTTTTTAGTCCCTCCACCAAAGTGTCCCTGTAAGCAAACACCCTCTAATAATGCCGCTGGAAAATTGATGCAATGCCACAGTTAAAAGCAAATTACATGTTTAACGAATTTTATTGTTAATATAATCTCTCTGTTAATATTAATCAATGCCACCGTTTGAGAAATTCTACTGTCTTGCTTTCTTTCCCATTTAGATAAGGTAGATGCTTCTTTTTGTTGGCTTCTGTGTCATCCACCGTTATTTACCACTAGTTGTTTCCTTTGCACCTCTATGTAAACAGGGTTATCTACTTCACCTCGTTGCCATTGTGACCTTTTGTTGCACTGCACAAAACACTTTTGTTTTAAGAGTGTTTTATGCAGTTCAATCAAAATGTCACACCAACAACGTTGCTTGATTGCTTGTTCTCAGTGGAACTGCACAAGAGGAGATCTTACTTTCTATCCGTGTTGGCAAATTTGGTTCAAATCTTCTTCTTGTGAGTTGTTTGAATTCTGCGTCATGAGAGGTCAGTACTATCCTTCTTTCACATGATTCTGCAGTGTGCTTTCATATGTTGTGCTACTTGTACCGTAATGTTGCTTGATTTTAGTGAACTACACAAATGGAGACAAGACTTTCAATCTGTATGTGCACCGCAATATCCCATTGAGGTAAGATAAGGATATTTCACAACTGTTGGCCTGTATTTTGCCACTTTCATCAGAAAATTAATTTCATTGTTTAGTGCTATACTTGTGCAACCTAATTGACATGCCAAATCTTACATTGAAGGCGAAGCTTGTCTGTTATTGAACCAAGTGATGAAGGGGAAGAACAAGCGGAAGAAAAACAAAAATCAACTCCTGGTGCTGTAATGAAGCACTGGAACTGTGATGACACAAGTAATGATATAGTTTTGTATCTTAATTTATTGCTATGGCCGGAACGAGCAATTGTTTTGCCACTGATTTGATGCCACTCTTAATGTAATATGTAATTATATCTACTTGTGCAAACAGGGATCTTCTTTGAAGATACCATATATTTTAGTGGAACTCCACAAGAAGATGTTGGAAACATTAATCTAATCGAGGAGTATATAGTAAGCATGGCCACCACAGTAGATAGCAACAGATGGTTCCAGAGAAGTGCTTCATATGTATGCTCTACACAATAAGCCTCCTGACAAAGGTTGGTACTCGCCCACTGATTTCATCCTTATGATTGAGCTTTGTCATCTCTATTGGTGTTGTCCCACTGTTTAGATAATGTTATCAAAAAGTGGTATTGTCCTTGAGAAGTGCTTCATCTGTGCTATTTTAAATATTTCCTTTCCTTTTTTTCGAGCAAACAGGGATGCTAGCATTTAGTTATCCTCTTGTCTTTGCACAACAAGATCATCCTCCTCTGAAGAAGAATATGGACTACGTGAAGTGACTAGTTCCGATTATGCCAGGATGAAGAAGCCCTGTCTATCTTCTCATCAGAAGGAGCAGTTGAAGGATGGTTACACTACCCCCCACAAGACCAAACTAACTTCAGCTCAGAAGGACTGACAAATCCCCATTTTCTTGTTGTGATGCGCGAGTACAATGTTGTTCTAGGATTCTTTCCGGTGAGTTCCATTTTTATAAAAGTGTGATCTACATGGACCATGTAGGTTCTTGTTTAAACTGTCAATTCATAGTACATGTTGCTTTATACTAATCATTTTTTTTGTATTTGTGCAAACAGAGGTGCTCAGCTTGATTTCAATGGGAACTGCACAAAATGTTCATGAATACATCGAATCATTCATTTCCACCACAAGAAAGGAGGTTCCGATAAGTTCAAGGCGTTGCAACATATAAGGGCGAAATCATACAAGCTACGCGCGAATTTGGTTGATTTTGGTGGAACTGCACAAAAGAACAGCTGGTTTATTTAGCACGAGGTGCCATGTCAATGTCCAAACTAATGGCAAGCCCTGCCCATTCCACAATCGTAGGCATTTGATATTTTGGAACGGGAAAACCTTGTCAAATTTTGCTCATTGATTTTAGCAAGAAGACATGCGTTTGATATTTTCGAATGGGACGCCCTTTGCTGTCAGCAGCGTCGATCCATTTTTTCTTTATTCTTTAGTTGTGAAGTAAATATTGGCTCTAACATGTGAATCGTTGAGATGCATAATCATCGATTGTTTTGAATGTTCTCTATGACACGTGAATCGCTGTGATTGCAATGTACAGGAACGCTAAAAAGCTGCTCAAACTCTTTGTACTCCTTCTGTTCCTTTTTACTTCGCACATTGTGAAAGTGCATAATTTTTTCTATAAGATTGGTCAAAGTAGAGATACTTTGACTGCAGACAAAACTTGTATGCAGACTAGAAAGGATCGGAGGGAGTACATGAGAAACTGCTGCAAACGAGGTGATCACCCTGGGAATAATGCTAGTACGTATTGTTTTGCATGTTCATCCAATGCCAGTGATACAAGAATTCGAAGTAATCAAAATAAATTCATTCATACACGGTCGGATTTCATACAAACATGCCGGATTTCATTACATTTCATACATTCTTCAACTAAAAGGGTGCGCTGGAGGTATAATTAATTAACCGGTTACCCACTGTGTCCGGTGAGCCGAACAGAAGCTTGATTTAATTAGCTGCAGTGCGATTCGAATCGACATGTGGCCCAGATGCTGTTGGGCCCATGTGTCACCATCAATCGCATCAGCAGCTAAGTAGAAGCAGCGTCCTTCTCCAACATAGCTCTCCGACTCCACGTCACTGCCAAGAAGCTAACCGGCCATCAGTGGTCAACCCGCCTAGCTTGTCATAGCGATTAGGGCAACTAGGAGCTCAATGATCAGGATCCCCACATGCCAAACACCTTTCTTCTTGTCATTCTTCTTCTTGAAGTTCGTGTGTTGCACAACCTTGTTCTTCCCATCAAACTTGCCCTTGTTCTTGAACTTGTGGGGCTGGAAGTTCTTCTTCAGTACCAGATTGGCACTAGATCCTCCCTCAATTCCTCGAGCACGTGTGTCCTTTGCTCTCGCCTTTTCTTCCACATCAAGAGTGCCAATGAGATCCACGAAGGAGGAAGCTTAGTGATGATACCTCCGGCAACAAACTTGTCCGGTAGCATACAACTAAAGTGCTCAAGTTCTCTAGCAAATGACTATATCTCATGAGCTTGCTCAACCACGGAGCGCTCTTCAATCATCCTGTAATCATAGAATTGCTCCATGATGTACAGCTCAGTGCCAGCAACCGGAGGGTAGCAGCGGTGGCCTTACTTGGACCCAAGCGGCGGCGACCTACCGTGTTCTACTCTTCCTCGTTTTCTGTGTGGCGGGGCCTCGTTGGCAGCGGGGCGGGGCCTCGGCAGAGCCGGCGATGTCCTCTAGAGTCCTTTATCTCGTTGCCGGCGGGCGGCTCTCGGCGGAGCGGGGGAAATCCTCCCCCTCATTGCCGGCAGGGTGGGTGTCGTGGAATTGTCACAGCAGATGTCCTTAGTGTCAGGACTTAGTCGCGAGGCCAACGCATCTATGTGGTATATTGAGAGGGGTTGATCGGGACGAGAGATGCAACACGCAAGACAAGGATTTAGACGGCTTCGGGCCCCGGGAAACATCATCCGGTAATAACCCTACATGTTGTTTGTGGCTAGGTCTCATTATGATCATGAGAGAGTCGCCAGTAAGCCGGATCTTTGTGTCTAGCCCTAGAGATTGTTCTTGTTGCTTGTCCCTCTTTGGGGAGCCCTGCCCCTCCTTATATAAGTTAGAGGGGCAGGTTACATGTGGAGTCCAAATAGGATTAGGACTAGCCTATCTTCTACTACAAGACGGATATAAGTCCGGGTCTTGATTCCCTGTAAGAGAGATATTCCTCACACCTTTCTTCTTAAGTCGGCCCACCATCACATAAACCGGCCTACTGGGCCTTGGGCCTTGTCGCCCATCTGACCCGCCCGCCGGATCTCCAATGAATCATAAACCGCCCGGTCCAAGCGGGTCGCCAGTGAGTCGCCAAGCTCCAGCCGGGTCACACTTACGGCTGGGTCATACTGCGGGGTATATCCCCGACATTAGCCCCCAAGTTTAGCTTGGATTTATCCATGGTAAACTTATGCTGCATAATAAACACAAGAACAAATTTGACAGGTTGTGCTCCGGGTTAAGAATTCTTGTAAATCGGCACCTGAACATCCTTAAGTCCTTGTCATTTCCTTCTTCTAGGAAATCTGGGTCAATAGACCAGCTTCACAATCAATTTGCTTGTATAAGAAATATTGTAAACAAATAATCCATTTGAGTCGGCTTCCAAAGCGCCGGCTTAAAAAAATATAGGTCTTGAAAATACTCATATGATTTTCAACCGGCTTAAAGATGTAGATCTAGCCGAGTTATAATTTCCAAAATCTCCGGGTTATAAAAGACTGATGATGTCGAGTCATAATTGTTGTTGACACCGGATCATGTAATTGATCTTCCTGATTTACTCAAAGCTGAGAATTTTGAAGATGTTCCCTCTTTATATGCATAATACCTGTAGCCCCCAAGTCTTAAGAGGAGAACATAGTGATAACTTAAGACTTGCTTCAATATAAGTGTTGCAACCTTGAATAAATCCGGGTTATTCATCTCAATCATTAGTCATAAAACTGAATATTCCACATATGTAGCCCCAAGTGCGGGTTGTCATGCTTGCAACAACACAGGACTTGTAATTGCCTTTATGCTCGTAAAATTTCAACCAAAGTAGCCCCAAGGGCCGGATATTATGCAATAATGAGCAGGGACTTCATAAATATGATCATGTAGACTTGAACATCAACATGTAGTCCCCAAGGGCCGCTTAGTAAGATAATACCGAGCTGGGACTTTATATATACTTCATTGAAAATAATATCATATGATGTAACCCTCACCATGGGGCTCGAACCCACGTCCATAAGGTTAAGAGCTTTGTACTCTACCAACCGAGTAGTGGACCTTTCAATATAATGGATTAAGACTTGTGTACCTTGAATTGTTGATGGGCAATTGGTAGCCCCAAGGGCCGCTCATTACGATGTGATGAGTCGGGTCTTCAATGAGGTGAGCAAAATAACTTTGCATTAGCCCCAAGTGTCATGGTGCATCCTTGCAAATGACATGAGACTTGCATATTTGATGTAACCTCAATTTTAATAATGTAGCCCCCAAGTGCCGGGTCGTAAGCCTGCAGCGACTCAGGACTATTCCTTCCATTGTAGAATAAATCATATCCATTAATAAAATAATAGCCATTGCGCTGAAGCGACTTTGAGAACCTCAATAATATTAGTTACTGATAACCATAATAAAAATCCAGCCATGTTGGCTATTAAAGATTTGAATAACCCGGTTTGAAAACCTCAATCATTCAATATCATAATGAAAATCTAGCCAAGTTTGGCTATTTAAAGATTCAAATACCTTATCTGTTGACAAGTAAATCCGGAGTTTTAAATACCCAGCGGCTCTTGGTCGATGGCGGTTTAATACACCTCCATTGTAAGCCGGAATTTTTATAACCCAGCGGCTTATAGCCTTTGAGAAAAATCCAGAACGAATAATCATTTTGAAGCATCAACTTTGGTAATGAGCTTGAACTTAATCATTTATATGTCATATTTCTGCAAATCCTGCAAAGAGTTTAAACAACATACGCCCTGGCGATTTAACATCAAAAGCCGGGGCGGGTAACCACCCGAATGTAGTCTTTATCCTGCACACAAGTAGATCACAAGATCCCTATGATCCTTTGAATGATACCGCCGGTTTATGTGACCCGGACAGTGAAGTTGATAACTCAACTATGTAAGAGCCGGCACATATGATATTTGTTATGTGCTGACAACTTTATTGATCAAGTTAAGCCGGTGGAATCGAAGGCACTCCCTAGATGCTTTCAAATATGATCAAAAAAGTCTCAAGACAAAGTCAAATAAACTGCGATTGCCAAAAACTGTACAAGAAACAGACAAAATTTTGAGGCTTCTGATTCGAATATGATCAGTAAATCGTTCCAAAGGGGTTAAGCTAAGATTCGAATACAATCATATAGCCCCCAGTGGCTTTGGCGATGCCGATCAAGAGGGTATCGACCGCTATGTTCTCTTTGGTTCGAATACGACCTATGTTTGAACAGGTAGCCCCCAAATGACCTTAAGAGTTGTTTAGCGACGCTAATTTGAATACGATCCACGTCGATTCCCAAAGGGGTTGAGCTATGATTCGGATACGATCAAGAAGCCCCCAAGTGGGTTCGTCAGTTTGCCAATCAAAAGGGTATCGACAACTATGTTCTCTTAGGTTCGAATACGACCTATGTTTGAACAGGAAGCCCCCAAGTGACCATATAAGTTTTGGCATTGCGCCGATCAAGAGGGTACAGATAGCTATGCCCGATGAGCAGGAAGCCCCCAAGTGACCATAATAAGATAAGCCGTATGGCAGGATACTCATGTTTTGAACCGTGCATCATGGCAGCAAGTTCTCTTTGGCACCCTTTAATCTTTCTGAGAACTCGAACTTGCGAGAGATTAATTCTTTTTGAACCGGAAGTTTAAACCGGATTTGAAAGCTTCAAAACTTTGTGAGAGATAAATTTACCTTGAGCCGGATTTGATCCGGATTTGAGAGCTTCAAAGCCTTGCGGTAAATAAATTTCCCTTGAACCGGTTTTTAAACCATATATGAAGAGTGTCAGTGCTTTGTAGGAGAGAGATGTCTCTTGAACCGGATTTTAAACCGGAGTCCTTCTTTTTAAGCCGGAAATTTTCTGACGGCCTTTAAATTTTTCACCAATATAGCGGTAGCCTCTGGAACCGGGTTACCTTCCCTCCAATGACCCGGAGTTCTTGAATCCATTGAAACCGGCTAATTTTGCCGAGCCATACCATTGTAGCCCCCGAGTCTCAAGATGACTCGAAGAGTTGGCTTGAGATTCTCCATATTTGTCCATAGCAGAAGGTGTATATCATTGGCGTTGATAACGCGATGTGAATCCACAGAAAGTTGAGCTGACTGCGGCGGGTTATAAATGATCCCGTATGAACCGTGTCATCAACTCGGCCAATGGTTCCTTCCAACTGGTTGTTTCAAGTTAACCAAACCGTAGTAGCGGCGACTTGTGCGCTAGTCCATTGAGCCATCCAGTGCAGACGGCGGCTGATAATACATGATAATTTTCCTCCAATTTGTCGGAAGAAAACCGGGCTTCCCAAGTAGTGACTTGCTCATACTCAATAAACAACTCATGCAGACAGGTGTGGTCCGATGTGTTGATGTAGACCAGGCCACGAGAGACGGACGGTAAAGACGACCGCAACATCCGAGGCGCATGCAGATAAACCGCCGTGGCGTTGTAAGCTGGTGCGGACGGGCAAGTTGTCCTCCTTGTTGTAAGCCGGCGTGGTCGCAAGAGACTACCACGACGTTGTAAGCCGGCGCGGTCGCGAGAGACGGCCACGGTGTTGTAAGCCGGTGCGGGAGTCCGTTGAGCACCGACGACCACCTGTGCCAAAAGATGTTGGCGCGCCTCCATCTCCGCGGTATAATATCATTTTTTGTCATAAATAATTGCCCTACATAAACAATATTGCAGACCAAGGCAAAGATAAACTTGTTCTTTGACAAAAAACAACATGTGTTAATAAAACAAACTTGGATGGATATCACCTGATTTGTTTGGACGACGGATGATCCGTTTGTCACCACAGCGGTGGCCCAGGCAGACCAGCGACTCGATATAATCCCGGCAGCTCAAAACGGCAAGGGCGGCTCAACGCGGCTCCGGCGGGTTGATGTAGATTAAGCTGCACGGGAGGCGACTTGTGCACACATGTTCCATCAGTAAACGGGCGCAGACGCCGGTGCGTGATGATGTTGATGTACACTTCATAGGCACAACATGACACCACCTTTGCTGTGCGTCATGTCCATTCGACAGATGATCCATACACAGACTGAAAGGGTCGGAGGAGTACGAATACTAGTGACGATGGACTAGTATAGCCTCACGTCACTTGAAATGGCAATAGGTGGTAGCTCTTTTCACGTGATATGCTTTGGGAAGTCAATGGTTGTTGGGGGCCGCTCCGCTAGTGGATGTTTCCTGCGTGCGAGTACATGGCTGTTATTCTGTCTCTCTCTTTTCCTCTTTCTTTCCAACGATGGTCAAGGCAGCTGCCCCCCTTTTTTTATGCTTGTTCCTCTGGTGACTTGACGTGGCATAACAGCCTCACTAAGTCGGGCTATTACCCCTGCAACTCCCTTGTTGCTCCGTTTGTTGTAGCTGCAGTGGATTTAGACGACTTGGTAAGACCGACTTAAAGCGGCGTTTAAAAACAGGCCAGCGGACGCAAACTTTGGAAGGCATCGGCGTCTTGGCAGAGCCGGGGTGCTTGAAGGCCGTAGAAAACCGGAGGACTTGGGCGTGCGGAGGCTTGTAGAAAGAATAACCCGCCACAGAGAAAGGCGCGAGCGGATCCGGTGGCTTGGCGGAGGTGTTTAACCATATCAGAGGTAGCGATTTGGTTGTTGAGTAGGGCAAGTTGCGCGGACGAGGCGTGCAGTGGCGCGAGTCGGCAGAGGGCGCAGCAGCAAACGGCCGCGCGATGAGCCGACAGGAGACACGACAACAACCGGCAGCACGGCAGAGTCCATCAGGTTTTGGTTCTTTCCGTTGACCAGGCACTGTGGATCCTTGATTCAGGTGCATATGCCCGATTGGTTTGGAGACCTCACGTGCGCTAAGCCAAGCAGTACGAGTAGATGATGCGTGTAACCCGTGTTGGGCGAATTGACGGCTCAGACAAAACACAGCCGATATCTTGCCAACTGTCTCAGTTTCCTACAATGGCATACTCAAAGACCGACCCGGTCTCCAATTGATGATTGCCTGGCCACGTGAATAGAATCATTATTAACCTGGTGATCCTCTTTGCTCAATATAGTAGGCTGAAACAAAAAATCTGATCCGTATTGTACTAGTAGTTTCACATGGTAGATTTCATGGGCTTGCTCAAAATCCGTGACATGCTAAATAATTCCTTTGTGGTCATGGACACGAAAACCGTCAGGGCGGCTCAAAGCAGAGGGACGTGGTGGGTCAACCTAGCCGGTTTTGACTCCTCGTCCGGGTCGTAGTTGGTTTCGACGAGACGTAGCAGCTGACGTACAATTCTGATGTAGCTTGGCTTGATGGAAACATGAAAAAAGCGTAACGCCTGATGAAACACTTTAGAGCTCGACCCATCGTGAGCAATAATCATCTGATGTTTTACCTACAGCAGGAACTGTAGATCACGGCGGCTTATGGTAGCTCCATAGTGCACAGGTGTAATCCTAAAATAGTCGTAATCTCCTGCCCGTCCCTGCAGAACCCTTCGTCAATCTTGACTGATGAACTCGTAGCTGATGTGATTTTTTCATGCCGGTTTGAACCGGAAAAATTGCAACCTTCTCGAACCCTTAGAAAAGATCCCTCCAAGAACTCAACACCACCGTGCGCGAGCCCCACGGTGGGCGCCAACTGTCGTGGAATTGTCACGGCAGATGTCCTTAGTGTCAGGACTTAGTCGCGAGGCCAACGCATCTATGTGGTAGCTTGAGAGGGGTTGAACGGGACGAGAGACGCAACACACAAGACAAGGATTTAGAAAGCTTCGGGCCCCGGGAAACATCATCCGGTAATAACCCTACATGTTGTTTGTGGCTAGGTCTCATTATGATCATGAGAGAGTCGCCAGTAAGCCGGCTCTTTGTGTCTAGCCCTAGAGATTGTTCTTGTTGCTTGTCCCTCTTTGGGGAGCCCTGCCCCTCCTTATATAAGTTAGAGGGGCGGGTTACATGTGGAGTCCAAATAGGATTAGGACTAGCCTATCTTCTACTACAAGCCGGATATAAATCCGGATCTTGATTCCCTGTAAGGGAGATATTCCTCACACCTTTCTTCTTAAGTCGGCCCACCATCACATGAACCGGCCTACTGGGCCTTGGGCCTTGTCGCCCATCTGACCCGCCCGCCGGGTCTCCAATGAATCATAAACCGCCCGGTCCAAGCAGGTTGCCAGTGAGTCGCCAAGCTCCAGCCGGGTCACACTTACGGCTGGGTCATACTGCGGGGTATATCCCCGACAGTGGGGCCTCGACGGAGCCGGCGGTGTCCTCTGCCTCGTTGTTGGCACCGCGGGGCCTCGGCGGAGCAGGGCCTCGTCGACACTAGCGGAGCGGGGACTCGTCGGAGCCAGCATTATCCTCTGCCTCGTCCTCGGTCTCGCCAAACAATGCCTCGCCCGCTTCATCACCCTATTTGAAGGCGGCCGCAGCCTCCGCCAGCCGCATGCGGTACCGCCAGCACTCGAGGCGGCCCTCGCGGGAGGAGCGGTACGAGTCGAGCAGCGCCTCCTGCTCCACCCGCTCCGTGGCGATCTGCTCCTCCGCCTGCAGGTGCTCCTGGAGGAGGTGGTGGTTGTAGGCGGCGTTGGCCTGCGCCTCCCGGAACTGCTCCTCACGCTTCTGCCTCACCGTGTCCATATATTGGGCACGGGCCTCACCGATGGTCATGGTGCAATGCACCGGCGAGGATGGCGCGGAGGAGGGGGTTGGCGCCGGATCATCGACTACCATGTTCTCCATTGGGACGTCGTCGTCCTCCGGTCGCCTGCCGACCAGCCAGTCGGCAGCAATGGCTGCCATCTCCTTGTGGTCCGTCGTCGGCCCATCCCGAAGAGCACTGGAGTGCGAGGAAGCCATGTTGGGCAGTAGTGGTGTGGACAGGAGAATAGGAACGGATGCGGATGACTGCGGCTATAGCCGGCGCAGTAGTTTATATAGCAATGGTGGGTGGCGGAGGGACGGACGTGTGGCGCCGGAGTAGCCGCCTCGACAACTGCGTATCATTAATGTGGGCGGCAGAAGGACGGACGGATGACACTTGTGTCGTTTGAAGGCGGAGCAATCGCATGCACCGGAAGCGGGCGGCGGTCTTGACGATTTTAGGCGAAGCTGGCGAGGGAGGCGGTCAGGTGGGCGAGGCGGTCGACTTCGTGCTTGGCAGCGGTCGGCCCAGCAGCCGGACATGCTGGCTTGCTAGCTACCTCGCCGAGCTGAGCGATGACAATCAGACGATGGACGTAGCTTCCGACCAGGAGCCGGCGCCACTGTCCAAGCCGGTTCATGCCGTGTTCACCATAGAGCAGGTGCGGCCGCACTTCGACGCCCTAATGGTGGAAGAGCTACTAGCGCAGGAGGACCGGTGCTGCAACCTCCGTCTCCTCAACGAGCACCGGTGAACTAGAGAACGACAATGCCGTCGCGGACATGTGGCCCTATGATCCTGGCTTCCTGAATGAGCAGCGGGCGCTGTATCAGACCATCCGTAGGGCCCGCGAAGCCCTCTCCGTTGTCCATTGAGTTGTTGCACTCGCCGTGGCGCCGCCGTCTCGCGTTGTCAACATGGTCAACGGACATGAGGATGAGGAGATGACTTTACTTGGAGAGGATGACAGTGGGGACCCACCAGGGCCATAGCCGCACGTACGCAAGTGCCTCCTTATTAGTATATAAAACTATAATTTTTTTGCTTCCTCCTGGTTTCCTGACATCATGGTCCCACACCATTGTCAACCTATGTAGTCAATAAATGAGAGAATTGCACAAGAAGCAGCCGGCAGCTGGGACCAAGCAACTCGAGTAGTATTTGTGTTTTTGAGGTGTGAGCACTGCAGAGTTTTTCTTGAGCGATGTTTAGCCCAGATATTAATTTTTCTCCTCTGAACAACAACGAAAACATCGCTGCAACTATTAACTGGGCGGGCTTTGGCCCGTCTAGCCGAGGCCAGATATCTAGCCCAGATATTAATTTTTTTCAAGCTGAAAATGGCTAGCCCAGCTATACTTTTTTTAGGAATACCCGTGCAAGGTCAAGTTGTTATTCTCCGCTCATTGGGCTGCAAATCTTTCCTAGGAGGGATGCATTAGGCTTAACAAGAAAATGGGCTTTAAGAAATAATAAACGGGATGTAATTATAAAACTGGGCTGTAACTATAAAAATGCACCAAACACGTAATTACTTTATAAAATATTATTTTTGGATATTGAAAATTTTAATTTCATTAATTGTTGCGAGCGCAATGTTTCATTGGATTTTTACGTAATATAAATTTATATATAAATTGTATTTAATCTGACTGGAAATTTCGGGATAAAAATATTTCGGATCCCATCAAAATGTGGGAAATTTTTATTGAATTCTGTTTTGAACGGTTGGTTGAAATGGGTTGTACTTTTAACAAACTGTAAATGGGTTGTAGTAAATTCCATTACAAATCAAAAATTGGCTGCACATTCTTACAAACCTCAAATGGGCTATAAGTTCTCTGCCACACACTTGTGGCCTTACTAAGTTGACGCGTCCCCTAAAAAAAGAGATTTGACGCGTATGCAAGGCTCTGTCAACTTATAGCCAACACACGGTTCTAGCAGCAGTGGCCGTTGGATGTCCATCCAACGGATGCTGTGCTTCTTCAATCTCGGATATTCTAGCTCCACCCGCCCAAAAAATGATTCCTCCCACGACATCCGGGCGCACCATTTCGAAGTGGGATCAGGCCTACTAAGTTGACGCGTACCAAGGGCTTTGTCAACTTAGTCAATATAAACGATTCTAGCTGCAGTGATCGTACGATGTCCATCAAACGGCCGTCGTGCTTCTTCAACCTTTGGTCTTCTTGCTCCAACTGCCCAAAGCAGCACCGGTCGTGCCGCCTGCTCCTGCCTCCCGTGGCCGGCTGTGCTGCTGCAGAGGCCTCACCGCCCCCTACTACTCCCACCGCTGGCCAGGCCATCCCTCCACTCACCCACACCCCCTATTATTCTGCGGCGACGGCAGCCTCACACCGCAGCCGAACCAGTGAACCATCGTACTCCTCTCTGCGTGGGTATCCACTGCCGCGTCTTCCTCGTCTCCACGTCATCCCCTTCCTAGGCCTCGCCGTCGTCCACCGCCGTGGTGCTCTCGGCGCCGCGTGGTCAATGTGGTCAACACACTTCCATCGGAAGAGTACTGTACATGGAGAGGCTGACAGCTGGGTCCACGGCCGCAGCAAGGAAATGCCTCCTTATTACGCGCAAAATAATTATTCCTCCACCTGACAGCGGGGACCCACCGGACGGGCCACCGTATTTCAAGAAAAAAAATGTTTCCCCCTGACTGCTGGGACCCGCCAGCTACATCTTCGCACGCAAGGAAGTGCGTCAGGGCAAAAAAAACGATTCGCCCCCCTGACTGCTGGGACCCACCAGCTATATCTTCACAGGCAAGGAAGTGCCTGACAGTCGAGACCCACCTGGTCGAAGCGTACGTAGTGTTGTCATTCTGGTCGCGAACGTGTACGTACATACTGGTCGATGTAGAGGCGCGCACGTGTCGTAGTAGAGGTGCGCACGTAGCATGTACACGTACGTACAACGACCAGTGTGCAAGAAAGAAAATACGTGTCAGGACCCCGATTCCAAGTCACATCGATCTAGCCGGTAACACCTCATATCACTTTGCGGCCTCACGCACGGTATTCCCACGGGTGTCGCCTTACCATGCCCCAGGACCGTTTGCGCCTTTTGGCTCACGTATATGATAGTGTTGCTAGCATCCATATGACAGAGAACCCGGGCCGACATGACTAGTCGTGAACCGAAAGTGGCACTAACTTACGAGGATAGGCATACATGAATCAACATCGAGCATATCGGTCAGCAGTGTGCGAATCCGGGCTGTAGTACTGGCTAACAGACTCGGTGAACCGGCTGTAGCAGGCTAGGCAGACTCGGATGTCACCGCGTGACATTTCCCGAAGGGATGTACACAGAACGGCGTGAATCACATGCCGCCGACCAAGTGTTCCAGAGCAATCTTGCTGGGCTAGCAGGACTACGGTGAGGGGGAGGAGGACGGTGGTGGAGCTTACAGGCACGCCGGCGAGGCGGGGTGGCCGGTGGCCATGGCTACGGGCGAAGCGGTTCTTGCTGCGCTCGGGTGGAGTGCGCGCGAGAGGGACAGGGAAGGGGATGAGCACGGGGGGAGGAGTGAGAGGGCCTGGGGGGTGCGTGGTGTCTCCAGCCAGCTCCAGGCGGTCGGCGGTAAGCAGGAGGAGGCGTGGCGAGCTCGGCGGTGTCGCGGTGTCCCTCCTCTGCCTACTGGCAGAGGTAGGCGATGACTAGCACCAGGCCAGTGGGCTGGGCTGGCCAGGTAAGAGGCCCAGGTAACTCTCTCCCTCTCTTTTCTTTATGTTTTCTATTTTTTGCAATTATTTGTATTTGGTTTTCAAACCAAACCAATTTTTATGCTTCTGAAAGTTATTAGGTGTACTTAGGAAACTAGTCCAGAGCCACATGCAAACTTTCAAAATTATTGGGCTTATATCTAATTTATAGTAAATATAAACTCAATTCAAATAGCTAGTGAATTAATTCAAAGGCCCAAAAATAATTATTTCTGTGATTCCAAAAATATTGGTTTGAATTTTACCTCTTGCCAATATTTTCACAGAATAATAGGAACATTTTCTTGGACCCATTTGAGAAGATTTTAATGTTGATCATTTTTAAAAGGTTTCGGAGGGTTTGAAAATTCCCTCAATTCAATTTCCTTGAAATTTAAACATGATGCATGCTCACTAATGCAACTATTACACTTAGATATTCTAGGGCTGTGACAACTCACCCCCACTAAACAAGAATCTCATCCCGAGATTCAAGAGGTGAAGTAAGAAGATAGTGGGGTCACAAAACTATCACAGTCTCCTCGATCCAACTGCCCTTCTCGAAGATACCGATACATTGCATGACATTGATCTTGACGTCTTTGTTTTCGAGATCTTCATTCAACACGATGATGACGGAAGGAAACTCTATAGGATTGATCTTCTCGAAGATCAACCTATTCAAGATCAACTCGCGGGATGAGATGTTGAACATCTCAAGTTGAGACAGAAGGCACCCGTCGAGAGGGATGGAAAGATGACAGAGGTTCAATTTGGTAGGCAACAATTCCACGCTGAAGTAGGATGGCGCATGTTTCAAAGTAGCGAGGAGAATATTGCCATGATTCCACAACGGGGCACCTTGGGAGAGGTGACTCGTAGAATTATTACCTTAAGTGGCAAAAAGAATTACTTTTGATCCATAGATCATTGAAACTCTTTATACCAGCCTGAGGCAAATCACAATTGATCATTTGGAAGAATTCAAGAGGATGGTATACTCAGTTTGGAAAGGAAACTATGGTTATAGAATAACTCGGCAAATGGAAGGCACATTCAAGTTGATACCAAGGATATAACCTAGTGACTGAGCTTCTTTCAAGAACTTGAGCATTTCCATATTCATCAAGGTTTTACCAACATCTATGACAAGATCCTGGTGACACCTCGTACTACCATGATGGATAACGATGGAGGATGCAGATGTAGAGGAGGACAACACTTTCTCAGATTTTACCTTGACGACGCCAAGGAAACTAAATCTGGATGATCGACCGAGAGACATTTAGCACTCCGCTTCTAATGTTCTCCTTGATGTACCAGCTTAACTCAATATCATTCGGTATCTGGAACATCAAATAAAGGTCTGACTTCAGGGGCACAAACATCCATAAGGATCAACTTTTAGTATAGATCATACGAAAACCTCATGGAGAAGATGGTCAAATTGCTTAATCAAGAAGCATAATAGATCTTTCGGCTAGGTGTGTCAGCCAACATCAACCTTGTTGGGACCTACATCATAGATCTTGGAAAAGTTCCAACCATCATATTTGCCTGAGATTCAGATCTGGTTGGTAATGGAATATTTCACACAACATGTCTGGAGAAGAAAGATTGCAACACAAATCGATGAGATGATGTTGCGAGATTCTCGGGAATGAACTACGATAGCAAGCTCCAAAACACGAGCTAGTTCTGCTACATACATGAGAACATGTTGTCCAAGACAAGCATGACCACATAGTAGTCTTACAACAAAACACTACCGAGTTCTGATTGGGAACCATCATCGAGGATATCAAAGTCCTTGCATAAGGCATGCTCTTAAGAAGGAACTTCTTCTCCTTGAACAAGTCAATCAGTGGCTTGGTGTGCTAGGAACACATATGGAGTGGAGGTAATTAATCTACCAAACCATAGAATACTTCGCATGAATGCATGACTGACTTGGGATGATTCCAAAGGAAGCAAAAACAAGCTCCCTCGAATTCACGGCAGCAACTTGCATCGATTGCGCGCGAACTTAGAGGAAGTCACTACCTTCATCCAAACATATAGTTCATGAACGGGGCATGAAGAAAATGCTTACACAAGTTTCCAACACTAGCTGGATGTTCAGCACGAATCATGGAGGAGACACAATGCTGCTGATGGGCTCAACAACAACTCATCGGAATTTCCATATCACTGGACTTCCACCATTATGTGAACAATGTGTTAGTATTGGTCAGACCAAAAGATGTAATGGTGTATGCTCGAGGAATCAACCACGAGTAAGACAACATTATGAATATCGTTGTTTCTAACTTGATTTGACGATGGCCCACACTCAAATCAAGGTTTGGGTGAGATGATAGGTTCAACAACTGATCACGAGGACCAATCGGTGAAGAAATCATCTTTCTACAATAAACACGCAAACACAAGATATCCCTTTGGAAATGAACTAAGTTAGACAAGTCTTTATCTTCCAACTCTCCAAGTTGTTGTTTAGCTTGACCAACTAGCCCAGGGGTATCCAACACAGATTCTTGGAGAAGGGTTGGTTACAAGGAACCAACTTGATCACGAGCAACATAACAGTCAGAGGACAACCTGGTGATACTTCCGAGAAAATAATCGAAAAATCAAGAACCACCGATATGTCTCTAAGCTCGAGAACAACCTTGCTTTTCAAGGCAAGACGAAATGATCAGAAGAGTAAGGAATTCAATCCTATCTCAAAGATCGAGGAGTACACCAGAAATAAGGACAGGGTAGCATGATCAATCCTAGAATAGTGATTCGATAACCAACACGCTAAGAATGATATTAATGTCCATTAACTACCAAGCAACATGGTTGCTAGGAGTTTTGATTTCACACATCACGATTCACTTGTCGGCATTCCGGTTACAACAACATGGGAACCGAGGAATGAACAATGATGGCAAGAAGTATCACTATATCAAGAATCCATAAGAGGTGGTGCAATTCTCATGACATTCCTGATGTAAAGAGGGCAACACTCCAAGGTAGAATAGAACAAAAGCTGGATTGGCATTTTGATCTGCGGGATACAACTACTTTGACCCAATCCTAGAAATGGATGAGGTACTGGAGTTTGTTTCTCCTAGTCATTCTGGAATGAGATGGCTTGACAGACCACAAGAATAATAGGCATCGGTGAACGAATGCACGGATACTCTTGACTATAAAATTATAGACGGAGGTCAAAATACAATTAAAGAGGAACAACTCAAAGGGACATACAGTTTTCTGAGTTGTGGATGCATATATTAGTATGTCGAACCAAGTTCAACAGGTTTCTTCCAGATAATCCATGCAGAGAGGTAGGACTGGCAGATTCACAATGTAAAATGGAGAACTCATCAAGAGCACTCTGGTTGTGATCTTTTGGTTCAAGAACTTCTGCCATAATTAGTTCATGGTATTTGGAAGAAGGAAATACCACGGACCTCGAAGACTAACGCAAATGTTACTAATATCCTAAAGGAACTAGCAAACACTATCAACAAGAAGTAAGTCGGGTGAATCTCGGGTTCAAGAACCCAGGAATAGAATACCTACTAACTAATAACATCATGGGATGCTTTCGAGGATGATGGCCAGAATCATCACACTGGGAATACAAAACATTGCTAGATTACTGAGTGGTTCTCTAAGACACCTAGGGTCATAATAATAGCTCCAACATATATGTCGAGGCAACAGAGTACCTCAACTCACTGATTAGTGTGGTTAAACTGGCCCAAAGAGACATCAGGAACGGAAAGGGACTTGCAATTGCATCAGACTATTTAAAAACATGTGATGACTCGGACAACATAACGGCTGTAAATGCTCAGAAAAAGATTTGAGATATTCACAAGGATTTGCATAGTCACTCAGCAACATCATATCAAGGTTCTGGTTCAACTGACAACATACTAAAAGTAGTAGAAACTGAACTGAAGTCTGGAACCAACAATCCTAAGATTCTACGGATTAGTAACACGTGAACCTGATAGAGAGATGAGATCCTAGTCCTTAACCGACGTAGAAAGAGAAGAGGATGACTCAGATCAGAGGGCATAAGGTAAAGGAGTAAAAAGAGCCTTACGTTCCATTCCACAATCAATTCCCTTATATAACTAAAGCATTTCTAGACTCGACTCCGACCAGTTTGGCTTGGTAATCCTACATGCAGTCAGGCTCTGATACCAAAGCTGTCAGGATCCTGATTCCAAGTCACATCAATCTAGCCGGTAATACCTCATATCACTTTGCGGCCTCACGGACGGTATTCCCACGGGTGTCGCCTTACCATGGCTCGGGACCATTTGCGCCTTTTGGCTCACGTATATGATAGTGTCGCTAGCATCCATATGACAGAGAACCCTAGCCGACATGACTAGTCATGAACCCAAAGTGGCACTAACTTACGGGGACAGGCATACATGAATCAACATCGGGCATGTCGATCGCTGCGTGCGAATCCGTGTTGTAGCACTGGCTAACAGACTCCGTGAACTGGTCTGTAGCAGGCTAGGCAGACTCGAGATGTCACCGCGTGACATTTCCTCGAAGGATGGATACGAGAACGGTGAATCACATGCCGGCTGGTCAAGTATTTCGGAGCAGTAGTGCTGGGCTAGCAGGACTCTAGTGAGGGGGTGGAGGACGAAGTGGCGGAGCTTCTGGGCGCGTCGGCGAGGCGTGGGGTGGCCGGTGGCCATGGCTACAGCGAGCGGCGGTTGCGGCTGCGCTCGGGTGGGTGCGCGTGAGAGGGACAGGGGAGGGGATGAGCACGGGGGGAGGACTGGGGGGTGCGTGGCGTCCACCAACTCCAGCGGTCGGCAAGCAAGCGAGGAGGCGTGGCGAGCTCAGCGGTGTCGCGGTGTCCCTCCTCTGCCTACTGGCAGAGGTAGGCGATGACTGGCGCCAGGCCAGTGGGCTGGGCTGGCCAGGTAAGAGGCCCAGGTAACTCTCTCCCTCTCTTTTCTTTATGTTTTCTATTTTTCTGCAATTGTATGTATTTGGTTTTCAAACCAAACCAATTTTTATGCTTCTAAAAGTTATTAGGTGTACTTAGGAAACTAGTCCAGAGCCACATGCAAACTTTCAAAATTATTGGGCATATATCTAATTTATAGTAAATATAAACCCAATTCAAATAGCTAGTGAATTAATTCAAAGGCCCAAAAATAATTATTTCTGTGATTCCAAAAATATTGGTTTGAATTTTACCTCTTGCCAATATTTTCTCAGAATAACAGGAACATTTTCTTGGACCCAATTAAGAAGATTTTAATGTTGATCATTTTTGAAAGGTTTCGGAGGCTTTGAAAATTCCCTGAATTCAATTTCCTTGAAATTTAAACATGATGCATGCTCACTAATGCAACTATTACACTCAGATATTCTAGGGCTATGACAATACGACCACGTACGTACATACGGGCAGGGTCTCGAACGCCTATCGCGCATACGTACGGCCAGGGCTCGTGTACATGGCTGGGTCGGAACAGAGAAACTGTGTCGTCGTCGTGCTCATGGGGAGCCAACCGGCTGGGTCGAAACGGAATGCGTTGTCGTGTTCATCAGGAGGGCTTGGACGGAACAGCCAATGGAAACGAGGCCTGGCGTAACACAGAACGGAGGAAACGAACTTGTGTTCGACCGGCCATGTTCGAAACGGGATCCTGTTCATCGGGAGGGGTCTGGCGTACCGCAAAACGGAGGAAACAGACCTCCTACAGTCGAAACGGGGGTCCTATTGATCGGGAGGGGTGTGGCGTACCGCAAAACAGAGGAAACAGACTTGTGTTGGAGCGCTACGGTCGAAACGGGGGTCCTATTCATCGGGAGGGGTGTGGCGTATCGCAAAACAGGACTCCACGGGATACCGTTCATCTCCACCGCCCACCCCTCTAGCCTCCACGGACTCTCGCTCATCCACCGTCGACCTCCTCCCGCCTCCACCGCGATCGCTCATCCACGGGCTCTGCTCATCCGCCTCCACCGCTACTCCATCGGCTCTCGCTCAACCAGCCCTCTCCACGGGCTCTTGTTCAACCACCCTCCACGGGCTGCTGCTCATCCAGCCTCCACCGCTCTCGCTCATCCAGCCTCCATGGGTGGTCCTGTTCATCCAGCCCTCCACGGGTCTTGTTCATCCAGCCCCAACCGCTCGATTGATCGGGGTCCTGTTCATCCAGAGAGCAACACCACGGGTCCTGTTCATCCACCCCTACGGGAACTATTCATCCAAACCCCAAAGAACGCCACTTTGCTTCATCCAGAGGCAGCATCGATCGGCTTCATTAGCAGCAGAGCGGCGAATCGCCGATCGGGTTCGAGAACGCGAGCTCGCAAAGGCAATCGCCGGGTTCGATTAGAGCCCAACGCCTCGCTCGGGTTAAGTTAGATCCCAACGCCTCGCACCCACGTGCGTGCATGTACGAGAGAAATGCGCATCGCTTGCACCCTCGCTTCTACCACAGTTTTTTCCATCATGGACGGCCCAAAGAATGTCATGCAGCTGCGTCTCCGGCCCGCCCACGACGAAGAGCCCATTTTCTGTCATGATTTTTTTTCATAGAAGTAGGAGCCCACCACATCTATGATGATACTGGGTTTTGTCACAATTAATGTCATAGAAGTGTCATAAGTATGATAGAAAAAATTTCTTTCGGCCCAAAATGTCACGGATGTGTCTTTTTTTGTAGTGTCGCTGCCGCAATATGGGCAGATCCTGGCCACCGGCGCCCTCCTAGTTACATCCCGACGACCCTCAGGTACAGCATCCTCCGGCCTTTCTCCACTGCCCATCTTCCCACGTTGCTACATGCGGAAAATCCTAAATGTGGATCTTCTTTAGTTGTTTGCTTAAAACGTATCTTGGCCGGTGTACTTTCCATCTTGCAATCTTGTCCTCAAACCATTTTTGATAAACCACCATGCTGCTATCTTTCCCTTATTACATGGAATATGCTTCTTTGTTGTCGGCGTATGTGTCTTCAACTCGTGTTATTGGGCAGTAATTGTTTACTTTCTACCTCCTTTTGCAAACAGGGCTATCCATTTCACCTTGTTGCTATTGCGACCTTTTGGTGAACTGCACAAATCACCTTTTTCTTAAGAGTGTTTTGTGCAGTTTCGCCAAAATGTCACACGGGCAAAGTTTTTACATTTCTGTGGGACTGCAGAAAGGGAGATTGGTTTTGCTATCCTCCTCATCCAACTCCGTGCCTAATCTTCTCCAACAAGTAGTTAGTCCTAAAGAGAGATCACAGAGGTGATCGGCTTCTATTTGTGTGTGTTATGTTTCATCATCTAGTTCCACTATTATTGTAATCACACTGACTGAATATCTTTGCAAACATTGATGATCAGCTCAATTTTAGTGGAGATACACAAAATGATCGGATTGTGATGTTCTCCATACACCTCTTTTTTGGCTACAGAGCTGGGCGAAACTAGCTCCCCACCAATGAACACTGTGCCCAGGAAATGGAGCCATGCCTACGAACAACATCGATCAATTATATATTTTTCTTTATTTCTACACCTTCTCACAACTTTTTCTTCAGTTGTGATGTGAATATTGGCGCTGATCTGCAAACCATTGAGATGCATTAGCAGCCATGGTAGTTTCATTTGTATTTGACGGAACGTTGTAACGAGACAATATTGAGGCAAGAGGACACATGAATCCTAAGTTGAAACCTTTTTTTCTTGTGGGAACCAAAGTTGAAACCTTCATAGCATCACAGTACAATTTCATTATGCTGGAAAATTACGCGTGCATGTAAACAAATCCTGAAGGATTGATAGCAATGCCAGAAACAATTCAACTTTGTTTCGCCGACATGAGGGACATCCTTCATCCGGCTCCACCTGCCATGCAGCAATATTGAGCGCACAACTACAGGGAAAGATTCATCCCTGTCGTTGCACCGCACTAATAATGACTAGTGAGTAGTCAAATCACAAAGCCCCACCTTCGCCACAGTAAGTTGCTCAGACTAAGCAACCATCATTTCTCTCTTCGTTGAATCCGCTGGTACTCCAATATTCCCAGAGTAATAAGTTGCTCGGGTGAAGCAACCATCACTTCACCTTTCCCACAGTAAGTACTATCTCCTTTTTTATTTTAGAAACTACCACACATGAATATTGGACGGTAGCAACACAACAAGTGAATCAAAAATTGAAACCAACCAATGAACTACTACTAATGGTGAGCGTTTGCTAGTATCATGTACTCTGTCTGTCCATGTATAAAGGGCTTAATGTGTTTTCTGAGACAAACTTTGGCCCTGTTTGGATCCATGGGTTAGAGTTAGGTTGAGCTAGTTGGGACTCAAATAGCCCTAAAGTATCCAACATGAGGGTTAAATTGGAGCAAGTTGCACCAAACCCACCAAGAAAACTATCCCACCCAAGAGGTGCTAATTGGAGATAGTTCTTATTGGGCCCACTGGAAAATCCCTTTTCTCTTTCTATCCCGCCAGCCAAGTGGTGCTAATTGGAGCTAGTTCTCGTGGGGCCCACTGAAAAATCACTTTTCTCTCTCATCAAGTGCATTTATTGTCAATCTAACCCCGTCATCCAAACACCTCTTTGGCTAGAGTTAGTTTAGGGTTGGTCATGAGTTAGTATAACCTCTAGCTAAGTGTGACGCCCCCGATTCAATCGTACACTAACCATGCACGCAAATGTGTACGATCAAGATCAGGGACTCACGGGAAGATATCACAACACAACTCTAAAACTTAAATAAGTCATACAAGCATCATAATACAAGCCAGGGGCCTCGAGGGCTCGAATACAAGTGCTCGATCATAGACGAGTCAGCGGAAGCAACAATATCTGAGTACAGACATAAGTTAAACAAGTTTGCCTTAAGAAGGCTAGAACAAACTAGGATACAGATTGAAAGAGGCACAGGCCTCCTGCCTGGGATCCTCCTAAACTACTCATGGTCGTCGTCAGCGGCCTGCACGTAGTAGTAGGCACCTCCGGTCTAGTAGGAGTCGTCGTCGACGGTGGCGTCTGGCTCCTGGACTCCAGCATCTGGTTGCGACAACCAGGAAGAAATGGAAAGGGGGGAAAGAGGGAGAAAAGCAACTGTGAGTACTCATCCAAAGTACTACAAGCAAGGAGCTACACTACATATGCATGGGTATATGTGTAAAGGGCCATATCGGTGGTCCGAACTGCGAATGCCGAATAAGAGGGGATAGCTAATCACAGTCAAGACTACGCTTCGCAGCCTCCGTCTTCAAAGATGTAGAAGAGAGTAGATTGAAGTCCTCCAAGTAGCATCGCAAAGCATAATCCTACCCAGCGATCCTCTCCTCGTAGCCCTGTTAGAGAGCCACCACCGAGTTGTATCTGGCACTTGGAAGGTGTGTTTTATTAAGTATCCGGTTCTAGTTGTCATAAGGTCAAGGTACAACTCCAAGTCGCCCCATTATCAAGAACACGGCTATTCAATAGATTAACTTCCTGCAGGGTGCACCACATAACCCAACACGCTTGATCCCATTTGGCCGGACACACTTTTCTGGGTCATGCCCGGCCTCGGAAGATCAACACGTCGCAGCCCCACCTAGGCCAATAGAGAGGTCAACACGCCGGTCTAAACCTAAGCGCACAGGGGTCTGGGCCCATCGCCCTTAGCACACCTGCATGTTGTGAGGGCGGCCGGAAGTAGAACTAGCCCCCTTAATACAAGAGCAGGCTTACGTCCCAATCCGGCGCGTGCCGCTCAGTCGCTGACGTCACGAAGGCTTCGGATGATACCACGATGCCAAGTGCCCATATATTTCCCACGTAGTTGGTTAGTGCGTATAGACCAAATGGCCACTCAGATCAAATACCAAGATCTCGTTAAGCGTGTTAATGATGTAACCGCGGACACCGACCAGGGCCAGGCCCACCTCTCACCTAGGCGGTCTCAACCTGCCCTGTCGCTCCGCCACAGAGATCCACACAGAGGGCCGTTGGGACAAAGGTCCTTTCAGCCCCCAATCCGTGAATCACTCGCGGGTGCTCCATGAGCCGACCCGACTTTAGTCACCACATGTATCATGTATAAAGTATATAGTATATACCCGTGATCACCTCCCGAGTGATCACGGCTCGATAGTATAGCATGGCAGACGGACAAGAATGTAGGGCCACTGATGGAATACTAGCATCCTATACTAAGCATTTAGGATTGCAGGTAAAGGTAACAACAATAGTAGCAAGGACAGGCTATGCATCAGGATAGGATAAATGAAAAGCAGTAACATGCTACATTACTCTAATGCAAGCAGTATAGAGAAGAGTAGGTGATATCTGGTGATCAAAGGGGGGGCTTGCCTGGTTGCTCTGGCAAGGAGGGGTCGTCAACAACGTAGTCGATTGGGGCACCAGCAGCGGCGTCAGTATCGTAGTCTACCGGAGAGAAGAGGGGGAAGAAACAATGAATACAATGCAAACAGATGCATATCGATGCATGACAAGACAAGTAACGGTGCTAGGTGTGCCCTAACGCGATAGGAGGTGATACCGGCGAAGGGGGGGAACATCCGGGAAAGTATTCTCGGTGTTTCGCATTTTCGAACAGATGAACCGTAGGGGGAAAGTTGCGTGTTTGCTATGCTAGGGATGTGTGGCGGACGAACGGGCTGCGTTTCCGCATTCGTCTCGTCGTTCTGAGCAACTTTCATGTAGAAAACTTTTTCATCTGACTTACGGTTAATTTTCTATTAATTTTCTAAGTTTTAATCATTTTTTGGAATTTCAATTAATTCGAAAATTAAACAGTAAATAGTTTTGTCACCTACCGTTATTCTAGCCTATGAGTATGACTATGGGGCTAGTGGGGCTGGGTTGACCTAGTCAAAGGTTGAATGGTTAAAGGATGAATAGTGTAGGCGGGTCCTGGCTGTCATTGTCTCTAACTTTATTAGATTAGTTAGTTTTTGTTTAATTATCAGAGGGTCCCTCTGTCATTGGGCCACTAGGCTAACCTAACAATTAATTAACCTAACTAATGTTGCTAATTAGTGCCTAAACTAATTGGCCGGCTGTGAGCTAGCCGGCCTCACGCGGATGGCACACACGCACGCGTGTGTGCGGCGGCCATGGCCATGGCGTTGGCCAAGGGAGGCACTACGCGGGGGAAGCGGGGGCAAGCAAGCGGGGCACGCTAGGGCGTGCACGACCAGCAAGCATGGGCCACGGTGAACAGCGGCGGCGAGTGGATGCGGGGCCGTGGCGACGGCGGTAGTGGAGCACGGCAACGATGGGCGCGGGCGGCTCCGAGGCGGCGCTAGGCGATGGCCGGTGAGCAGCTGCAGGTGGAGACGGGCGAGGGACGGCGCTACGGCAGCAAAGACGCAGCAGCTACAGATAGCAGTTAAGCAGCAGCAGCTCAGGCACACACGTATGCACGCGTACGCGCGAGATCGGATGTGCTCGGGGACGGCAAACAGCGACCGAATCAAAGCGGGGGAAGGAGAGATCCGGAGGAGTTGCTCACTGCGAGACCATTGGCACGCTCGAGGAGGGTCGGGGTGGACCGAAGAGGCGGTGGTGATGGCGAGACAGCGACGACCGGACGAAGAAGACGAAGAATGTGTCAGCTACACAGCTCCCCGCCTCGTTCCAATGCCCTGAACGGACGCGGTAGAGCGCGGCGAACCTCCAGGATGTGCTCCCGTACGCCGGAGAGGTCAGTGGACGCGTCAACGACGGCGAGGTGGCGGTGACAGCATGGGCTTGCGAGCTGAAAATCAAGCCAGAGGAGAGGGGGGACGATGGGGATCGAGGGGGGAATGAACGAGGGCGAGCTAGGGTTTCTGGGGGACGCCTTAGTAGGCCGAGGGAGGGTGCGGATGGCCGGCACGTGGCCCTGGAGCCATTGATGGCCGACACGCACGGCTCTGCCTCTCCCCTGCGAGAGGTAGGGGAAAAGGTCGGCCAGCTGGGCTGGGCCTGGTACAGTGTTAGTACTGGGTTTATGTGAACAGGGGGGATTTCTCCTTTCCTTTTTCTTGTTTGTTTGTTTTTCTTCCCTTTTATTTATTACTTTCTGTTTTATTTTAGACACACTTTACTTTAGTTTTATAATATATAAATTTAGTTCCAAAAATAATGTTACTACTTATTCTACTGCCATAATAACCTCGGCTCACAGATAAATTAGTTTAATATTTTATATATAATAAAAAGCATTTAATTATTAGTTTTAGATGTTGTTCTGCTCATTTTAGAGTAATTACACATTTTATAAAAGTGTGGTTTCTCCACCATAATTACCTATGTATTATTTGGCTCACTCCAAACATTTTAGTTTTAATATTTAAAAACTTTTATTGTTTGCTTGATTTTGAATTTGAATTCGAACCGGTTTCGAATTAACGCGAGATTAGGAACAGTAACCGTGGTGACGTGGCCTCATTAACAGAGGTTTACTGTAGCTTAATTATCCGGGCGTCACAATTCTCCTCCACTACAAGAAATCTCGTCCCGAGATTTAAGAGGGGAGTAAGGGGGAGGGATTGGGTTACGGAAAATCTAACGGATCTTCTCGGTCTTGGTTGCTCTTCTCGAAGAGGTCCATCCAATATATTGATGCCTTCATACTTCTGCTTCAAGTGAAAATGATGAAGTCGTCATCCTTCCCTCGGGATCTTCATCGCACATACGAAAAGGATAAGCGGTAACTTCAGAAGAACGGACCTCTACAAGGTTGCTATGTGGTAGATAACGTCAACGAAGATGGCGGAAAGTAACTCTAGAATTGGGACTTAGAAAATTTCAAGAGGAAAGTAATAAGGTACAATAAGGAGTTTCAAGTGGTCAGACAATCGTTCGATGCCTATTCAGAAGGTGAAAGGGTTTCAGAGCAACGAGAATAAGTACTGTGTCTGATAACAGAATTGATGATCTCTCGGAAAGTGGCTCGTGAATTTCATACGAGGCCACATGCGAGGAACTACCTTGAGAACAGGGGGTGTACAAGAGAGTTAGGTTTCGATCCTGTGGAACTATGGGTTATGGGCCCACTATACTGATTAAAAGTAGGAAGGCGGTGACGATTTGCACTATCATGTAAGCAAGGCATGTCATAGGATAGTCTGTCGGTTATGTCGGCAACAACATCGGTACCAAGGGAGAGGGACGAAGAGAACTGAGGGAGTTCCGGACTAGGGGTGTCCGGATAGCCGAACTATCATCATTGGCCGGACTCCAAGACTATGAAGATACAAGATTGAAGACTTCGTCCCGTGTCCGGATGGGACTTTCCTTGGCGTGGAAGGCAAGCTTGGCGACACGGATATGTAGATCTCCTACCTTTGTAACCGACTTTGTGTAACCCTAGCCCTCTCCGGTGTCTATATAAACCAGACGGCTGTAGTCCATAGGACGAACAACAATCATACCATAGGCTAGCTTCTAGGGTTTAGCCTCTTTGATCTCGTGGTAGATCCACTCTTGTAACACACATCATCAATATTAATCAAGCAGGACGTAGGGTTTTACCTCCATCAAGAGGCCCTGAACCTGGGTAAAACATCGTGTCCCTTGTCTCCTATTACCATCCGCCTAGACGCACGCTCGGGACCCCTACCGAGATCCGCCGTTTTGACACCGACATTGGTGCTTTCATTGAGAGTTCCTCTGTATGCGTCACCGATAGGCTCGATGGCTTCTTCGACCATCATCAACGACGCAGTCTAGGGTGAGACTTTTCTCCCGGACAGATCTTCAGATTCGGCGGCTTCGCATCATGGGCCGATTAAGCAGCCATCCGGAGCAGATCGAAGCTACGCCCCGGCGTCGGTCGATTTGGAAGTTTGAACTTCACGGCGACATCCGCGGGACTTGATCCTCGATGGAGTCGAGCCACAGCCGAAGCGTGCCGCCTTATCACGGCGAGCATGATTTAGCTCGCAGCCGGACAATACCACAGGTCGCTTTCGAACCCGCTCCGATCTTCAATTCGAGCCGATCAGCGCAGATCGGGGCGGATGGCTAGACACCGCCTCGGGGCTGCAACCTCTCGACGATAGAGCCGAACACCGATCTTGTCCCTCATAAAGCTCGTGACTCGAGGTGCCGGACTCCTTGCGGACTTGAACCTCCAGCGCCCCCTCCGTCGAATCCGATTGGGCGCCGGTCATGGAGTTCACCGCAGCGGACATCTTTCAACTCTCACCTTTTGGCGACATCTTGAGTTCGCTAAAGTACCTCTCGTTATCAGGAGAGCCCTGGCCGGACTGCGGTCAGGACGGTTGGGATGCGGACGACGAAGAAATTCAAATCCCACCCACCACCCACTTGGTAGCAGCCGTCGACGATCTAACCGACATGCTAGACTACGACTCAAGACATCGACGGTATGGACGACGATGCGGAGATTTAACAAGAACCAGCACCTACCGGGCACTGGAAAGCCACCTCATCATATGACATATACATGGTGGATATCCCAAAGGATGGGAATGGTGAAGGAACAGACGAGGATGACCCCTCCAATAAACAGCCCAAGCGCCAAGCGTCGTGGCGCCGCTTAAATCCCGCCACAAAGAAGAATGAAGATTTCGCACCGGAGATAACAATACACCGGACAAAGGTCGAAGACAATCCACTCCAAAGCAAGATCCAAATGCAGAGGATGGAGACGCCAGCCCTCACGAGAGCGCGGCGAAGAAGAGGTAGAGGATTATATGCCTCCTCCGAGAGGCGAAGCAAGCCTCGACGATGATGAATTGCCGTGCACGAGGATCCCGTCGAACAAGAGCGTTTTAGACGCAGGCTTATGGCCACGGCGAACAGCCTCAAGAAAAGCAGCAACAACTTAGAGCTGATCAGATCTGCTAGCCGACGATGGATCTGAAGTCCTCGCGTCAAGAGCATGAGCTCGAGCGCCTCCAAAAGCTACCCTAAGCGTAAGCTGCTCCCGATTAGAGGAGGAGGCTTACGAACCCACATCACCAGGAGACAATACGGTGACCGACCACCCGTGGTCGCGACAGAGAGGCCTCTAGGCCCTTCACTAGAACCGCACTCGGCATCGCTCAAAAAGCACACGCCACAGGGGAACGCCCGGGACCTGCGAGATATATTGGAGGACAAGGCAAGACAATCAAGATCGATCTATGGATCGCGTGGGCCCCACGGCACGTGCGTGGCGACAACCGTCGCGCGGACACAAGAAGTCCGGTCGGGCCGAACAAAATGATAAAGCTCTTTTGAGCTCCGTCGTGATATCGCCCGATGCAGGGCGCCGCACACCCACCATGCTTCACAGACGAAGTAATGGATCATCAAATCCCAAGGGTTTAAACTGTCAATATTGAATCCTATGATGGCACAATGCACCCGCGGTTTGGATCAAGACTATCTCCTTCACATCCACATGGCCCGCGGTGACGATCTTCACGCCATCAAATACCTCCCCTCAAGCTTAAAGGACCAGCCCGGCATTGGCCAACAGCTTGCCAGCAGAGTCAATTGGGAGTGGGAGGACCGGAAGCCGCATTCCTCGATAACTTCCAGGACACTTATGTGCGACCACCGACGCTGATGACCTAAGCCACATAATTCAGCAGCCAGACGAATCGGCGAACAATTTCGACACGGTTCTTAACCAAGAAAACCAAATCATCGATCGTCCGGATCACGGAGGCCCTCGCGCCTTCAAGCATAACATCCGCGATGAGTGGCTTGCCCGGCACCTAGGACAGGAAAAGCCGAAATCCATGGCAGCCCTCACATCACTCATGACCCGCTTCTGCGCGGGTGAGGACAGCTGGCTAGCATGCAGCAACAACCTCAACAAAAATTCTGGCAGTCCGGACTTCAAGGACCGAAATGGCAGGCCGCGTCGTAACAAAAACAAACGCCGCATTAACGGCGACAATATTGAGGATACGACAATCAATGCCGGATTCAGAGGCTCTAAACCCGGTCAGCGGAAAAAGCCATTCAAAAGAACTACTCTTGGTCCGTCCAATTTGGACCGAATACTCGACCGCTTGTGCCAGATACACGGCACCCCCGAAAAGCCAGCTAACCACACCAACAGGGACTGTTGGGTATTCAAGCAGGCAGGCAAGTTAATTGCCAATGACAAGGAGCTGAATAGCAATGATGAGGACGAGATCCAACCACCGAACAATAGAGGACAGAAGGGTTTCACCCCACAGGTGCGGACGGTGAACATGATATACGCAACGCACATACCCAAAAGGGAGCGGAAGCGTGCACTCAGGGATGTCTACACGATGGAGCCAGTTGCCCGAAGTTCAATCCATGGTCCTCCCGCCCGATCACTTTTGACCGAAGGACCACCCCACCAAAGATCCGCCACGGCGGATTTGCCGCACTGTCTTAGACCCAATCGTCGATGGATTTCACCTAACCGAGTCCCGATGGATTGGCGGCAGCAACTGAACCTGCTTTACCGGATACAAGGCGCAAATGGGCATAGACCCCTCAAGGATTAAACCTACCAAAACGACCTTTAAAGGCGTCATACCAGTGTAGAAGCCAATTGTACAGGCTCAATTACACCGAAGTGGTCTTCGGATCCCGGATAACTTCCGAGCGAGGAGTTAATCTTCGACATAGTCCCGTTCCGCAGGGGCTATCATGCCTTGCTCGGACGCATCTGCGTTTGCAAAGTTCAGCGCGTGCCGCACCACGCATACCTCAAGCTCAAGATGCCAGGCCCTCGAGGAGTCATCACGGTCAACGGAAACATCGAACGCTCTCTCCGCACGGAGGAACATACAGCGGCTCTCGCGACAAAAGTGCAATGCAGCCTCTTAAGGCAATTCTCGAGTCCGGCCGTTAAGCGGCGGACACAGCTAAGCGCGCCGGAGTAACTTACAACAAGACCACGGCATGTTCCGAGCACGCAGCGTAGGCGATGCCCCAACCCCAGCTCTGCGAAACGTTAAAGCAGGTCCTTCGCGTACACCATTACGCTCAAGATACCATGGGCATGGGGAGAGGGCACGACCACGATAAACCAGATGCGCCTCAACCACACCAGGGCTCTCAAGTGTGTCGTTCCTTTTTCTTTTCTTTTTACCTTTTACTTTTTACCCACAGGACTCCGTTTGTCGGAAGGCCTGTCCGGCAGCAGACCTGCCAAACTCACGATGCAACAGCCAGGGAAGGATAAAGGCTACAACGAATATACAGGTGGTCTCCATTACGAGCATTTTTATACACCAATCTGCAGCCTACCCCTGGAGGGGACATGTTTAACAGTCCCATACCTTGCTTATCGCACTATTTGTATCGTTCTGCATTCGTAGCAACACTTATTGAATAAAACAATGCAGCACCTTTTTGCTTATAATTGCATTTCTTTTTCATACATATGTTCATTCACGGCATGTTGCATCCGTACACTTTAGTGCGTCTAATATACACCGAGGGCTTATGTTTCCGCATTATGGTATGATGAGTCCTAACACTTTCACAAGTGCGGCACCCGAACTTATAGCACTATATGCATCGGCTCAATCATGTCTTGGGTCAATAGTTGGGTTTGCCTGGCTCCCATGTTTTGGTACCTTACGTTCCGTTATATCGGCTAAGGTAGCACTGGGAGAACCATCGCGATTCCGCCCCGCTTGAGCTGGGTTAACGCCTCGATGGAGAAAGCTAAAACTGACCGTCATGATGAGGCGAGAGCGATCGCTGTTCGAGAGGTTTTTGCAGTCCTTAAAGACTTATGCCGCTTAGAGCGAGGAGCGGATCTTGTCCGGCCAAGGCGTGATAGCGCCCAAATTCGCCTTCCAAGACTAGGGGCTTCACGAAATTTAAAATTATAGAATTCTATGGCTAAGTGAGAGTGTTCAAGCATTATAAGTCCGGTTGCCTTATTCGCTGTGTTGAGCGCCTCCTAGATGGACCCAAAATGGGAACAAGAGCGCTCAAGTTTATCCCAACACCCCAAAGACTGTGGCATGGGGGCTGAAGCCGACGACTTGCCATCTCTCGATTTGATAAACAGCCGCACGAAGGTAATATTTTAAATTAACAAGCGTTGCTTAGCGCATATGAACTAAGTTTTCAGCGCGACAGATAACAAAATGCGAGTCTACTCAAATATTACATCTTTGGAGAACTCACCCGCAATAGTGCGGGCACCCTTGACACTCTTATAATACATCTCGGCGCGCGATGCTCCTTGCCCTCGGTGGCGGGTCCGTCACGAGCTTCAGGCATCCATCTTGCCCAGTGCACCTTTGCGGGCAAGGGCCCGACGGAACCCTCAATACAAGCGGAATGCTTGATGACTTCTACCCACGGCACGCATCCATCACCGCCGCGCACCAGGCCGAAGTAGCTCCTGGCATGGCCTCCTTAGGCCACAAACCAACTATGAGGCCCTTCATGGCCCATTCGGCCGACTTGTGGAGCTCGACCAGCTGCTTCACTGGTCGCTAAAAACACGGATGTCCGGCCTCGACATCTTGAGACCGAAGACCTTCTCCGTGAGCTCCCTCCTCGGCCAAGAGAATGCGGCAGATCGGACACGCTGCGAGGAAGATCTGCGAACGCTCCTTGAGAGCTCCAATTGGGTAAGCAACAGTAATTAACACTCACATGCTTACTTTGCATGGAAAATGCCTTACCGCTGCTATTTTCTTCATCGCCTCAACCTCTGGAGGGCCTTGTAGGCTTCGGCCTTAGCGGCTTTGGCACTCTCGAGAGTTGCAAGCTCAGACTCACGAGTCTTGAGTCACGCTCAAGCTCTCATGTTTTTCACGAGATCACGGAGCTCTTGTTGTACCTCCGCCACCCGCGCCTCCTGCTTCTCTCGCTGTGGCTCCGCTCACGCATTACGTTCGGCGCGGCCACCGCCTCCTTCTGTGGTCGCCACCTCGTTAGTGGCCCCTACAATACCCACGTTATCTTGTCATTTTTCTTGCAACCAAATCCTTTTCTGTAAGGTACAATTTTCATAAGGTATTACTCAACTTCTTTTTCCTCGAGCTGCTTCTTGGCATGGCCGAGCTCGTTCTCGGACCACTCGAGGTTTTCCTTCAAAATATTGACCTCCGCAGTCAGTGCGGTGGAGGTCAGCAGCACAGCCTGCAATCCCATATTGACATATTTTTTATGACTCTTGCGTTTATCTTTCTAAAGATCCTCACCGCTTTTCTTTCCGAACACCGAACCGAGCATCGGGGCTACTCTTGTCTATGCGGTACCATTTTACATATATTGAAATTCTTACCTCAAAGCCTATTAGAAGGCTGCTGCAGGCTTCGGACAGCCCGCTCTTGGCGAGCTGAACCTTCTGAATCATCGCACTCATAACAGTGCGGTGTTCCTCTTTAATGGAGGCGCCGTTGAGCACCTCCAAGAATTATCCGCACCTCCGGTTGGGCGGAGGCAGCCGGCGTCATGTCTTGCCCTTCTTACGAAGGGTCGCCCACGGACTCGGAGCCACCGTGGCCTCCGGGCTGAGTCCGTGCAAAGTCCGGGAGGGTGTCTGTGACACCTCCGGGCCTCCTCCTCCTGGTGGGTCCCTTCCGGGATCCCACTCGGCCGTCGTCTCATGCACGGGGTGGAGGCAGTCGGAAGGAATCCATATCCGACGCACCCAAGGACCCGCCGATTTAAATGGGAAGATCATCCTTGGGCGGACTGCGGGGTTGTATGCGGCATTAGAAAGACATTATGTGGCGAAAAGAAAAAACCTTGAAGTTATTCGGGAGTCCGGATACTTACGATCTCGCCAAGGGCTTGGCCCTTGGAGGCCAGTCCTCGTCGTCGTCACTAGCGTTGGCGGAGCAGTCCGGGGGAAGAGTTTTTCCCTTCTTGGACCCTTCGGCCTCCCTTGTTGGGGAGGCCTTCCTTTTCTTCCCTACCCCCGCTGGGGGAGAGGCTTTCTTCTTCTCCTCCTCGCCTTGGTGGGAGGAGTTGGCCTCGGATTCATCATCCGATAGCACCTGAAAACGGGAACTCTTCCGAGTCCCCGTGGCCGTCTTCTTGGCCTTCTTCTCGGCACCACGTGGTGCCGGAGCCAGCAGCCCCCGTTAGGCGGGCGTCCGCTGGGTCCTCGGCAATGGGGCCGACAGATAGTCCGTTCGCCTTCGCCACCATTCTGTCAAAGGTAAAGGAGTTTAGATCCCGCATAGAGCCAAACTATGGAAAACAAGTGGTGAAATCACTTACCTCGTCACCTGGGCCTGCGAAGGAACCCGCGATCTTGATGGCGGATGCGGGAGCTTCGGCGCCTTGAACAGCACCTTCCGGACATCTTCGACGTAGTGTCAAGAGCCCGCCAGTGCCGTGCTGCGCCGATCAAACTCCCACATGTTGAAGCCCGTCGGCTGCACGGAGAATCCGCGGATGAGCATGACTGGACTACGCTGACAAGCTTGAGCTTCTTGCCCACCAGCTTCGGATACAGGCTTGAGTCGGTCAGCTTCTCGAATCCCCCAAATCCGGCCACTCTCTTTCTAGGAGGTGAGCCGTGTAGGGATGCCGATCTGAATTGGGGCGCTGCCCAATCAGGGTCACGCGGCTGGGTGATGTAGAACCACCCCAATTGCCACCCCTTGATGGTTTCCACGAAGGTGCCCTCCACCACGTAGCGTGGGACATCCTGCCCACCATGGCGCCTCAAGACTCCGCTTGGCTGCCCTTCACAACCTTCGCTTGACACCAAGGTCTTGAGCCACGTCAAGTGGGGCTGGATGCGAGGAAGGTTTCGCACACGACGATAAACGCCGAGATGTTGAGGATGAAATTGGGCCGATCATGGAAATCTAGGCCGTAGTAGAACATGAGCCCCGGACAAAGGGATGAAGCGGGAAGCCCAGTCCATGGAGGAAATGGGGAAGAAATACTACCCTCTCATGGGGCTGGGGTTGGGGACGAGCTCTCCTCGTCGGGGAGCCAATGCGCGATGTTCTGGACAAATATCCGCATCGCGCAGCTTCTGATCTGCCCCTCCGTGACGGAGGAGGCCATCCACTTGCCTCCCGCTCCGGACATAGTTGGAGAAGGTTGAGGTGAGAAGTGCGGACTTGGGCGCTGGAGCTCGAGTTCATGGAGATGGATAAGCCAAGGAGGAAGAAGGCAGGTAAAAGGGTTGGATCTTTATCCCTTATATGGGCGGACAAAAACATGTGTCCCCACCGCCCGGTAAAACTCGCTTATCTCCCAAGCGTCACAATCAATGACGCGGTTGGGTTACCCACATCCGTATTGATGGGAATCCCGGAATAAGGGAAACACGGTCTCTGCTTCGACAAGACGTGCCAAGGAAACCGCCTCGCTAAACGCACGGAGGTGGAACAATAAAAACAAGTAAAGGCTTGGTAATGGCATGACGTCACGCCACTAAATACGTCAGCAGATTGAACTTGTGTAATATTATTCTCTCTATGGTGGTACGTGGAATTTATCTTTGCAGAGCCGGACACTATCCTGGTGTTCACAATCTTCTATAAATTATTTGAAGGAAGAACCCGCCTTGCAATGCCGAAGAAAACATGCGCCCGGACTCGCCGTCATTGAAGCCTGGTTCGAGGCTACCGAGGAGTTCCGGACTAGGGGTGTCCGGATAGCGAACTATCATCATCGGCCGGACTCCAAGACTATGAAGATACAAGATTGAAGACTTCGTCCCGTGTCCGGATGGGACTTTCCTTGGCGTGGAAGGCAAGCTTGGCGATACGGATATGTAGATCTCCTACCTTTGTAACCGACTTTGTGTAACCCTAGCCCTCTCCGGTGTCTATATAAAACGGACGGCTGTAGTCCATAGGACGAACAACATACCATAGGTTAGCTTCTAGGGTTTAGCCTCTTTGATCTTGTGGTAGATCCACTCTTGTAACACACATCATCAATATTAATCAAGCAGCACGAGGGTTTTACCTCCATCAATAGGGCCCGAACCTAGGTAAAACATCGTGTCCCTTGTCTCCTGTTACCATCCGCCTAGATGCACAGTTCGGGACCCCCTACCCGAGATCCGCCGGTTTTGACACCGACAAGAACCATTTTCCTGCTCGTTGAACGAGGCGGACCAATAGGCAAAGTTCTCGTCCAGCGGTGGTTACCGGAATGCTATCAACAAAAGCAACAGGGTCTTACTGACACAGTTGTACACTAAGGTGTTTTACGTAAGCAGAAGAATACTACTGCTTATATAATATAGATCACAAGAAGGGTTAAGCAAACCAATGGAAAGGAAAGGTGATTACCAGGTTTATTCAGAACAATGGGGAGGAAAATGTGTATACACACATTTTACGGGGGTATATCCTTCCCAAGGACATACGGGGCATGATATCCATGACAGGATAGAAAGTAGAGAACCATTGAGGTAAAGGGAGAGGAATTTCATGATGTTACCCATACAACGGTGTTTGGATAATTGATAAAGAGAATTTAGCATTGTTCTTCAAATGTTCTTGTTGATGAACGGAGTACCACAGACATGCTTCGAGATAGCATTGACATGGTCTTCAAGCAAAGGTCGGACTTTGGATACACGAAGGATTCATCAGGAACAACTTGTAGAATAAGTCTTATAGTTTCCTCATGGAAGAAAGGATAACCTTGCTGAAAAGGAATTTATAACAATAGAGCCTCCGGCCAGGTGTGCTATGCACGACATCACCTTACCGGGTCACATAAAGACCATCGTTATAACTCTTGGAAATATGTTCCAACCATCATATCTGACCGAGATTCAGATCTGATTGGTGTCAGGATACCTCAAACTCACGATGCTCGAGGAGAAAAGGTGCGACACAAATTGACGAGATGACATCAAAGATTCTCGGGAAATTAACTATGGAAGCGAGTTCCAAAACAAGAGTTCATCATTAAATCAAGAAGAGGATGAGGAAGTGGCTGATGGACTCAGCGGTAATTCAACAAGATTTCCAACAAGATGGATTTCCACAATTATGTGAACAAGGGGATAACATTTGTCAGACCAAATGATATAATTATGTATGCTCGAGGAAAACATTCACAATTTAACAATGATAGACGGGTGCACCCGGAAATCTGGATTGGGTAGCATGATCTATGTTTGTATGATGAGTCAATAATCAACACATGAAGAAAGAAACTAGCATTCGTAACATACAAGCAATAGGGTTGCTAGAAGTTTTGAATTCACCCATCATTGTCCATTTGTTAGCATTTTGGTATTAAACAACACGGGGACCAAGAAGGAATGGTGATGGTGAAAAGTATCACTTGTATCAAGAATTCTCAAGAGTGGTGAAATTCTCACGACATTCTTGACATAAAAGGTGGTAATATTCCAAGGTAAAGAAGAACAAATGCTGGGTAGCAAGGAACTCAAGGTATAACACAAAACACGAACAAGTTTGTGTTGGAGGGGAGACAATAAAGTGGTCGATGATAACACAAATCATCGAGGGTAAGGGATGGTATTTCTCATCAAGAATTCGATAGATATCTTGGAAGACCTCAGGATGTTGATGATGATCACAACACATTTGTCGAGAGATTTCATGAAGATGTAATCTATCAGCGACGACATCAGGCCAAAGGAATGATGAAGCAAAGGGTTATTGGAACCATGGGTAAGACACAAACTCAAAATTGATCTTGTTGTTCAAGGTGAAATGGTACGACGAGTAAGATCGGTATAAGGTTATCTCATCGTCGAAAATTATGCTCTGGGAAGGACGAGGTAGCACAGTTAAAATTTAGCACAAAATGATATAGTCGATCAGGCTAGGAATGACGTGATGGAGTATTAAACTTCTCAACCACAAAGTACTAGGAGTACTGAATCACAGGGGTGATTTGATTCACTATTCGATGTTCTCGGTTGACGACAACCCAGAACCCATGGAGTGACTATGAAGGGAAAAGGCACTACTTCATCATAAATGCATAAGATGTAGTGCAATCGGTTGATATCCTCGAGATACCAGGGGGTAATACTCGAAGGTAGAACAGAATAGAGGTTGGGCAGGCGTACTGATCTGAGAAGGCAAGTATTCTACTCGTCCGAAAAATGGAATCAAAGAAGAACAATATGGTCGGAACCATAGCTGCAAGGGATGCAATTTAATGACACCGGAAGAATTACCCAAATGATTAAATATTTTGCAAGAAGCTTCCATGCTAAGTTCCACATCGGGTCCATGGGCATGAACACAAAGTTCAAGGTCGACTCCCACTTCTTTAATGCATAACCTTTCATTCACTTCTCGTCTTTGAAGAAGTTGTAGTGTTGAATTTTTTTTTCTGGCGAAGCACCAGAAGAGTATGACTCATGAAAACTTTCGGGTTCACACGGTTTTAGAGAAGGTATAGGTTCAACCCATCGGGGCATCTTAGAAACATATACCACAAGCTTTGAGAGTAATTATACAAGCTCAAAAGCAGAGCATGGTTGACAAAGCAGATGATACAATTTACCAAAGGCATTATATACCCATGGAAAGGCTCACAAGGTTATTGAATATGAAGGACGATGTCAGATGAAATCCAACAATGGATCGGGCGATCCACAACGGAGCTGCTGTGAGTATCGGTACTCAATCAGAGGAAGAAAGAATGCACGGGCATCATATTATAGAACATCTGAATAATTCGATGCTTGGATAACAAAGGAATTATTATTTTCAAAACAAAGGATCAGAAGCAGACGCTCTGATCAAGGATAGACAAGTTCGATAGACCAGAGGCACAATTGACGACAAATAGTTTGGTCGAGAACCAGCTCATGTTCAAAATGACGTCTGAGCCGGAAAGATAATTTAGAAGGGTCGATTGATGATTGTGTGCATTCGCAACATATTGAATCAATGGACTCAAAATGATAGTGACAAAGGCTACCAATAAGATTACTATACTTATGGGATTAACCATAATGCAGGCAAGCAAGAATTTCAAGAGCAATAAGCTACTAAGGATTTTCGAAAGATCGGATATTATTTCGAATACCTTAGTGAAACACATAAACAACTGGGGATGGGCGGATACTCGGTAAGTGCGAGGAATTATCCGTAGGGGTGTTCATGTGGGTAATGAACTGCAAGGCAGTAGGCACAAAGTATTCTCGGAACAATAGAGAGTATTTTTGGGGTATCTTGTAATAACAAGATCAATGGGATCGAAAGGGCAAGTCTATGTAGTTATCCATAATGATATAACAGTGGTAGGGAATTTGCAAAGGCGGTGGGCACAAGTGTCGCGAGAGAACATCAGAGATTATCTTTGAGATCTTTTGGTGCAGCGGTGATCATCTGTAATAAGGGGCTCTCCAGGTGGATGTGATCACGAGATCCTATGTTAGATTTAGTAAAACCATTTTAACCCAAATAGAAGAGAGATTAGAGTCCCAGAGTAAAGACGAGGAATAAAAGATCCTAATACCACCCAATGGCGACGTGGGCCCATAAGCCACACAACCATGTTAGTAAAAGTTTTGCAATGACTAGACTCAACTTCGGCCAAGGAGTTTGGAAGGGGGATTCCTACAGGTAGTCGGCTCTGATACCAACTTGTGACGCCCCCGATTCAATCGTACACTAATCATGCACGCAAATGTGTATGATCAATATCATGGACTCACGGGAAGATATCACAAGACAACTCTAAAACATAAATAAGTCATACAAGCATCATAATACAAGCCAGGGGCCTCGAGGGCTCGAATACAAGTGCTCAATCATAGACGAGACAGTGGAAGCAACAATATATGAGTACAGACATAAGTTAAACAAGTTTGCCTTAAGAAGGCTAGCACAAACTGGGATCAGATCGAAAGAGGCGCAGGCCTCCTGCCTGGGATCCTCCTAAACTACTCCTGGTCGTCGTCAGCGGCCTGCGCACGTAGTAGTAGGAACCTCCGGTGTAGTAGGAGTCGTCGTCCACGGTGGCGTCTGGCTCCTGGACTCTAGCATCTGGTTGCGACAACCAGGAAGAAATGGAAAGGGGGAAAGAGGGAGAAAAGAAATCATGAGTACTCATCCAAAGTACTCGCAAGCAAGGAGCTACACTACATATGCATGGGTATATGTATAAAGGGCCATATCAGTGGACAGAACTGCAGAATGCAAGAATAAGAGAGGGATAGCTAATCCTGTTGAAGACTACGCTTCTGGCAGCCTCCGTCTTGCAGCATGTAGAAGAGAGTAGATTGAAGTCCTCCAAGTAGCATCACATAGCATAATCCTACCCGGCAATCCTCTCCTCGTTGCCCTGTCAGAGAGCGACCACCGAGTTGTATCTGGCACTTGGAAGGGTGTGTTTTATTAAGTATCGGGTTCTAGTTGTCATAAGGTCAAGGTACAACTCCAAGTCGTCCTGTTACCGAAGATCACGACTATTCAAATAGATTAACTTACCTGCAGGGGTGCACCACATAACCCAACACGCTTGATCCCATTTGGCCGGACACTCTTTTCTGGGTCATGCCAGGCCTCGGAAGATCAACACGTCGCAGCCCCACCTAGGCCAACAGAGAGGTAAGCACGCCGGTCTAAACCTAAGCGCCAGGGTCCAGGCCCATTGCCTTAGCACACCCGCACGCTATGTAGGGCGGCCGAAGCGTAACTAGCCCCTTAATACAAGAGCAAGCTTACGTTCCAATCTGGCGCACACCGCTCAGTCGCTGATGTGATGAAGGCTTCGGCTGATACCATGACGCCGAGTGCCCATATCTTTCCCACGTAGTTGGTTAGTGCGTATAGACCAAATGGCCAGACTGAGATCAAATACCAAGATCTTGTTAAGGGTGTTAATGATGTAACCGCGGACACCGACCAGGGCCAGGCCCACCTCTCACCTAGGCGGTCTCGACCTTCCCTGTCGCTCTGCCACAAAGATCCACACAGAGGGCCGTTGGGACAAAGGTCCTTTCAGCCCCCAATCCGTGAATCACTCGCGGGTGCTCCACGAGCCGACCCGACTTTAGTCACCACATGTATTATGTATAAAGTATATAGTATATACCCGTGATCACTTCCCGAGTGATCACGACCCGATAGTATAGCATGGCAGACGGACAAGAATGTAGGGCCACTGATGGAATACTAGCATCCTATACTAAGCATTTAGGATTGCAGGTAAAGGTAACAACAATAGTAGCAAGGACAGGCTATGCATCAGGATAGGATAAACGAAAAGCAGTAACATGCTACACTACTCTAATGCAAGCAGTATAGAGAAGAGTAGGCGACATCTGGTTATCAAAGGGGGGGCTTGCCTGGTTGCTCTGGCAAGGAGGGGTCGTCAACAACGTAGTCGATCGGGGCACCAGCAGCGGCGTCAGTCTCGTAGTCTACCGGAGAGAAAAGGGGGAAGAAACAATGAATACAATGCAAATAGATGCATATTGATGCATGACAAGACAAGTAATGGTGCTAGGTGTGCCCTAACGCGATAGGAGGTGATACCGGCGAAGGGGGGGAACATCCGAGAAAGTATTCCCGGTGTTTCGCATTTTCGAACATATGAACCGGAGGGGGAAAGTTGCGTGTTTGCTATGCTAGGGATGCGTGGCGGATAAATGGGCTGCGTATCCGCATTCGTCTCATCGTTCTGAGAAACTTTCATGTAGAAAACTTTTTCATCTGACTTACGGTTAATTTTCTATTAATTTTCTAAGTTTTAATCATTTTCTGGAATTTCAATTAATTCGAAAATATAACAGTAAATAGTTTTGTCACCTACTGTTATTCTAGCCTATGAGTATGACTATGGGGCCATGGGGCTGGGTTGACCCACCAAAGGTTGAATGGTCAAAGGATGAATAGTGTAGGCGGTCTGGCTGTCATTGTCTCTAACTTTATTAGATTAGTTAGTTTTGTTTAATTATCGAGGGTCCTCTGTCATTGGGCCACTAGGCTAAGCTAACAATTAATTAACCTAACTAATGCTGCTAATTAAAGCCTAAACTAATTGGCCGGCTGTGGGCTAGCCGGCCTCACGCGGATGGCACACACGCACGCATGTGTGCGGCATCCATGGCCATGGCGTTGGCCAAGGGAGGCACTACGCGGGGGAAGCGGGGGCAAGCAAGCGGGGCACGCTAGGGTGTGCATAGCCAGCAGGCACAGGCCACGGTGAACAACAGCGGCGAGTGAATGCGGGGCCGCTGCGACGGCGGCAGTGGAGCACGGCAACGATGGGCGCGGGCGGCTCCGAGGCGGCGCTAGGCGATGGCCGCGAGCAGCCGCAGCGGAGACGGGCGAGGACGGCGCGCTACCGCAGCAAGACGCAGCAGTGCAGATAGCGCTAAGCAGCAGCTCACGCACACATGTATGTACGCGCACGCGCGAGATCGGATGTGCTCGGGGACGGCAAACAGCGACCGAATCAAAGCGGGGGAAGGAGAGATCCGGAGGAGTTGCTCACCGCGAGACCATTGGCACGCTCGAGGAGGGTCGGGGTGGACCGGAGAGGCGGTGGTGATGGCGAGACGGCTACGACCGACGAAGAAGACGAAGACTGCGTCGGCTACACAACTCCCCGCCTCGTTCCAATGCCCTGAATGGACGCGGTAGAGCGCGGTGAACCTCCAGGATGTGCTCCCGTACGCCGGAGAGGCCGGTGGACGCGTCAACGACGGCGAGGCGGCTGTGACCGCATGAGCTTGCAAGCTCAAAATCAAGCCAGAGGAGAGGGGGGACGATGGGGATCGAGGGGGGAATGAACGAAGGCGAGCTAGGGTTTCTGGGGGACGCCTTAGTAGGCTGAGGGAGGGTGCGGATGGCCGGCACGTGGCCCTGGAGCCATGGATGGCCGGCACGCACGGCTCTGCCTCTCCCCTGTGAGAGGTAGGGGAAAAGGCCGACTAACTGGGCTGGGCCTGGTACAGTGTTAGTACTGGGCTTATGTGAATAGGGGGATTTCTCCTTTCCTTTTTCTTGTTTGTTTGTTTTCCTTCCCTTTTATTTATTACTTTCTGTTTTATTTTAGACACACTTTACTTTAGTTTTATAATATACAAATTTAGTTCCGAAAATAATGTTACTACTTATTCTACTGCCATAATAACCTGGGCTCACAGATAAATTAGTTAAATATTTTATATATTATAAAAAGCATTTAATTATTAGTTTTAGATGTTGTTCTGCTCATTTTAGAGTAATTACACATTTTATAAAAGTGTGGTTTCTCCACCATAATTACCTATGTATTATTTGGCTCACTCCAAACATTTTAGTTTTAATATTTAAAAACTTTTATTGTTTGCTGAGAGCACCAGGGAGGGAACGACAGAGAGCCAGGGAAGACTCAGTAGTTGTTTCCCACGCGGAGGGGAGTACGAGGGTTTACTGGTTCGTCTGCCATCGCCGGAGAATAACAGCAAGTGTGGGTGAGTAGAGGGATGGCTAGGCCAGTGATGGGAGTATGATGGGGCGGTGAGGCCTGCGCGGCAGCACAGCTGGCCTTGGGAGGAGGGAGCAGGCAGTCCCGTCGATGCTTGTTTGAGTGGCTGGAGCAGGAAGAGCAGAGATTGAAGAAGCACGATGGCCGTTGGATGGACATCCAACAGTCACTGCTCTCGTGTGTTGACGAAGTTGACACGGCGCTATGCAAAGGCCAACCTTTTTAGGAAAGCATACGCGTCAACCTGTAGTAGGCGCACAAGTCAGCCTCAAATCTGCGGAAAACAGCATACAACCCATCTGCCATTATTTCTAATAATTTACAACCCATTTGCTAATTCTTAAGAATTTTTTTGGAGCCCATCTTCTTTTTGTTAGCATTACACCCCATATTATGGCCATGGTTAAAAATCATCCGAAATTTTGCATATTTCGGCACAGTCAACTATTTTTAATCCCGAAATATCGAGTCACATTCAAACTATTTTGAAAAATAATTTGTATGAATATAGAATCCAAATAATTGTCCACGCATAAAAATCAATGGAATTTAAAATCTTGTAATAAAAAAATTGAAACTAATTCCCGGTTTGATGTGTTTTAAAAATGTACAGCCCATTTCTCATTACTGATAGCCCATTTTCTGGGCAAACTGAATGAAACTCTCCTCGTCTTGAAAGATTTGCAACCCAGCAGGGCTGATAAAGCAAGTAGGCCTCGTTTGGGTATTTCTTTAAAAACAATAGAACTGGGCTAGCCATTTTCAGTAAGAAAAAACACAACTGGGCTCATGATGTGGTAAACATAAATAAAACCCTGGCTAGACGGGCCACAGCCCCCGCACAACCCCATTGTTACCCTGATCCGTCGCTAAAACGTATAAGTAACAACTGCTTGTTCCTCAAAAAAAAGTAAATAACAACTGCGCGACCTACTAGGTCCCTGGTGTAAGCCGCTCGTTGTGTAATTCTCTCGTTTATTGACTACGTTGACAATTGCGTGAGCCCTAGATGTCCAACCATTAGGAGGAACCATTTTTTGGGCTTGTAATAACGAGACACTTGCTTGTGTACTGCCATGACGCTGGTGGGTCCCTACTGTCATCCTCTCCACGTACAGTCATCTCCTTGTTCCTCTCAGTTGTTGACAACACTGACAACGCAAGAGGGCCGCGCACCGCGCACGGCAAGTGAACCAAGGCGGAAGATGACGACGAGGCCTCGAATAGAATGAACAGGAGCCGTGGAAGATGCACCGGTCCAGTCGTAGGCGGAGGGGAGTACGAGGGTTGACTGGTTCGGGTGTGGGTGCGTGTTGGGGCTGATGTCACCGGAGAATAACAGGACATGTGAGGGAATAGAGGGAGGGACTGGCCAACATTGGAGGGTACGGTAGGGCGGCGGAGGCGCAGCCAGCCATGGGAGGCGGGAGCAGGCGGAGCCGATGGGGTGGTTTGGTTTGGATGGTTGGAGGAAGAAGACAAGAGATAGAAGATACACAATAGATGTTGGATGTCAATCCAACGGCTGGTAGGCAGAATCATTTGTTGACTAGCTAGTAAGTCAACACCACCTTGGATAGGCTATTTCCTCGTGGGTCCCAAATGGCAGAGTCCAAATATGTCACGGTCATGCAACCTTTCCTATGAAAATTTACAGCCCATTTGGTGTGCTAGTTCAAAATAAGTTTGTGGGTGCTGGTGGGGGCTAATCACTTGGCTTCTGTAATGCACAGTGAGCTCAAGCAGCCGGCGAGAGTGATTTTATTTCCCTTGGTTGGGATTTGTTAAAATATTTCACTCTAAATTAAACGAATGGCAAGCCATTTGCCTTGTTTCAAACAAAATATGATAGTCACAGCCGAGTTGAAAAGGGCAAGAACATCTAACTCCAGCTTACAAACTGTAAAAAAGCACGAGGGTTAATTATTCATCAGGTTTAGACAAAACCCAGGTTGAAAAGGGCAACAACATCTAACTCGAGCACTCGCTTTCGTAGTCACACCAAATGGATCGGTCAGTCCATAGAATGAACATCCCGGTCATAAAATTTATCGGATTATGACCACAATATGTTGTAAATAGAAGCCCGACACGCTCGTAAACTCTTTTGTCCACCGAAACTCCTTTTTTGCTCTTCGACATACCCATCCATCAAAACCATGCTGCTGGTAAACTTAAGCCTGATGGACAATAGTAACCTCGTATTCAGCAAGAGGAATGTGACAAATCTAGTGTTTGCATGGTTGGCTACATATCGTTCTAGCATTATTGTCTTCAACCGAATGTCATGAGAAGTGAGAAAATCCCGGTGCTTACGAATCCACCGATTGGTTATAACTTTCTTACCCCGTCATGTTGCCTAAATAGACATGAAGATTGAAAACAGTTAAGGTCTAAAAAAAGAGTGTCGAAAGAGCAATAGCTGAACGGTTAATTCTAGTCCACTATGTGCGGGCTTCCAATGTGCGTGAAATTATCACCTTTATATACAACTTCTCCGGACATGGAAAGCATTGCAGCAAGCCAATAATCTTGTTCAGATCAAAACTATTCATTTGGATATTTAAGATGTTGACAGAATCCAGCACCATTGATAGGCTATCCATGGAGAAACTCTTCATTGAGCATAGAACATAGTATTAGTACAAAATGTGTACTCCAAGATGATATATAACTTATGCGCAGAAATTTAAAATGCAGCTTATGGTTACAAGTGTAGATGATAATATAAAGTACCTGAAGAACTGTGGAGCCAAACACCATCTTGAAATGAGCACAGAGATCATGTATTACACCCAAGGTCTCCAGTTTAGGCGCAGAGAGGATGGTTATTTGCGACGGTGAATAACTAGCATCATGGATCAACCTTTGAAGTGAAGGGGCATCTTAGATGATGAGCTGCCTTCCGTCAAAAGAAATTCCAATTCTTACAAGGTTAGGCGACTTTATTTGGAGACAGCCTATTCTAACTATGAAAACAAGCACCAAGCACTCCAGGGTAGGGAAACTGGTGTGGATGATGTTGTGTAATGAGGCCTTCGATATACGAACCCGCACAAGTGAAAGTTTCTTGAGAAACGGGAGTTGAAGGTTTAGTACTAGATTGTCTTGTAGGTAGCACAGCACAAAGGTGGCGGTGTGTGGAGAGAGGAGGAAAATAGCGAGGTGGACATCGGTGCTGAGGGCACAAGTACATGGCGTTCGGTATCTGGTAGGTGATTTCCAGGGGAATAGTAGAACTCAAGCAGCTGTAGTTCTACGAATTTAGGGGATTTCAGCCAGGCGTCCACCATGCAGGGCATGGTATGCTCGCTCACGTAGCATGACGGGATGCAGAGGCTTTGAACGGAGCCCTGGTGGAAGGAGATGGTGGCTCTGGGGATTTCAAAATCACTGAAAAGAGATAGCTGATGACAGTTGTGATTAAGGGGCACGGCGCGCCATAGAGGCCGCCACCGAATTGAGAGGACTTGGGTGCGGCAACAATCCTTGGTGGGGAGAAGCGAGATGATCTCCCAAAGGACAGCATCCGGGATATCACTGATGCGGTCCACCTGAGATTCTATGGGTTCCTCGATCCGTAGGGCGGGTCATTGCCGGTGTCAAACCGCGGATCTCGGTAGGGGGTCCCAAATCAAGCGCCTAAGGTCGATGGTAACAGAGACAGGGGACACGATGTTTACCTAGGTTCGGGCCCTCTCTATGGAGGTAATACCCTACTTCCTCCTTGATTGATCTTGATGAATATGAGTATTACAAGAGTTGATCTACCACGAGATCATAATGGCTAAACCCTAGAAGTCTAGCCTGTATGACTGGTAATGAGTATCCCCCTTTTGGGACTACGTCCTCTGGTTTATATAGACACCAGGAGGATCTAGGGTTACACAGGGTCGGTTACAAAGAAAGGAATCTACATATCCGGTCGCCAAGCTTGCCTTCCACGCTAAGGAGAGTCTCATCCGGACACGGGTGCAGTCTTCGGTCTTCATATCTTCACAACCCATCAGTCCGGCCCATAGCTAACAGGCTGGACGCCCGAGGACCCCTTAGTCCATAACTCCCTCAGTAGCCCCCGAACCAGGCTTCAAAGACGAGGTGTTTGGCGAGCAGATTGTCTTCGGCATTGCAAGGCGGGTTCCCCCTCCGACGGCTTCCAAGTAATGTATTCGGCTTTTAATTCAATGCCGCATCCCTCGGCTTCTATGTATCTATGTCTTCATCTTCCATGTATCAGGCGAATGCGGACGGTCAGGGTATTTTTTTGCAAATAACACCCTAGCCATGCCAAAAGGAGCGTCGACTTAAAGAGATTGGATCTCAGATCCATTCGGCACCGCGCGGAGAAAATCCTTAGAGACTGCCAGGAAAGACCATTCCAACATGGCTAACATTCCCAGCTCCCCTTCCCGTTCCAACCTAGAGAGAGGCGAGTGGGAGAGGTGCTTGTGCCCCACCGCCTATTGGAGAAGTTGCAGACACAAGGATTTCTCCCTCCTGCAGATCTGGTCCCTGTTCGAGCAGGACCGGCCTCCTTCAACGGCAAAACCCAGGAGGAGGATTTCTCCAATCCGTCCGCGGGAGAACGAGTGTGCTTCGTTCCCTATCTGCTGAGGGGCGTGGAATTTTCAATTCACCCATTCCTCCGAGGGCTTTTGGAGTATTATGGCCTCCAGCTGCACAATTTTACCCCGGCCTCCATTCTACACATCGCGGGTTATGTTGCTTTATGCGAACTATTTCTGGGTATTGATGCCCATTTTGAACTGTGGAGAAAGTTGTTTTGCCTTGTCCCGCGTAACCACAAAGGATAAATATTTGAAGTGGGGGGAGCAGAAATATGGCGCATTGCCGAGACCGGATACCTATCCGGCATGCCAAAGAAGGCATCTGAAGAGTGGACCTCTGAGTGGTTTTACATTGATGATGTCGTACTTCCAGATCTAGTCCGGGAAGGCCTCCCCGAGTTTACGAGTGTTCCTCTGAAGAAGTGCCACAGTTGGTGCCCTCAGAGCCTCGAGGAGGAAGATAGTGCGGAAGTTCGCCAACTCCTGAGCAAGATCAGGACGCTTGCCCAGTCCGGTTACACAATAGTCGAAGTGATGGCGACCTCCATAGTACGGGGAGTTCAGTCACTCCAATACAATGGACTTTCCATGTGGAATTACAATGGGGAAGATGACACCTCCCGCTGCGGCAGGAAAGGTCCAGACACCCCTGTCGCCCTAGCAAAAATATTGGCCGAACTGTTCAAAGGTGAGGAAGAGGAGTTCATGCGCATCACGCATAGAGAAGGATATTCCATGTACGATCCTCCTAGCCGGGTGAGTCCCCAACTTTTTGCTCCACTCATTGCTCTCCCTGAGCTTTATTAACCCGCCCATTTATAACAGCACTGGCGAAAGACTTCTGAGGGGCTTTACAGCCCCGCCCCGCAGCCCGAGGGCCACGATCAGGACCTTGATCCTGGATTTGAAGAGGATCCGGATATATTCATGGTGCTCGAGAATGGCGTGTTTTACCAGGCGAGCTACAATGGCACTGAAGTGGCCATCCTCGCCGATTACCCTGGTCTTCTCCCTGCTTCACACGTAAGTAGTCAGGAGGCATCTTCCCCGAAAGGATTCCTCATTCGCCTCACCCACCGTGACCGTGTCATGCTTCAAGGGGAGGCGCTCGACATACCGCATACCCTGTGAGCGACTCAAGAGAGCAGCTCCCAGACCGGCAAGCCTTCAAGAGGAAGGCAGCGAAGACACGGTCGGGCCTCGCCAAAGAGGTATGGGTTTGCAAATATGTTTTTAAGAGTCGATCCAACTGTGACTTTCTATGTTCATCCCAGACGTGAAAGAGTCCGCGGATCGTGTCCGGGGTCTGGGCAGTAATACTCCGAGTAGCCAGGATCCAGGCCCAGCTGAGAGGACGAGGGCCGATACGGGAGTGACGCCGGACTGTCCTTCGACCGAGGGCTCAGAAAAAAATATGTTCGTCACCAACTCAGAAGTGGAGAGCGCCATGAATCATCGGCGCTTGAGGGCCATTTTACGAGACCCCCGTTGTTCGAAAGAGGCGTTTGATGCCTTCAGCTTGGCTGGTGCATACATTTGAGCTGCTCGAGATGGGCTTGGCAGAGCCACAAAGCAGCATTTAACGGATGTGCGGGTAAGGTTTATTTTGTCTGAAAAGGATAAGCACATGCTAGTAGCCCGCGAGACTGAAAGCAGTTGGCACAAGTGATTTAAGTATTGATGTATAACCAGGTTCTGACGGAGAGGAACAACCTGCTAGCTCAAGAGCTGGAGCAGTGTCGGACACAGCTAAATGCTTCTACCGCCGAACTGAAAGAGTCCAAGAAGGCATCTTCTGGTAAGGATCCCCTCCATCGAGGAATAACAAATATACAGTAGCTGTGCTAATACTGTTTCTTATCTCGTAATAGGATCATTAGGTCAACTGAAGAGAAGTTGAAACCGCCAAGCGGAGAGAAAGAGGCAAGACTACACGCCGCAGCGAAGCGATCTCGCCCGAGTCGAGAGGAGAAAACAAACCTGTGACTCAAACACCAAACTTGGCGAAGAACTGAAAGATGTGCGGGCCCAGCTAGCCGACTCCATGAAGGAGAATAAAAAGCTGCGAGGCGGCATATTCAGTACTTGACCGGATCTTACCTTATAATAATTTGGAGGTAAAATTAGTTGATATAGCTATGATTGCAGGTATATTGACGGGCCGTCCTGAAGAGGAGGTGTCCGGATCATCAAGTGATCTCCTGCAAGGGCTGTCGCAGTTGCACGAGCAAGCTCAGCAGGCAATGCGGTGTGTAGCCAAGGCCTTATGGCCATCCGACTCCCCTCCAGGGAGTATGGTGAAGCTTGTAGAGCTGTTCAAGGGAGCGCGGCGGTGTATCCGACTATGGAAGATATCGGCTTGCCGAGAGGGTGCGTGACAGGCCTGGGCCATGGTAAAAACACGATATACCAAGCTGGATCTGAATCACATGGCCCGGGTCGGACCACTAGGGTCAAATGGGGAAGAAGTTCTCGTTAGTTTAGTATATGGCCAAGTAGAGGTGGCTGCTAGATACTCCCTACAGGATTGTAAATTAGACCGCCTGTTGGACGGTATAGTGGAGGAAGTTTTTAAGTCCTAAGTGACTATGTATTTTTCCTTCTAGCTGGATGGTAAAACAATTGTCATGGCCGACCTTTTCGCTTCAATCTCGAATTCAAGGTGCGGAGTGTTTCCAATACCGAGCGGCAAAATAAACTGGGTATGCGTGAAACCAAAGCGTAGGGTCATAGTTGCTTGAATGCATAATTATCCGCTAGTTATGTTATATTACATTAAGAGTGTAAGAAACATCTTCCGCAGAGAATAGTTCCGTTAAGGGTTCCTTTCCCTTGGTGTGCATGCATCGATGTGCATGTCCGAACTGTGAAGAAATCACAATGTGTATAGCTTCTGGGGGTTCACGATGGGACTAATGCAAAACATCTTTAGTTCACTGACCGAATATTCCCTAAGAACGCTTAGCTTTGCTTCACCCACCCTGAGGTACACATCCGGATGACCCAACAAGAATAATCACAGAGGGTTCCTTTATGCCCTAGCCGAACTAAAGGGAACGTAGGGCATAAGCACATGAGCCTGGCAACCCAGCTTGGCCAAAACTTAAGTCATATCGATGCATATAATGGCGAAGAAAAGGTACATATGGGAGAAAACGCATATGTGAAGAGCTTGATGCTCGGAAAATAACAATAGCAAGCTTCTGTCCAAGAAGCCCCCAGGTATAATAGATGTACATACTTCAAGATGTATGCGTCGGGTGTGTACGGTCTAACCGCACGAAAGCTTTTAAAGCTAAAAAGAAAAAAATGAAAAGAGATAGAAAAAATGACGAAAACAATAGGGGGAAGGAGACGAACAAAGATTTACGCTCTAGGCATAGAATCTTCCGAGTCTGGCCGCGTTCCAAGGGTTCGACTCTTATCGATTTTCTAGCGCATCACGCAGGCGGTACGCCCCTCCGATGAGAACTTCATCGATGATGAAGGGACCCTCCCACTTGGGCTTGAGTTTGTCCTTTTTCTTCTCCAGCAGGCGCAGAACGAGTTCGCCAACGTTGTAAGTTTTGGCCTGCACCTCTCTGCTTTGATACATGCGGGCCTGCTGTTGATACAATGCGAACGGGCTTTTGCGACGCCGCTCCTCCTCCTGTGGCATCTAAGTTGTCCCGCCGATCGAGCTCGGCCTCTCTTTCTTCGTGACATGCGCACCCGAGGTGAGTCATGAATAATGTCGCAGGTAGTACCGCCTCGCGCCGCATACCATGAAGAAAGGTGTGTATCCGTAGTGCGATTACGTGGTCCGCAGCCCTCAAAGTACGGAGTCGAGCTCCTCAACCCAAAGGTTTGTCTCGACTTTTCAAAGACCGCACTAGTTCAGGCTTAATGCTGCTCATAATAAGACCATTGGCTCTTTCGACTTGACCATTTGTTTGTGGATGATATACAGAGGCGTAATCGAGCTTATGCCCAGATTAGCGCACCAGGTTTTCACTTCGTCGACTGTGAAATTGGAGCCGTTATCAGTGATGATGCTGTGCGAAACACCATAACGGTGTATGACGCCGGATATAAAGTCTATTACTGGTCCGGACTCGACCGTTTTAACTGGTTTAGCCTCTATCCACTTGGTGAATTTATCCACCATGAGTAGCAAATATTTTTTCTTATGGCTTCCTCCTTTAAGGGGTCCAACCATATCCAGTCCCCAGACCGCAAAAGGCCAAGTGATGGGGATTGTTTGTAGGGCGGTGGGGGGCATATGGCTTTGGTTGGAGAAGAGTTGGCATCCAACGCAATGTTGGACAAGATCCTATGCATACGCTCGGGCCGTCGGCCAATAGAATCCTGTACGGAAGGCCTTGCTAACAAGGGCCCGAGCTGCGGCGTGGTGCCCGCCGAGACCGCCATGAATCTCAGCCAGGAGCTGCCGTCCCTCCTCCTCGGAGATACATCTTTGAAGGACTCTGGTAGCGCTTTTCTTATAGAGCTCCCCGTCGTGGACCTTGTAGGCCTTCGAACGCCGGACAATGCGGCGAGCCTCATTCTGGTCCTCAGGAAGCTCCTTCCTGTTAAGGTAGGCCAGGAAGGCTTCGGTCCATGGGGTAATAACTGCCATGATGAGATGTGCCGACGGTGTTATTTCGGTGGCTGAGCCTCCGATGATGTCGGTGTTTCCGGAATCTGGGGTTATGTTCGGATCCAGACTAGTGTTGTCGTTTTCCCCCTGCCACACCACAGATGGTTTAAAAAGCCTTTCCAGAAAGATATTAGGCAGGACGGGGTCGCGCTTAGTGCCGATACGAGCAAGAACGTCCGCTGCTTGATTACTTTCTCGAGCCACGTGATGGAACTCGAGCCCCTCGAATCGGGCCGACATTTTTAGGACGGCATTACGATAAGCTGCCATCTTCGGATCTTTGACGTCGAAGTCTCCATTTATTTGAGATATTGCAAGGTTTGATCCCCCGCGCACTTCTAGGCGTTGTATGCCCATGGAGACAACCATCCGGAGACCATGCAATAAGGCCTCGTATTCGGCTGCATTTTGTTGGAGTTTGTGTATAGTATTTGGAGTATGTACTGAACAACGTATCCAGTAGGTGACGTTAAAATGACGCCGGCCCCTAGCCCCGCCAGCATTTTGGAGCCATCGAAATACATAACCCAATTGGAATATGTGTCGATTTTTAGGAGTTCGCCTTCATTCATTCGGCGACGAAGTCAGCCAGTACTTGGGATTTAATAGCTCGACGTGGTTTGTATGTAACATCAAATGGAAGGAGCTCAATGGCCCATTTGGCAATCTAGCCCGTGGCATCGCGGTTGTTTATAATGTCATTGAGTGGTACTTCGGAAGCCACCGTGATCGAACACTCCTGGAAGTAGTGAAGGAGCTTTCAGGATGCCATGAAGACCGCGTATGCTATCTTTTGATAGTGGGGGTACCGGGATTTGCATGGTGTGAGGACAGTGGATACATAGTATACTGGCTTCTGAAGCGGGAATTTGTGTCCGTCCTTTTCTCGTTCGACGACGAGCACGGTGCTCATTGTCGGTGTCAAAACCGGCGGATCTCGGGTAGGGGGTCCCGATCTGTGCGTCTTAGGCTGATGGTAACAGAAAGCAAGGGACACAATGTTTACCCAGGTTCGGGCCCACTTGATGGAGGTAAAACCCTACTTCCTGCTTGATTAATATTGATGATATGAGTAGTACAAGAGTAGATCTACCACGAGATCCTAGAGGCTAAACCCTAGAAGCTAACCTATGATGATTATGACTGTGATCGTGATCGGCCTTCTAAGGACCATCCTCTCCGGTTTATATAGACATCGAAGAGGGCTAGGGTTTACATGGAGTCGGTTACAAGGAAGGAATTATATTATCCGGGTCGCCAAGCTTGTCTTCCACGCAAAGGAGAGTCCCATCCGGACACGGGACGGATTCTTGAGTCTTGTATCTTCACGCTCCAATAGTCCGGACAAAGCATATAGTCCGGCTGTCCAGATACCCCCTAATCCAGGACTCCCTCAGTAGCCCCTGAACCAGGCTTCAATGACGATGAGTCCGGCGCGCAGTCTTGTCTTCGGCATTCCAAGGCGGGTTCCATCTCCGAATACTCCAAAGTAATTGTCGAACACTTGAATCGTGTCCGGATCTGCAAAAATGATCTTCACATACCATTGTAGAGAGAATGATATTTCACAAATGCAATCTGCTGACAATTTTTTAGACAACGTGACATGTCATTACGGTCAGGTCATTATTTGAACCGTTTTCCCACAACCAGCCACAGCGCATATTGCGAGGCAGTTTCCTTGACACATCTTGTCAAAGCAGTGATCGTGTCCCCTTATCACGGGATTCTCATCAGTACGGGCATGGGTAACCCAATCGCGCCATCAATCGAGGCGCTTGGGGAATAAGCGATTCTCAACGGGCAAGTAGGGAGGCGCACCACATTCGTCGCCTCTATAAAGGGATAAGGGTTCCCCATTTTCACCCACGCCTTCTTCCTCCTTTGCTCACCCTTGCCTCCTCGAGCTCCAGCGCCCTAGCCCAAGTCTTCTCCACACAGCTAAACATGTCCGGAGCAGGAGGCAAGTGGGTGGCCTCCACCGTGAAGGATAAGCATATCGTCAATCTTCGGGCGCCGGATACTTGGCCGCAGACATCGTGCACCGGCTACCGGATGCCGGGCAGGTCATTCCAACTCCGGAACCTCACGAGAGGGTCGTGTTTGTCGCCCACTTCGTCCGTGGACTGGGATTTACTTCATCCCTTCGTCCGCTGGGCTCATAGTTCTACTATGGGCTAGATTTCCATGATCTAGCCCCAAATTTCGCCCTCAACATCTCGGCGCTTATCGTCCGGCGCGAGGCCTTCCTTCGCATCAAGCCTCACTTTGGCTTGTGGCTACAAATCTTCGCGGAAGCCAAGATCGTGAGCGCCAGCAAGCGGAGTGCGGAGGGGCCATGGTGGGCAAGATGCCTAACATCACTGGCTTGACGACTCTTCGCTGGAGACCGTGAAAGGGGTGGCAATCGGGTGGTTCTACATCACCGAGCCGCAGGGCGCCAACTGGGCGGCGACTTTAATTCGATCCGAACCCCACGCGACTCACCTCCCGGGAAAGGAAGGGCCTGACCAGGGCGAACTCGCAGAGATGACCGGACTCCAAAATCTGCATCAAAATATGAAGGACAAGAACATCAAGCTTGTCAACATGGTCCAGTCATGCTCGCCCACCGGATTCTCCCGTACAAAGACGGTATTCAATCTGGGAGTACGTCCGGCCAACACCGTGACGCTTCGAAGTTTCTACAACATGACGCATAAAAGCGCATGGAAGGTGTTGTTCAAGGCCTCCAAGTACCTCCCCACATCCGAGGATCAAGGACTTCATGCCCCCTCCGCCCCGTGAGTTTTATGACTACCACCGGATTCAGTTCTTCCTAATATATTCATGGGGGGGTCTTAAGTCATTGTGTGTATTAGATCAAGATTATGTGGAGACAGCGGAGCGGATTGACTGTTTGGCTCCCGGACGGTCCAGCCGATGCTCTCTTGACGGAGATGCTAGTCCCGGCGCCCTACAAGGCATCGGAAAAGAAGGCCCCGGGGGCCAGGAAGGGTCCCCTGCGAAGGTCGACTGACGCCTGCTCGAGGATGACGAGGCACAATCCTCCCCCGAGGGGGAGGAAGAAGAAGAAGAGGCCGCCCCATCCTGAAAGGATGGGGGACCTAAGAAGGCGGACCAGGGGGCCGGGAAAGGCCCCCGGTGCAAGGTCGTCATACCCACGTCGTCTAAAGACGACGAGGAAGATTCCTCCCGCGGAGGCGGGGGAAAACACAAAGAAGTTCTACCTCCCGCAATGGGGGGAGAAGAAGAGGAAACCGCCTGCAGGGGGAGGCCAGGCGCCCAAGAAGGAAAGGCGCCCTTCCGGACTACTCCACCACGGTCACAAGGACTAAGAGTGGCTGCCTGTGGGGAAGCCCTAGCGAGATCATGAGTTTCGCGACTCTATTGTACTTTAGCGCGACTTTGTTTCATAGTCTTGTTATAACGCCGAACATATATGCAGTCCGGCCAGGGTCCATCCCGAGGTATCGTCTTCGGATGGGTCCTTGAGTGCTTCAGCGATGAACTTGCTCCCGACGGCCACTACTCCTCAGCCTGCGGATGACTCGGAGGTGTTGTCCCAAAGGTTCACAGAGCGGGGGGGGGGGGTGACTCTGGAGGCGCCCCAAGGCGGAATTCCAGACGTCGGACACTCGGGGTTCAAGATCCCCGCGGATCGTGTTGATGAGAGCCGCAGTAAGCCGGGCTCTCAGCCGAATACTGTTCCGGAACCTCCAATGGTTCCGGACTTAGGCGAGCAGCCCCTCATTAGGGAGGGCGAGCCGTCCGTGCCGAAGACTTCCATTACGCCCGAGGCGTCAGATTGTCTGCTGGAAGCACTTCACGGTGCTTCGATGGATGAAGAGCACCGTATTCTTATGAGGGCGGTGATTCAGAAGGTTCTGTCCGCCAAAAGCGGGCTAACCGAAGCCTGCACCAGCCTCCTAACAGGCTTTGAGGTAAGTAATAAAAATGTGTGAGATTACCACCCGATAGGTAGTAGCCCCTGATACTCTGTTTGGTGTTTGGAAAGAAAAGCCAAACGGAGGGTCAATTATAATCCGCAGGAGCCTAATAGTAAGTTTTTATGAGTAAGCAGGCTGTGCTGCTTGCCGCTGCTGTCCGCACAGCCGAGGTCGCCGGACTAAAACGGGACATGGACCAGGCGCAGGGAGAGCTCAACCTCACGAAGAGGCAGCTCGAAGAGGGCAAAGGTGAGTAATTCCCCGCTCTCATATAATGAAGAATAGGCAAAATTGGTTATTCTAACGACAAAGCATCGTGACTTTGTAAAAGGGGCCACCACCGAAGTGGCGTCTCTGAAGGGAGCGCTATCCGAGGCCGAGGACAAGGCGGCTCTGGAGCGCAAGGAGCGCGAGAAGCAAGATGCTAGAGTGGGCGAGGTACAGCAAGAGCTCCAGGAGCTCGGCAAAAAGTTCGAGTCCTTGGAGCATGATCTTAAGATGAAAGAGACTGAGCTTGCGAAGGCCCTTGTCAATGTGAAAGACGCCAAGGCCGGGCTTAAAAGGCACAGCTCAAATCCAAAGTGCCAAGAAGATAGCGGCAGGTAAGACATTCTTTATGCAAAGCAAACATGTGGAGGAGGCGTTTCTTTTACTTACCCGAATTCGGAGCTCTCCGCGGAGTTCTACCATGCCAAGGAGGGGAGCTCCACGGAGAAGCTATTCTGGTCCCAATATGCTGGGGCCGAACACCCAATGCCTCTGAGTGACCAACTGAAGTAGTTGGTAGAACTCCACAGCGCGGGCGAAGTGGCTACGAAAGATTTCATAGTCCGGATGTGGCCTGGTGAGCCCTTGCCCACTACCTACTTCGGCCTGATCAAGCGGATGATGGATGCCTGTCCATGGCTTGAAGTTATCAAGCGATCCGTTTGCATTGAGGGTGCCCGCCGGGCCTTTGCCCGCCAAGGTGCATTGGGGCAAGCTGGATGCGGAGAAGTCGGTGAAGGACGGGCACGGAGGGCAAGGCGATCGCTATCCCGAGAAATATTACGATGGCGCTATGAAGGGCGCCATCTCATGGTCGATGAATGTACCAAGGACACAACTTGAGTAAATGTACCTCGCGTTGTTGTAATATATAAAACGGTTACTTGGCGCTTATGTAGCACTGTTTGATTTAAAATATTACCTTCTGTGCGGCTGTTTATAGGATTCTGAAAGTAGGCCAGTCGTCGGCTTCCGCCCCCACGTAACTAGTACCGGGGTGTTCCTGGAAAAACCAGGATACTCTTTATACAAATGTTTGGTCCCTTAAGGAGGTATACAGCGCAGCTAACAAGGCAATCGGACTATGCGGCTTTATAACTTTCACTTAGCCATAGAAGTCTACAATTTTAAATTTCGGCAAAGCCCCTAGAATTCGGAGGGCCGAATTGGGGCGCTATATACGCCTAAATCGGACGAGGCCGATTCCTCGCCTAAAGCGGAAAAAATCTTTAAGGATTTTAAGACCTCTCGAACAAAGGACCAGCTCGCCGCATCATGCCGGTCAGTTTTCCGCTTTCATCGAGGTGCTCATCCGAAGAACCGGACACAATCGCAGAGAGTTCTCCCTGCGCTTACCTTAGCCGATATAACGGAACGTAAGGTACCAAAACAAGGGAGCCGGGCAAACCCAACTATTGACCCAAGACGTGATTCAGAGTGATGCATATAGTGCTATAAGTTCAGGTGCCGCATCGTTGAAAGTGTTCGGACTTGTTTGGCCGCATTATGGGGCACCATAAAGCCCCTCGCCAACTGATCGCACTAAGGTGTACGGATGCAATATTAAATAAACATTTGTAAGAAAAATGCTAAATAGGAAGAATAAGTCGACGCTATATATTGTCTCCCATTGATGAATAATACATTTAAGCGTATGTTTACAATGGTTATGCGTTAAGAGGTAAATAGGACTATTTAACATGTCCTATCCGAGGGCAGGTTGCATGCGTGTATATAAAACAGTATAACGATCGTGAACAGATTCCACCGGTATTTCCTTTTGTGCGCAAAGCCTGTTGCCTCCTTGGTTTTCTCTCCGTAAGTCCGACAAACCGCTCTCTCAAGAGTCTGCCCTAAAGCAAAGGTCTCTGAAAGATAAAAGGGGGGTTATGAAGGTATGTTGCGGTTATACCGCATCGCTGAATGAGTCACCGCGCGCCCGCCTATGCCCATGATATTTTGAGTGCGTAATTGTGTGCGCGCGGGTACGAATGCTGCTTTGTCGGGCTTGAGCGGAGGCCGACTGCTAGTCGCGCTCTTGGCGTGCTCGGTGATCCCGCCAAGGTGCTCCGGACTCGCTTTATGGTGCTCGAGGTTGTCGCCGCCGGATTGGTGGTTTGTCGGAGGAGGTTGCATTGTACTTCCGCCAAGAAGGGCTGCAGTATGCTCTTCCGCATGCAGAGAGCGGTCCATGTTTCTGTTGACTGTTATGACCCCGCGCAGTCCTGGCATCTTGAGCTTGAGGTATGCATAGTGTGGTACCGCATTGAATCTATCGAATGTGGTTCGTCCAAGGAGTGCGTGATAACCACTACGGAAAGGGACGATATCGAAGATTAACTCTTCGCTTCAGAAGTTATCCGGAGATCCGAAGACCAATTCCAATGTTATAGAGCCCGTGCAACGGGCCTCTACTCCAGGAATTATACCATTAAAGGTGGTTTTGGTGGGCTTGATCCTTGAAGGGTCAATGCCCATTTTATGACTCGTGTCTGATAAAGCAGGTTTCAGGTTGCCGCCGTCCCATGAGGACTCGCGTGAGGTGGAATCCGTTGATGATTGGGTCTAGGACCAATGCGGCTGAGCCGCCGTGACGGATGCTAGTAGGGTGATCCTTACGATCAAAGTTGATCGGACAAGCTGACCATGGGTTGAATTTGGGGGCGACTGGCTCCATCGCATAGACGTCCCGTAGTGCTCGCTTCCGTTCCCGCTTGGGAATGTGGGTGGTGTAGATCATGTTGACTGTTTTCACCTTGGGAGGAAATTTCTTCTGTCCCCCCGTGTTCGGATGCCTGGGCTCTTCGTCGCCGCCGTTGCAGCAGCCCTTGTCCTTGTTTTCGGCGCTTATTTTACCGGCATGTTTGAACACCCAATCTCTATTAGTGTGGTTGGCTGGCTTGTCCGGGTGCCATGAATTTGGCACGAGCGCCCAAAGATGCGGTCCGCATCGGAAGGTCCCCGATTGTTTCTTTTGAACGGCTTCTTCCGCTGATCGGACTTGGAACCGCTGAATCCGGCATTGACTGCCGTGTCTTCAGTGTTGTCGTCGTTGTTCCGTCGCTTATGTCTGTTGCACCTTGGCTTGCCGTTATTGTCACAGACATCCGAAGTGCAAGAATGTGGCGTAGTGCTGCTGCGAGCCAACCAGCTGTCCTCGCTCGCGCAAAAGCGGGTCATTAGTGTCGTGAGGGCTGCCATGGACTTGGGTTTTTCCTGGCCGAGGTGTCGGGCGAGCCACTCATCACGGATATTATGCTTAAAGGCCGCTAGGGCTTTGGCGTCCGGACATTCGACTATTTGGTTCTTTTTAGTTAGGAACCGAGTCCAGAATTTCCTGGCTAACTCTCTGGGTTGTTGAGTAATGTGGCTCAAGTCATCGGGCCCAAAGGGTCGCACATATGTGCCCCGAAGTTGTCGAGAACGCGCTTCCGTGTTTTCCCAACTGCCAATGGAATTTGTGGGCAGGCTGTTTAGCCAGTGCCAGGTGGGTCCTTTGAGCTTAAGGGGAAGATACTTGATGGCGTGTAGATCGTCTCCGCGGTCCATGTGAATGTGGAGAAGGAAATCTTTGATCCATACTGCGGGGTCTGTTGTGCCATCGTATGATTCGATGTTTACGGGTTTGAACCCTTCTGGGAATTCATGATCCATCACTTCGTCAGTGAAGCAGAGGGGGTGTGTGGCGCCTCTGTGCCGGGCAATGTGGCTACGCAGTTCGAATTGCTCTTGGTGGCTGTATTCGGCCTGGCCGGACTTGTTGATAGTGTATCCGGCGTGATGGTCATCGTTGCATGTTGGGGCACGCCCCCGCGATCTGTAGATCGATCTTGGATGTCCTGCTTTGTTTTCCAGTATATCGTGCAGGTCTTGCCTATTGCCCCGGGCCGTAGTGTATTGGCGTGCGGGTGCGGGCTGGTGTTCGGGCTAATACACCGTTTTATCCCGGCCACGAGGTGGCCGGTCAGCCGTGTGGCACTCGAGTCCATATTCCTCGGCTGCCAGGACTTCAGTCCATCTATCTGTGAGCAGGTCTTGATCAGTTTGGAGTCGCCGCTTTTTTTTCGTGCTCTCGCGGGGCTATAAGCCGACGCTGAAGCGCCTCGCCGACGGGATCCTCAGGCACGCCGAACTCGTCGTCGCCGAGGCTGATCTCATCTTCGGAGGGGGGCATGTAGCTGTCCTCCTCCGGATATCCGTCTGTTGCCTATTCATCTGGGCTAACCTGCCCGTCTTTTCCTCGCCGCCTGCTCAAGACAGCTGATCGTGGTTGTATTCCTCTTCGGCACCGTCCGGATTGTTTTTGTCTCCTGGGCCGATATTGTTGTGGCGGGGCTTGGAGCGGCGCCGACGACGCCCATGCTTTGCTTTTCTCCCTGAGGAGTTATCCTCCATTGCCTCATCGCTTTTGGTTTCTTCTTGAGTGTCCACTATATATATATATATATATATATATATATATATATATATATATATATATATATATATATATATATATATCGTATGAGGAGGTAGCTGTCCACCGCCCCGTGCGCGGTGGTTCCTGTTCTTCTCCTGCATCGTCGTCCATACCGTCGATGTCTTCGGAGTCGAAATCAAGCACATCGGTTAGATCATCGACCGTGGCAATGAAGTGGGTGGTGGGTGGGCCACGAATTCCTTCGTCGCCTGTTTCCCACTCGAGCCGGACATAGTTCGGCCGAGAGTCTCCTGACAAAGAGAGAGACTTTAATGAGTTAAGCACGTAGCCAAAGGGCGAGTGCTGGAAGATATCCGCGGTGGTGAACTCCATTACAGGGGCCCAACCAGGTTCGGCAGGATCAGGAGAGCGCGGAGTGGAACCTACAGCCGGATACGAGTCCGGGGGTCCGGTGTCACAGGCTTCTTTGGGGGCGAGGCCTGTGTTCGGCTCTACCGCCGATGAGTGTGCGGCCTGTGGGACGGGGTCCATCCCTCCGTCCTTAGGCAAAGCGGTTTGCTCCGGATTTAGGTCTGGATCTGCCGCAGGGATGACATCCCGAGCATTGTCCGACAGCAGGTCTAAGCGGTGCTCATCGTGACCGTCCGGCGCTCCTGGCACAGGCCCGAATCCGTTGAAGATCAAATCTCCACAGATATCAGCCATGTAGTTCAGGTTTCCGAACCTGATCTGGTGGCCCGGGATGTAGCTGTCGATCTGCTCCAGCTGGCCAAGCGAATTGGCCCGCAGCGCGGTTACCGCCAACACGAAGATCTGTCCGGGAGAAAAGTCTCACCACGGACCGTGTTGTTGATTTATGATTGAAGGAGCCATCGAGCCTTGCAGCGTGACACAAAGAACTCTCAATGAAAGCACCAATGTCGGTGTCAAACCGGCGGATCTCGGTAGGGGGTCCCGATCTATGCGCTCTTAGGCTGATGGTAACGTAAAGCAAGGGACACAATGTTTACCAGGTTCGGCCCTCTCGATGGAGGTAAAACCCTACTTCCTGCTTGATTAATATTGATGATATGAGTAGTACAAGAGTAGATCTACCACGAGATCATAGAGGCTAAACCCTAGAAGCTAGTCTATGATGATTATGACTGTGATCGTGATCGGCCTTCTAAGGACCATCCTCTATGATTTATATAGACACCGGAGAGGGCTAGGGTTTACATGGAGTCGGTTACAAGGAAGGAAATATATTATCCGGATCTCCAAGCTTGTCTTCCACACAAAGGAGAGTCCCATCCGGACACGGCACGGAGTCTTGAGTCTTGTATTTTCACGCTCCAATAGTCCGGACAAAGCATATAGTCCGGCTTCCCGGATACCCCCTAATCAAGGACTCCCTCACTCACCACCTGATGTGTTTCCAATATGTATAATAACATCGGCTCGCCGATGTTTGGCGCGGCCAGGATTGGGTTGCTCGCAAGAAGGGTTTTTATTTCCTCCAGTCCGGTTGTTGCCGCGTCCGTCCACTCGAAGTGATCGGTTCGCCGTAGAAGGCGATAGAGTGGCAGTGCCTTTTCTCAAAATCTGGAGATAAAGCGGCTTAGAGCTGCCACGCAACCCGCAAACTTTTGGACTTGTTTAAGGTCAGTTGGCGTAGCCAATTGTGGCAGAGCTCGGATTTGGCTGAATTTGCTTCAATTCCTCTGTTGGAAACAATGAAGCCCAGCAGTTTTCCAACGGGGACGCCAAAAACGCACTTTTCCGGATTGAGCTTAATGTCATACGCGCGGAGGTTATCAAATGTGAGACGTAAATCGTCTATTAGTGTTTCGATGCGCCTAGTCTTAATGATGACGTCGTCCACATCAACTGTCTTGCCGATCTGTTTCTCCAGGCATGTTTGAATCATGCGTTGTTATGTGGCGCCGGCGTTCTTGAGCCCGAAGGGCATGGTGTGGAAGCATAATGGCCCATATGGGGTAATGAATGCTGTTGCAGCTTGATCGGACTCCTTCATTTTGATTTGATGGTATCCGGAATATGCATCGAGGAAACACAGTGAGTCGTGTCCTGCGGTAGCATCAATGATTTGATCAATGCGGGGGAGGGGAAGGGATCCTTAGGGCAAGCCTGGTTGAGGTCTTTAAAATCGACGCATAACTGCCAGGATTTGTCCTTCTTTGGTACCATCACCAGGTTTGCCAGCCAGTTAGGATGTTTTATTTCTCTGATGAATCAGGCCTCAATTAGCTTGGCCAGCTCCTCCCCCATAGCTTGGAGTTTGGGCTCAGAAAAGCGCCACAGTGCTTGTTTGATTGGTTTGTATCCCTTCAGGATGTTAAGGCTATGTTCGGCCAGCTCACGGGATTCCTGCATGTCGGAAGGGTGCCAGCGAATATATCCCGCCAAGGAAATCCCTTAGTGCAGCATCGACCGTTGGGTCAAGTTGTGCTCCAATAGATGCTGTCTTCTTGGGGTCCATTGGGTGGATCTGGAATTTGACTATTTCTTCTGCCGGTTTGAAGGAGGTGGATTTGGGTCGCTTTGTCTAAGATCACATCGCCCCTATCCACCGTGGAGCGAAAAGCGGTTAATTCTTCTGTCGCGAGGGCTTTGATAATGCCTCAAGGGCCAGGGATGCAGTTTTGTTTTCGGCGCGGAGTGCTATGTCCGGATCACTTACAAGAGTGATTATGCCGTTTGGTCCGGGCATTTTGAGCTTCATATATCCGTAATGGGGTATAGCTTGGAAGCGTGTAAAAGCATCCCGCCTCAACAGGCGTGGTATCCGCTGCTGAAAGGAGCCACTTGAAGGTGATCTCCTCGCATCGATAATTCTTCGGGCGTGCGAATAACACGTCAAGTGTGATTTTTCCCGTACACCGCGCCTCCCGACTGGGAATGATTCCTCGGAAGGTTGTACTGCTTTGCTTGATGCGGCTCCTGTCTATTTCCATTTTGTGGAGTGTATCCTCATAGATGAGGTTTAGTCCGCTGCCACCGTCCATGAGGACCTTGGTGAGTCGAAAGCCGTCCACGATGGGACTGAGGACTAGAGCGGCTGGTGCTCGGACTGTCCTGTACTTTGGTTCGTCTCCGACATTAAAGATTATAGCCGTGTCGTTCCAAGGGTTTACTGTGGCGATTTGGCAGACTTCGGCAAGGCCGCAAAGTGCCCTTTTGCGCTTATTGTTTGAAGCGAATGTCTCAAAGACCATCAGTACTCTGGGGTCTTCGTCTTCTAGAGGGTATTGCTCTGGGGTGTTTTTGGTAAGGATGTCCTCGCCGATTTTGGCTACCTGCCGGAGTATTCAACATGCTCTAAGGCTGTGGGTTGGTATGGTATCCGGTGTTGTGTGTATTTTGCACGGGCCGTCGAGCCATCCCTCCAGAACGGTTCCGCGCCGTGTAATGGGTTTGTATTTCTTGGCTATTAGACTGGGCGCGTCACGGGGATGCGCCCTTTTCGCCTGGACCAGTGGTTGAGTTGGGAGCGATGGCTCCCAACAAGCCGCCTGATCCATCCAGGCGCTTTCCATTGCGCTGTACTTCTGTACGATAGTTTCCAAGTCAGCGAAGTGTAGTATGCGGCGGCGATTAATGTTGTTGAGGATTGCCTCGTTCAGGCAATTGTTGCGGAACGCTGATATTGCGTCCTTGTCGCGGCAATATTTAACCTTGTCCTTGACAAGGAGGAACCTGGCCCAGAAGTGGTGGACAGTTTCCTGAGACCGCTGTTGAATGCTCGTGAGAGCGCTTATGTCTGGGTGGGTGGGTGGAATTGGATCTGGACCCTGACTTAACAGTCTGGGCTCCAGAGTATCTTCTGGTTGCCTTTGCATGCCATTCGATTCTATGTTCGGAAGGCCAGTCACCTCCTTTTGCGGGTGTCTATCCGGCTCTGTAGGGTCGGTGATCCGGACGTAGTCCGTCTTCAGTATAGGGGGAGAGTCGCTGTCTCGCTCCTCTACTACCGCTATCTGGTGGGTGATCGGTAGAGATTTGATTTCTCTTTGGTCGGGTTTAAGCGATTGGGGTCGATACAGGAGCTCGTTTAAAGATGAAAACTCTGTCGAATCCATCTGCTTGGAGTGTTTGGGGTCGATACGAAGAGGATTTTCGATGGCCCGAAAGGTCATCGTCGGCTTAACGGCCGAACGGGCGGTCATGGTAAAGCTGCCCAACCGGAGGGTTTGGCCTGGGGCGCGCCTCCAAAGAGTGATATTGTCTTTAAGGACGAGGCGAGTCATCGATCCTGTTGTCGATGACACAGTGGAACTCTCAATGAAAGCACCAATGTCGGTGTCAAAACCGGCGGATCTCGGGTAGGGGGTCCCGAACTGTGCGTCTAAGGTCGATGGTAACAGGAGACAGGGGACACGATGTTTACCTGTGTTCGGCCCTCTCTATGGAGGTAATACCCTACTTCCTGCTTGATTGGTCTTGATGAATATGAGTATTACAAGAGTTGATCGACCACGAGATCGTAATGGCTAAACCCTAGAAGTCTAGCCTGTATGACTATGGTAATGAGTATCCCCCTTTCCGGGCTACGTCCTCTGGTTTATATAGACACCGGGAGTATCTAGGGTTACACAGGGTCGGTTACAAAGAAAGGAATCTACATATCCAGTCACCAAGCTTGCCTTCCACGCCAAGGAGAGTCCCATCCGGACACGGGTGCAGTCTCCGGTCTTCATATCTTCACAGCCCATCAGTCCGGCCCATAGCTAACAGGCCGGACGCCCGAGGACCCTTTAGTCCAGGACTCCCTCAGTCGCCGCTTCTCCCTGTGCTGCCGGGTGCGGGATCTACAACAGGCGTCGCCGCTGGCAGGAGCCTCATCTTCTTGGCGCTAGGGTCAGCCGACTCCATTTTCCTCGAGGGCGTCGCGTCGCACTCACGGATTTGAGCAGAGTAACGAATGATGAGCCCGGTTGTAGTGCGAGTGAAGAAGAAGGGGAGCTGAGGTTTTTCTGTAGTAGTGAGGAAGAAGGGGAGCTGGGGTTTTCTGTAGGAGTGAGGTGAGGAATTTGGGGGTACGAGTGGAGCGAGCTGATGTGAGGTGGGTGGGAGTGAGGAGGAAGAGCAGCACCCACTTTTTTGGGGGGGAGGTGTGCTGATGACACGTCTCCAACGTATCTATAATTTTTGATTGTTCCATGCTATTATATTATCTGTTTTGGATGTTCAATGGGCTTTATTATACACTTTTACATTATTTTTGGGACTAACCTATTAACCGGAGGCCCGGCCCAAATTGCTGTTTTTTTGCCGGTTTCAGTGTTTCGAAGGAAAGGAATATCAAACAGAGTCCAAACGGAATGAAACCTTCGGGAACGTGATTTTCTGAACAAACGTGATCCAGAGGACTTGGAGTGGACGCCAAGCAATCAACGAGGAGGCCACGAGGCAGGGGGCGTGCCTACCCCCCTGGGCGCGCCCTCCACCCTCGTGGGCCCCTCGTAGCTCCACCGACCTACTTGTTCCTCCTATATATACCTACATACCCTAAAAACATCAGAACAAGAGCCAAAACCCTATTTCCACCGCCGCAACCTTCTATACCCGTGAGATCCCATCTTGGGGCCTTTTCCGCTGCTCCGCCGGAGGGGGCATTGATCACAGAGGGTTTCTACATCAATACCATAGCCTTTCCGATGATGTGTGGGTAGTTTACCTCAGACCTTCGGGTCCATAGTTATTAGCTAGATGGCTTCTTCTCTCTCTTTGGATCTCAATACAAAGTTCTCCTCAATTCTATTGGAGATCTATTCGATGTAATCTGTTTTTGCGGTGTGTTTGTCGAGATGCGATGAATTGTGGGTTTATGATCAAGATTATCTATGAACGATATTTGAATCTCCTCTGAACTCTTTTACGTATGATTGGTTATCTTTGCAGGTCTCTTCGAATTATCAGTTTGGTTTGGCCTACTAGATTGATCTTTCTTGCAATGGTAGAAGTGATTAGCTTTGGGTTCAATCTTGCGGTGCTCGATCCCGGATGAGGAGGGGAACGACACGTATTGTATTGTTGCCATCGAGGATAAAAAGATGGGGTTTATATCATATTGCATGAGTTTATCCCTCTACATCATGTCATCTTGCTTAAAGAGTTACTCCGTTCTTATGAACTTAATACTCTAGATGCATGCTGGATAGCGGTCGATGTGTGGAGTAATAGTAGTTGATGCAGGCAGGAGTCGGTCTACTTGTCACGGACGTGATGCCTATATACATGATCATACCTAGATATTCTCATAACTATGCTCAATTCTATCAATTGCTCGACAGTAATTTGTTTACCCACCGTAATACTTATGCTATCTTGAGAGAAGCCACTAATGGAACTTATGGCCCCCGGGTCTATTCTCCATCATATTAATCTCCCGTCAACAAGTTATTTCTATTACCGTTTATTTTGCTTTCTTTACTTTTACTCTTTATCATAAAAACCAAAAAATATTATCTTATCATCTCTATCAGATCTCACTTTTGCAAGTGGTCGTGAAGGGATTGACAACCCCTTTATCGCGTTGGTTGCAAGGTTCTTATTTGTTCGTGTAGGTGCGTGGGACTTGAGCGTGGTCTCCTACTGGATTGATACCTTGGTTCTCAAAAATTGAGGGAAATACTTACACTACTTTACTGCATCACCCTTTCCTCTTCAAGGGAAAACCAACGCAGTGCTCAAGAGGTAGCAAGAATGATTTCTGGCGCCGTTGCCGGGGAGGCTTACGCGAAGTCAAGTAAAGATTTGATTGCCCGACAACGAGCCATTTCTGGCACCGTTGCCGGGGAGTCTACGCACAAGTCAAGACATACCAAGTACCCATCACAAACTCTTATCCCTCGCATTACATTATTTGCCATTTGCCTCTCGTTTTCCTCTCCCCCAATTCACCCTTGCCGTTTTATTCACCCTCTTTTCCCTTCGCCTTTTTCTTGCTTGTTCCTCGAGATATTTGCTGCCATTATGTCTGAAACCGGGGAGGTTATCGCTGATAATAACATGGGAAACTTTGATGCTTTTGATGATCCTCCTGAGGAACCTACTATCTTGCATACTAAAAGGTTTCGATTTGGTAGTGGTAATATTATTGGGAAAGGAGTTATTCAAGATTTGTTTACTTGCGCTGGTGCTTTGCCCATTATGGGTGGCTCTATTCTTCATAGAACTAGTAGCCTTGCGGATGCAATATCTTTGCTTGTAGTTGAACTCGAAAGACAATTTCTTCATACGCATCCTTGCATACAAAGAATTTTCCTAGAATTCTCTAATAATGAACACTCTTCTGTTAAGCATGCCGCTACTATAATTTTGGCTCATGAGTTCAGATTTATAATGAAAGAGACTAAAGAAATTTTTGCGCATTATAGGGTTGATGCTGGTCATCCTCCCATAGAAGCTATCCTTTTTAACCAAGAATACATAATGCGTTTACAATGAGAGTGGAGATATGGGTCATACTTGCATATGGTAGTATTATCTAGACCATCGGATGGGCTGGATTGGCAGGTGGGAAGCGCATTGAATGAGACGTGTGCGAGCCGTGGAAATTATCGTATGTCAGGGAGAAAAGGTACACCGTGTGTAGTACAACATATGTTTGGGCGTAGCAGGCCCACCAGCCCGGGACGGCGTTAGATCGTTGAACTAGACCGGTGGTCCGTTTCGCACATCACAACTGGACCCTGCTCCAGAGTTTTCCACAACCGAAACCCTAGAGATGGAAAGGGATGTTTGGGTTCCAGAAGGTGCCGGACCGGCAGATCGGCGGCACGGCGGTGCAAGATGGTGAAGGTCTCGGACCTGCGACGGACGCTCATCCGCAAGATCTACGTCATCCTGTCCCTCCAACTCCCCATGAACACCACCGTCGCGGTATTCGTCATCGAGATTCGAGTTCTTTATCTCTTCCGACGTCGGCTTCGCCCTCTGCATTTTGCTCCTCATCCTGTTGTTCATGGGTAAGCATCCGTTATTTTCCTGTTCTGGCATCTGATGTAGAGTTACCTAGTTTCTACTGTTACTACTCTGGATGCTGGGACCAAGGCTCTGGAGATCTTGGGACTCCATGGTGAGGACGCCTCAACGTTTGTCCTAGTAGACTTGCTGGTAAGAAGATGGTTTATATGTACGCAGTACTTTTCTTGTTTTGGAAAATTGCTCCTAAGAAGGATGTTGATTTGAACGTGAACCTAATAATCATCATTGTATACATCTTAGCCAGAATCTGTTATTAGTGTTGAGTCTTCATGACAGAAATTCTGAATTTGGCAGGACAGAAGATGTTGGAGATAATACACGAGGGAAGTAGAAACAGAAACTGGGTGCTTTGCGACTTGGAATTCTCTTCTCAATTTGACATAAAAGTTGTTAATTTTTATTTTCCCTGCACTTTAATCCTCTTTAGCTTTCCTCAGCGAAAATATCTACCTTACATTTGATAGTTTTTCTATAATGAATAAGCATTCTCATGTATCCATTTATTTTGCTATGTTCTGTATTTTTGTACTTCATAAATACTCGGTCGTCCTAACTTAGCCATTTTGTGCTTAGTCTTTCATGTGATCTGACCATTTCGAGCATATCTTTCAACTGTAATGAGTTATTCGATAGTCATACTTTGATGTATTGCTCATTGTATAATAAATGCAATAATGCTTCTTTTTATTTAGATACTTTACTTTGATTTTTTCGTTCATTTTACAATAAGCGCCAGAATATAGTTAGATGTGATACTATGTAAAATATTGCTTTCCGTGGTCCATCAAATTTCTCACTGTGGCACCTTTTGCTTGTGGTTATTTCTGAGCTTCTATTAACATTTAGAATCAGTTTCAGTCAGGTGGTCTACTTATACTAGTAATATGTTCTCATGTTCCATACGTTTATCCATGGAAGTGGGAATTCAGCACTGCTTCTTAATGCCTTATGCCATTGTTATTTGATGTATAAGTTGGAGTTTTTACTGATCTCTTAGCAATCTGTGAGGCGTATAGACGAGGCAGGTGATGAAATGTGAGAAAGACCATAGAGTTTATTGATGAGATTTGTGCCAATGATCCAGAATTCTCGTGTAGGGTGCAACCAGATTCAAAGTTGGGTAAAGAATCTGTTGTGGACGACCCGTAGCAGCAAGATGCAGTACAAGTTTTTTTTTATACAATCTGCGTAGAACAAATTTATTTTTTGGTTTGTTTGTAGTTATAAAAATCATTTTTCAAAGTGTATGGAATTCATAAAGATGATAGGCGAGGCGCACCTAAAACAATCTTATAACAGGTAAGATTAGTGATTGAAGGAACGTGGATTCCTGAGTTTGCATTGGATAAACATACAGTAATTCCCCTGTGCTTTTGTGGTCGAAAAGAGCGTATGATGGGTCCTGGATGCTGCTCATGTTTTCATGTGTGCTCTGCCCCGATTGCACAATAGAGATTGACTAAAATGGAGTGGAGAACCAGAATTATCGAACTATGTTTTTTGCAACTTGTGTGCGTCTCCTGCTTTGCGAACGGAGCCATGTATTGAGTGCAAGTACCTAATCATTGTGGTAATTGTCCATTGCAGGGGTACGAGTAGGTCTTAATACAGAAATCTCTCATCAGGGGCATCAGATTCAAGGCCTTACGTTCCACATGTGACACAGGTCCAGGAAAAAAGAACCCGGTCCATTAAAACGAGTAAACGCCCAGACCGTAGAAGACCATGGTGGGCTTCGGCAATAATGGCCACTGACGAAGTGCAGTGCCACTGTTCAGTAATGTTGCTGCCGAACGCAATACACAATAATATACAGCTGTGTGTGATGATCCCTATGTGGACCAACGGCTAAGATAGTATGATCACATAGTAGTACGACCCATAACGAATTTTTCGTTTACAATCTTTAGATCATGTTGCTTATAATGAAAATCTTAGGAAAAAGGTTCCTGCCGATGTTCTAGTTGATAGAATTTCTGAATTTAATGATGATTTTGCTATTCAGAATAATGGGTTAGGTTTTTCTCTCGAGCAAAGGCTTGTGACCTTTTGTCAAAAGAACGCTTGTAATGATGAATTGGTTGTGCAATATAAGGGGCCAAAGGAGCAACCCATAGCTCCCGAGCTTGATCTTGGGGACTTTTGTCCCATTAAATTTAACCCTTTTGATTATTTTTGCTTGCCACAAAGAAAACTTGCTGCTGAACATAGAGAGTATGAAAGAAGTTTTCATGACTTGCCTTACCATTATTATGGCAATACCTAGATCTATCCTCGCTTTTATGCCTAACTAGGGGCGTTAAACGATAGCGCTTGTTGGGAGGCAACCCTATTTTATTTTATTTTCTTGCTTTTTATTTCTATTTAGTAATAAATCTTTGATCTAGCCTTTGGTTATATGAGTTTTGATTAGTGTTTGTGCCAAGTGAAACCTATAGGATCTTCTTGGATGATAGTTATTTGATCTTGCTGAAAATTCCAGAAACTTTCTGTTCACGAAAACAATTGTTTAAAATCACCAGAACGTGATAAAATACTGGTTCCAATTGCAGTTGATCAATAAACAAATTATCTAGGTCTTCCTATTTTGTTAGATTTTTCTGAGTTCCAGAAGTTTGCGTTAGATACAGATTACTACAAACTGTTCTGTTTTTGACAGATTCTGTTTTTCGTGTGTTGTTTGCTTATTTTGATGAATCTATGTCTAGTAAAAGAGTTTATAAACCATATAGAAGTTGGAATACAATAGGTTTAACAACAATATAAATAAAGAACGAGTTCATTACAGTACCTTGAAGTGGTGTTTTCTTTTCTTTCGCTAACGGAGCTCACGAGATTTTCTGTTAAGTTTTGTGTTGTGAAGTTTTCAAGTTTTGGGTAAAGATTTGATGGATTATGGAACAAGGATTGGCAAGAGCATAAGCTTGGGGATGCCCAAGGCACCCCAAGGTAAAATTCAAGGACAACCAAAAGCCTAAGCTTGGGGATGCCCCGGAAGTCATCCCCTCTTTCGTCTTCGTCTATCGGTTACTTTACTTGGGGCTATATTTTTATTCACCACATGATATGTGTTTTGCTTGGAGCGTCTTGTATGATTTGAGTCTTTTCTTTTTAGTTTACCACAATCATCCTTGCTGTACACACCTTTTGAGAGAGACACACATGATTCGGAATTTGTTAGAATACTCTATTTGCTTCACTTATATCTTTTAGAGCACGGTGGTGGGTTCATTTTATAGAAATTATTGATCTCTCATGCTTCACTTATATTATTTTGAGAGTCTTAAATAGCATGGTAATTTTCTTTAAATGTGAAATTAATCCAAATGTGATAGGCATCCAAGATGAGCATAATAAAAACTTCATATTGAGTTCATTGAATATCATGAGAAGTTTGATACTTGATAAGTGTTTTGAGATATAAAGGTGGTAATATTATAGTGTGCTAGTTGAGTAATTGTGAAATTGAGAAATACTTGTGTTAAGGTTGGCAAGTCCCGTAGCATGCACACATGCTAAAATTTGTGTGACGATTTTGACACATAAGGTGTTCTTTAATTGCTTTCCTTATGAGTGGCGGTCGGGGACGAGCGATGGTCTTTTCCTACCAATCTATCCCTCTAGGGGCATGCGTAGTAGTACTTTGCTTCGAGGGCTAATAAAATTTTGCAATAAGTATATGAATTCTTTATGACTAATGTGAGTCCATGGATTATACGCACTCTCAACCTTCCACAATTTTCTAGCCTCTACGGTACCGTGCATTGCCCTTTCTTGCCTTGAGAGTTGGTGCAAACTTCGCCGGTGGATCCAAACCCCGTGATATGATAAGCTCTATCACACATAAACCTCCTTATATCTTCCTCAAATAAGCCACCATACCTACCTATCATGGCATTTCCATAGCCATTCTGAGATATATTGCCATGCAACTTTCCACCGTTTCGTTTATTATGACACGCTTCATCATTGTCATATTGCTTTGCATGATCATGTAGTGGACATTATATTTGTGGCAAATCCACCATTCATAATTTTTTATACATGTCACTCTTGATTCATTGCATATCCCGGTACACCACCGGAGGCATTCACATAGAGTCATATCTTGTTCTAAGTATTGAGTTGTAATTCTTGAGTTGTAAGTAATAAAAGTGTGATGATCATCATTATTAGAGCATTGTCCCAAGTGAGGAAAGGATGATGGAGACTATGATTCCCCCACAAGTCGGGATGAGATTCCGTACTAAATAAAAAAAAGAGGCCAAAAAAAGAGAAGGCCCAACAAAAAAAAGAAAGAAAGAAATAATGAGAGAAAAAGAGAGAAGGTACAATGTTACTATCCTTTTTGCAAACTTGTGCTTCAAAGTAGCACCGTGATCTTCATGATAGAGAGTCTCCTATGTTGTCACTTTCATATACTAATGGGAATTTTTCATTACAAAACTTGGCTTGTATATTCCAATGATGGGCTTCCTCAAAATGCCCTAGGTCTTCGTGAGCAAAGCAAGTTGGATGCACACCCACTTAGTTTCTTTTGTTGAGCTTTCATATATTTATATCTCTAGTGCATCCGTTGCATGGCAATCCCTACTCCTCTCATTGACATCAATTGATGGGCATCTACATAGCCTATTGATTAGCCGCATCAATGTGAGACTTTCTACCTTTTTGTCTTCTCGCATAACCCCCATTATTATACTCTATTCCACCCATAGTGCTATATCCATGGCTTGCGCTCATGTATTGCGTAAGGGTTGAAAAGGCTGAAGCGCGTTAAAAAGTATGAACCAATTGCTCGGCTTGTCATCGGGGTTATGCATGATGAGAACGTTTTGTGTGACGAAATTGAAGCATGGCCTAACTATATGATTTTGTAGGGATAAGCTTTCTTTGGCTATGTTATTTTGATAAGACATAATTGCTTGGTTAGCATGTTTGAAGTATTATTGTTTTTATGTCAACACTAAACTTTTATCTTGAATCTTTCGGATCTAAATATTCATGCCACAATAAAAATAATTACATTGAAAATTATGCTAAGAAGCATTCCACATCAAAAATTCTGCTTTTATCATAAATTTTATAGGAGGACTTGGAGTGGACATCAAGCAATCAACAAGGAGGCCACGAGGCAGGGGGGCGCGCCTACCCCCCTGGGCGCGCCCTCCACCCTCGCGGGCCCCCGTAGCTCCACCGACCTACTTCTTCCTCCTATATATACCTACGTACCCCGAAAACATCAGAACAGGAGCCAAAACCCTATTTCCACCGCCGCAACCTTCTGTACCCGTGAGATCCCATCTTGGGGCCTTTTCCGACGCTCTGCCGGAGGGGGAATTGATCACCGAGGGCTTCTACATCCACACCATAGCCTCTCCAATGATGTGTGAGTAGTTTACCTCAGACCTTCGGGTCCATAGTTATTAGCTAGATGGCTTCTTCTCTCTCTTTGGATCTCAATACAAAGTTCTCCTCGATTCTCTTGAACATCTATTAGATGTAATCTTTTTTTGCGGTGCGTTTGTCGAGATCCGATGAATTGTGGGTTTATGATCAAGATTATCTATGAACAATATTTGAATCTCCTCTGAATTCTTTTATGTATGATTGGTTATCTTTGCAAGTCTCTTCGAATTATCAGTTTGGTTTGGCCTACTAGATTGATCTTTCTTGCAATGGGAGAAGTGCTTAGCTTTGGGTTCAATCTTGTGGTGCTCAATCCCAGTGACAGTAGGGGAAACGACACGTATTGTATTGTTGCCATCGAGGATAAAAAGATGGGGTTTATATCATATTGCATGAGTTTGTCCCTCTACATCATGTCATTTTGCTTAAAGCGTTACTCCATTCTTATGAACTTAATACTCTAGATGCATGCTGGATAGCGGTCGATGTGTGGAGTAATAGTAGTAGATGCAGGCAGGAGTCGGTCTACTTGTCACGGACGTGATGCCTATATACATGATCATACCTAGATATTCTCATAACTATGCTCAATTCTATCAATTGCTCGACAGTAATTTGTCTACCCATCGTAATACTTATGCTATCTTGAGAGAAGCCACTAGTGAAACCTATGGCCCCCGGGTCTATTCTCCATCATATTAATCTCCCGTCAACAAGTTATTTCTATTACCGTTTATTTTGCTTTCTTTACTTTTAGTCTTTATCATAAAAATACAAAAAATATTATCTTATCATCTCTATCAGATCTCACTTTTGCAAGTGGCCGTGAATGGATTGACAACCCCTTTATCGCGTTGGTTGCAAGGTTCTTATTTGTTTGTGTAGGCGCGTGGGACTTGAGCATGGTCTCCTACTGGATTGATACCTTGGTTCTCAAAAACTGAGGGAAATACTTACGCTACTTTACTGCATCACCCTTTCCTCTTCAAGGGAAAACCAACACAGTGCTCAAGAGGTAGCAGCTGGGTGTGGGTAGCGCCTCTCATTAAGTAAATATATGGGCTTTTGAATTGATTTTATCATTTACTAGGGTGGATGGGCTGTTTTTCTTGGGCCCAGAGAAACAATTACTACTAGTACAATGGAGACACTCTACAGCTACCCAAAAAAAACAATTACTACTAGTACAAAGGATACACTACCGCTTCTGGTTTCTCCTAGGTCATCGAAACGTCTCCCTCTACTGAATGCCATTTTACTTTTGTTCACCGACATGCGGGCCATGCAGCGCGCATGCCCAGATGCCATCCACCAAATTAGAAGGCAGTATGCAGGCGGAGAGTCACCCCGGTCGTAGCGCGGCAGTAATGAGCCATCGTATCACAAAACCCCACCTCCCCGCAGTCTAAGTTTGACGGATGAAGAAACCATCATTTCACTCTTCGTTGAATCCCCTTCTCCCTCACCATCTTCAAGAAAGCCAACACTCTCATCTGCCGCTGTTCTTCTCTCCCAACGAAGGGAAGGTAAGCGGATCCGTGATGTTGGTATTTTCGTTCAGAGAAAACAAAGAACTTTTGCAAAGCAGTAACCGATCCTCACTCACTTCTTTGTTTCATTGTCATTGTGATTGTATTTTCCTTTAAGTGGTCTCCTAGTATTCGTCAGTTTCATGATGGACCAAGGAGAACCAGGCAAAGATCCGCCGATATTGGAGAAGACGCGGGAGGCTGATCCCCATGAGACAGAGAGCTGCAAGAAGATGGAGACAGCCACCGAGCCGACCCCAGATACGCTCACGGCCATTACTAAGATGATCAACGCCCCGTTTGAGGTTACAACCCCCACAGACCTGCAGGAGCAGTTTTCCCCCTTCGAGGATGTGTCCCCCCCCCCTACTGAGCTGCCCAAGGTGATTTTCTTCTTTGCCGATCTCGATTGTGGTTTTTCATCTAAGTATGTGGTGATGAATAATGCAAAATTCTATTAGCTTCGATGCCATGCTATACATAGTGGTTTAAATAGCTTGTTTTTCTTATACTGGAAAGTAATTAAGAATTTGTTTCTGTTTCAATTAGAGCCCTGATGCAGACAAGGATTGTGTGGTTGTACATGTCACTCGCTATGAGGCGGATGACCTGAATATATGCACTAGGAAAACAGAGTTCTTAGGATGTTGGATCCTGGAAGTCATTTTGCGCTTATACCAATGTCGAGTTGTATTCCAGCCTCACTGTTGTCAGGCGTGTTGTCCAGGGTGTACTGAAGAACAAGAAGTTCAAAGCTACTCCTTCGTTTGTGAGGCATACTGTTCTTGTCAAGCTTACGCAGGAAGATGACGTGCCATGCCTCCACAAACAAGTTTATGAGAGGCAAGGCCACAAGGTTATCTTCATGAAGGTTCACAGGATTGAGCTGTTGCCGGACGTACTCGATGATGTTCATGGCAAGGTCCCTCTTGTGTCCAACCCAAATTAGATCGACGCATGAAATGGTTGCCCCAATTAGTGTTTAATAGTAGTTTGGATTGTGTCTAATTATCCGAACCTTGCCTATTATCAAGCCCTCTGGGGCTAGTACTCTATTTGAATCTGTCTATGGGAACTGCTGCTACTTTTGTGTACCCGTGAATCATGTGAGAACCATCGTAATTGTTGTCGAAACAGATGCATCCTCACTAGTTTTTTCATGAATATGGCATGGTAAGACATAAGTTGTCACAGTTTATCATACGAGAAGTGTGTGTTTGATGAAATAGAGTACTCGTTCGAGAACTGTGCGCCGACGTATACATAAGTACTTTTAAACACTGTTGGTGCTACCCCACTTGTAAGTAGTTGTGCAAAACACGGCACATTGGCTCAGCTCACTTCAAGAATAGGCTATCGACCAGCTAACAATCAATAATCTATTGTCTGATATATAAGCAACTACATATCTTGTTACAGTGGTTCATGCAGTTAACTGAGGCCACAATGTAAATTCCAAACGTTCACATGCTAGTCCAGCGTTCATGTGGAACACCCACATTAAACTCGGCTTCATAAAAAAATTGAGAAGCATAAGTTAAGCAATTTTATACATCTCAATGATTCATAAAACATAGCAAACATATACTAGTTCACATCAAAAGACAAAGTTGTGAGAAGGTTTACAAATCAGGAAAAATCAAGCAAGGCCTCTCTGAGCAAACGGCCTCCCGGCATGCTTAAATTTCCTGGAGTTCACTCTGGTTTTTTATTGTTGCCACCATCCAGGATTAGGTTCTCTCATTCCAGAATAACCAATTATAATTGTGTTCTCTCTTGGAATGCTGAAAACCATGTAGTTATTGACCATCTGAAATTCTTGTGCATTCCACTAAATTTAAGCACCACTATTTGCAGAAATAAGAAGGCCACAATGCCTCTTGTCCGCGCACCTGTCCCAAAAACCTCCGTGCAGCCATGCCAGCTAGTTCTCGGTCCATAGATGAACTGGTAGAAAGTGCATTCTGGACTAGGATGCAATTTTTTTCTCGTCCCTTCACATCAATCAGGAAGTAAAACGTACTAATCAACTTCTTTTGGATTGCGTTGGTCATTCTACCTAGTTACTACCAATGTAGGAATACCTGGGAGACGGGTGGTTAGAGGACGATATCTAGGAATAGCCATATCATTTTGTGCAGTTGTACTAAAACTGAGGTGTGTACTTTTGATTGCGTAGATAGAAACGATACGGAGACAGACATCCCTGTTTGCGCAAATACGAAATACGGTTATTTAAATAGTGACAGTTATTTGCAGTGGCCTATGATTAACAACAACATCTATTGTGTTATAACTGGCACTACATTGACAGTATGAAAGTGCCCTTATGTAAGTAGCATCACATCACATCTACACTGCCAGTAGATTAACATGCAGAACAATAGCATTAGTATTACTGTCATGATAGTAGCACATGGTCAGTAAATGTGCAATCAAATTTGTGGAGTTCCACTGGGATGAAGTGATGTTAGCGGTGTGAGATTTAATTGTAACTGCAAAAGCACAATTCATGGGAAATAAAGCAAGACAGAAGCACTTCATAAAATGGTGGTGGCATTGCTTTAATTTATTGATGGCACTAGACCATTACTTATAGAGACATTAGGTGGTATTGCTTAATGCTTCATGTGATTTTACATTAACGATAGCGCTATGGGCGTAGGGATAGCAGGGACATAAAGTGGTGAGGCAGATGTGGTTGCTGAGAGCGGCAAACACTCAGGGAGCATGTCTGCATTTGTCCCATTTTTATCTCCTCGGCGTCATTTTCCTACTTGAGCACAGGAAATCTAGACCTGCTCATTCTCATTTGCGTTGTCCCCCAACACCCCTCACTTTCTTTCATTTTTTGACCAAGAGACAGGTCCACTTCCCCCCACCCATCGCCATCCACCATGCTTTCTTCACCTTTTCAACCAAGAGACCGGTTGGGTAGCCAGTATCTACTACTTTCCCCCGTTTCCTCTTAGAACCAAGTCCTAGATTCATGCTATAGCTTTCCCACTTTCTTCCCTGTTTGAACCAACTCTTAGATTTGATTGTATGAACTGGCTTTACCTCTAGTAATAGTAAAAGTCTAGGTGGCTTTGGAATAGCCGATAGAAGTAGAAAAAGATCAACACGCAACCACGTGGGGAGCTGGGGCAGTAGAGCAAGGCAGGTTTTGAAGGAATATATATACCTGAGGGTCGTCGGCATGTGGCAAAGATGGCATCGGGAGGCCGCATCTTGGCCACAATACCGCAGGGAGGAAGAAGGGGTCGGACGCCCTCCCAAGCCGGCGCTCTCTCAGAGAGAACGACACGGCCTCCGATCGGGACGCACGGGTAGCCGTTGGTCTCCTCCCTCGCCACCGACGACAGCGTGAACGATGCACCTACACCCCTACGCTGGTCGAGGTGGTACGGCCAGATTTGTGACCAGCCGGGAGTAGAGAGAGAGTGTGGCTACCTGTGTCTTGCTTGGATCTGGAGCATGAGAGAGTGAAAGAGAGGAACCCTAGTAAAGCAAGCGCGAAGGCTCCTGCTTATATATATAGTGGAGTGATTTTGTTGTACCAGCTTCAAAAAAATGTGCTCCTACGTGTACCCCCGAGTGGGTGTGAGAGAACTAGTGCATGTGTGCACCGCTTCTCTTCATGAGAGTACAATATACTATGCCCAAAGAACGTTCGCCACAAGAGTAATAGTATAAGTGTGTGACATGTGAGTTAAAATAAAAGGTGCGCGACGTCTTTTTTTAGAAGTTGTGAGGGTAGGGTGTGAAGAGCACATATGTGTGTGACGTCTACCTGCAGATAGACGGTGGGTGCGAGAGGACTCGGGAGAGTCGTGACTCGTGAGGGTGCGTGTGTGCGTGAGAGAGAGGGGGCACGTATCAATGCAAATGCATGTGTCCGTAAATCATTATCCGACAAACGGTCGCCACAAGCCGTTTCCAGATGAACGCCGTAAGAACCATTAGATCGGCATCCGACAATGTCAGTTTTGCCATGTCATTTAACAGAACAGCCACTCCTCCTACACACAAATCTTCCACGTGAGTGTTAGCAACTGTCGTATGCTCCTCCCTCCATTCCAAAATGCACTGCATATAGCTTTATTGAAAATTTGAACCTCGCAAACTTTTATAGAGTTTTCGTGTACCAAAATGCACATATAGAATACCTAGTATATATCATTTCATTCTTCTTCGAGAGGTAACTATAAAGATGGGCGAGAAGTCTACAAAGAAAGACCGTCGTGTCACCTGCAACAACTTCAACCATCCTTTGGTGTGGAGGAATATCATAGGAACTCTATATGATATGATTTTTATAGGATTTTTTCCTTTAGAGCCAATTGATTCATAGGAATAGATTCATATATTCCACATTTCAAAGGAAATAAACATGATATCATTTTTATAGATTTAGAGCCACTTGGTTCATATGAATGGATTCCTATACTCCCATAATAAACATTAGCGTATATTCAATAGAAAAGTTCCTATGATGTGAACCAAATGACATCTCTTTTCTAATCCCTCCTCATAGGAATTGAGATACATGTCATCTCTAGATTCATTATAAAAGTTCCTATGATGTGAACCAAATGACATCTCTATTCCAATCCCTACTCATAGGAATTGAGATACATGTCATCTCTTTCACTACAATTTCCATGTATACATCTTCTATTCCTAAATAGCTAGTACAACCCACTGTAGCTTTTTTCCTAGACATGCAACTATGGCACAATAACACGTCATGCATGCAAGTCATAAATCACATTGTTTTTGTACTCTATGCATGCAAGCACCACATCATCAATTCGTGCATGTTACTCATAAGTTATTTCTTGCATTAGATTTTGTATTGACAATGTATGTGTTGGTCACGTGCACACATATGTAGTTCACATTCACATTTTTGTTAGAAATGTCATTCTTTTAACTGCAATTCATTTTTTCTCTTTGTACTCCCTCCGTCTTGGTGTGTAAGTCATCTTCCGAAAGCCAAATAATCCCAAAACACTTAGGCATGGTACATTAACTCCCTCCTCGTTTCTTGTTTCGTGGCATATCAACCAATAAGAGATGTAGGCCGTGCATGCTTTCAATGGCTTGAGACTTTCAAACATGACATGGAGTGGTTAATTCATTGCATGGAATGCTATTAACTAGCAAAAAAACCTAAGATGACTTATACACCTAGACGGAGGGAGTATTACATTTTCATTTTAAGCATACATTCACTTCCCATTAGTTATAGATGTTTTTGGAGGAACTTTTATGCAATATTTTGAGTAGAGTAGCAAATTTCACACGCCCGCGGGTATATCAAAATGCAGGGCCCATGCATCATTGCCTTTCGTTCGAACCTACGTCCACAGTTGTTTGTACGTATATCTCCACTAGTCCCCGGACCCAAAATGCTGCCTCGTTCCCGTAAAACCAAGCGGCCCACACATATTAAGGCGTCGACTCGAACTCAATCCCTCTCCCATTTACTACGACGTGGCCCCGCACGCTGTAGTACTCCTAAAACCCTACCGCCACATGCATCATCGGTTTTCTTCAAGAGGACGAGGGAGAAGCGGATTTGTAGTGGAGGCACTTTCAGAAGAAAAAAAGGATTTGTAGTGGAGGCCCCTACCCTAGGGTGCCCTAGGTAGCTGCCACACACATCATTGGTTTGATCTTTTCTTTATGCTCTTGCGCCCTAGAGTGAAATGATGGTTGCTTCGTCCGTCCAGCTTAATGCAGGAATGGCGGGGCTTTGTGATTTGACCCCTCATCGCTCACTTACTACTACTGCGGCGCTACGACCGGGGTGCCTCCAAGTCCAACCGCTGCTCTGAACTGTAATTTGGTGCATTGCACGTGGAACAAGATGGTGGATGAGCCACATGTCAGCCAGAGGGGTCTTGTTAAGTGTGTCGCCATTTCATGTGCGGACTGACCCTGCTTGAGTTGCTACGCCAACACGATAGGAGCAACCTACCACTTGGTTTTGCTCCTTGGTGAATCCCGACTATATTGATCTAAAAGGATACTGTACTACCCTCTCCGTCTCGGTTTATAGGGCGTGCACATAGTTCTAGGTCATCCATTTGACTAACTAAATATGAGTTACTATGTCACAGAAAGTATATCATTGGATTCTTAAGCGGATGTAGTTTCTAAACATATACTGTTCGTCACATATATAGCCAGTTAAATTCTCAACCTAGAACGACGTGCATGCCTTGTAAGCCGATACGGAGGAAGTAGTAAAATTGAGGTGATTTGCCGAGCGATGGGCGGGGGAGCATGGCCTGTCATGCGGTTCCATGTGTCATGATCTACCAAGGCGATGCGGGTCCCTCTTGAGGCAGAACAATGGCAGAAGCAATACGTGGTTTTCTTGAAGGAGATGATGGCGAAGCGAAGTGTGAAATAATGGTTTCTTCGTCCATCTGGGAAGGTGCAACATTATGATTTGACGTCTCATTGCTCATTACTACTACTGGGGCAGTACGACTGGGGTGTGTCCCCCTGCTGTTCTGCACTGTTATTTGGTGCATGACATGTCGATCCGGTTGTTATATGTCCCACATTTCGGCGAGAGGAAGTACATAATTCATGAAAGCGAGCATCGACGGAGGAGTACAAGACACGGCTTGGTTTTTGCTGCTTCACGTGACCCATCGATACAAACCCGGACTAAAAAAGGCGAGGGCGGGTCTTTTCCCGTGTGGCGGGCAGGGGAGTTTTGCATAGTCTGTTTGAGGCAGCGAGGCAGGAAGGGAAACAAGCAAATAAAGGTTGAGCGACTTAGTTTTGGGAAAATCTGATTTTACGGAGTACGTACCCACTATGGAGGTAGTACTACTTACTACTCCCTCCTTTCCGGTTTATAGGGCACATCTAAAAAGATTCGTTTTTCCATTTTATAAGTCTCAATTCTAGTAGTAGTAGTAGTAGTAGTAGTAGTAGTAGTAGTAGTAGTAGTAGTAGTAGTAGTAGTAGTAGTAGTAGTACCATCTCATGTTTGGATTTTGAGGTGCGTTAAATCACCCGATGCAAGCAGTGTCAAGAGAAAACTCACCAATGCGTGTAGAAGTTCACGGAAATTTAGTGGTCATGCATGCATTCGTTCTAATTAATGCCTTTGTAAACATAACTTCTTGGAAAAAACAAGCGTACTAATTACTTGTGCAAACTATAAAATTAATTCCACCACTCACCGTCTACCTTGGTTGGAGAGATTTTGAAATTGAGCCATAAACCGGAAAGGAGGGAGTAGTAACATAGCCTAGGGTAGCTTGCTCCACCACGGACTCCAAGGAAATTGTTGTAGTACCACCATACTACTCCTACTACTAAAAGACATCTATTTCAAACAATATGATAATCTCTCGAACCAAGGTAAGGACGAGGAGTTAACGGAGGGAGTAGTAAGCAAGCTTCACCTCGTCCTGCGAGCCACTGCGCCCGTGGGCGGGGGAGATGGTGTACTAAGCAAGCTTCTCCTCGTTCTGCGAGTTGACGGGACACATCAAAAGTACTCCAGTGTATAGAGCCTTGCCTCTAAGGTAGGCCCCACATGGTTTACCTCTTTTTTAACATAACGCGTCAAGTCGCAATTTGTTTGTTCACCCATGGTAGATGATCCTCCATCAAGTGGACAACCAGTACACGTGTCAAATTACCACGTGGGCTGCCTTTTTGTATAGAAATGAGCTCCACCGTGTACCCGCGCTGGTTGGAAAAGAGACGGGAGTACGTGCGCCGTGCGTGCACCTCTTCTCTTTGTTCACGTCCCCCGTCTACGTGGGTGTGTGTGAGAGAGATATAAACCTAGACATAATGCACCGTCCATCCCCATGTCTCCGCCCAGTCCGACCACTAGTCACCACCACGCCCCACTCCTCCTCACCTTATCTCTCATCTTTCTCGAGATATCATTTTTTCATTGAAATTCTCAAGATACCATTTTTCCGATAAAATTCTCGAGATATCATTGTTTTTAGACATGGGATTACTCCTGCATGGGTCAATCACAACAGGTGTTTTGTTGTTCCGTGCAATGCACGGGCATCTTGCTAGTCCATGAAAATAACACATGGCAATATTTCACGGCGAACGAGGGATTTGAATGTGTTGGGAGGGGCTGTTTGGATCTTACCTGGGTTAGCCAAAATATTGGCGACCCTTTTGTCCACCCGTGCCTTTGCCACCGATGAACGAGGAATGGCTCGGGTTCTCATGCATCCTCCAGCGCAGACGTCAGAGACGAGCTCGCATGAGCTGTGCTTTTTTTGTCCCACCACGCTGCCCGAGTCGGCCGCAGACCGACCAACGACCGACAAATTAAGCCATCCAACCATAGCCGCACACATTCTGATAGCAACTCAACCAAGTGGACAAAATTCATGCAAACACAGCGATATTTCATATAAACAATGACGAAATTCAGATAAAATACCAGATTTTCATACAAACATGACGGATTTCATTACATTCAAATCAACTAAGCGGTGCAAGTTCTGGACAACACAGGTATATAATACCTAGCCTAAATGGTCGCCCATCGATCCATTTGTGTTCCTCATGTCCGGCAGCACGATCACCAGACTACCCCAAGCCCCGGAGGTATATGCTTCAGCGCAAAGGACGGCTTGCTTCCCCACTGCCCAACTGATATCATTGGCTGATGCCCAAGATGAAGGTGGAAGGGGGCTTCTCCGCTTTCGTGGAGCCCATGTGCGGTCGACAAAGGTCCTCGCAACAAAAGGATCCAGCAAGACACCTGTTGTGTACGCCGGCGTTGCCTCTGCAGTGGCCTTCATGGGACCCAAGCGGCGGCGGCCTCCCGTGTTCTACTTCTCCTCGATGATGGCAGCGGACGCGGAGGCACTGGCCACGGACTCGTCGCTCTCCGTGCACCCGGCTTCTGTCTCTCCTTGCATGGCGCGGCCGCCGGCATGGGAGTCTCGCCACAGAAAAGGGTGTCAGTGTCAAAACCGGCAGATCTCAGGTAGGGGGTCTTGAACTGTGTGTCTGAGGATCGAAGGTAACTGGAGGCAGGGGACACGATGTTTACCTAGGTTCGGGCCCTCTTGATGGAGGTAATGCCCTACTTCTTGCTTGATTGACTTTGATGATTATAGGGGTTACAAGAGTTGATCTACCTCGAGATCATAATGGCTAAACCCTTGAAGTCTAGCCTATATGATTATGATGATCTCTACGGACTAAACCCTCCGGTTTATATAGACATCAGAGAGGGCTAGGGTTGTACAAAGTCGGTTTACAGAGAAAGGAAAATCCATATCCGAACGCCAAGCTTGCCATCCACGCAAAGGAGAGTCTTATCTGGACATGGGGGAAGGCCTTCAATCTTGTATCTTCATGGCCCATCAGTCCGGCCCGGGTGACATGGCCCGAACTCCCGAGGACCCCATAATCCAGGACTCCCTCAGTAGCCCCTGAACCAGTCTTCAATGATGATGTGTCCGGCACGCAAATTGTATTCGGCATTGCAAAGGCAGGTTCCTCCTCCGAACACTCCAAAGTAGTCTTCTTGAACATGAGAACTGTATCCGGCTTTGTTTACCAGTTACAACCTCAACCGCAAGGGCTCAACACTTAATCAAAAAATGTCTTACTGGCATTTTTACCGGCGAAACATTACGTCAGGCCACTTTATTATTCTGAACCGTTTTTCAGCCTCCCGCTTCGTGTTTCGAGATGCAACCTCCGGTGACACGTCTTGTCAAAGCATAGATCGTGTCCCCTCGTTGCGGGATTCTCATCAATGTGGTTTTGGGTAGTCCAACCATGCCATTCGCACGATCCCTTGGGAATAGGCGAGTTTTAAGGCTTGTGAAGGGGCGCTTGATATTCACTATCCTTATAAGGGGATAAGTACCCATCTTTTTACCCCACGCCTTCTTCTTCCTCTGCCCCTCCGTCCCCGAGCTCCAGCGCCGAAGTCTCGATCTTTCCCACCGCCACCAAACACTCCAACCATGTCCGGATCTGGAGCGCAGGGCAAGTCGTTGGCTTCCTCAGTCATAGAGGAGAACATCCAGGAACTCCGGGACGTGGGGTACCTGGCCGCGGATATAGCCCACCGGCTCCCTGCCAAAAAGCAGATCATCCCCGCCCTGGAGCCTAACGAGAGAGTAGTGTTTATCCCCCACTTCCTGCGCGGATTAGGGTTTCCTCTCCATCCTTTTGTCCGTGGCCTTATGTTTTACTACGGGTTAGATTTTCACGATCTAGCCCCGAAATCCTTCCTCAACATTCCGGCGTTCATCATCGTGTGTGAGGCGTTCCTCCGCATTTCCCCCCACTTCGGCCTATGGCTCAAGGTCTTCAATGTGAAGCCGAAAGTGGTCGATGGTCAACACGTGGAGTGTGGTGGCGCCATGGTGAGCAAGCTCCCCAACTTCACCTGGCCCAAGGGGACCTTCGTGGAGACCGTGAAGGGATGGCAACGGGAGTGGTTCTATATCACGAAACCCCGCGACGCCACATGGGCCGCCACTCCTGAGTTCAAATCCGGGCCTCCAGTGCGGCTTGCATCATGGACTAACAAGGGCCTGGATTGGGTGTCGTCTGACGAGGTAATGACGCTGCAGAAGCGCGTCAAGAGCATGATAGAGAAGAGCACCAGTCTTGCCGCCATGATCCAGGTAATGTTGTTCCGCCGGATTCTCCCCTGCCAACGCCGGGCTCTCCCTATGTGAGAGTTCGATCCGGCTAGTCCTTGGACCCTGCAGTGATTTTTCGGCACGACGCACGAAGACATGTGGAAGCTGCTCTTCAAGGCTATCGGCATTCTGGGAACGGGGGTACCCAGACTTGCCTGCCTGCGGCCTGCGGCGTGGCTCAAGGGGTGGCCCAGCACGGCCCGTCTTCATCAGGGCAAGTTCAAGACCCTCGCGAGGGGCCAGATTGCATGGGCGGATTTACAGAAGCTTCCTCAGGCACGGCCTCGTCAGGCTGGCTCGCGAGGAGGCGGAGAGATCAAGGCGGGGTACCTCACGAGGTGCCCATGATGCAAGCCATGACGACCAAGGGCGCCAGGCGGGCGCCAGCCCGTGCAGTGTCCTCCTTTCCTATTTGGTGCAAAGGGGGCAAGCGCAGACGAGAGCATCAAGCAAAGGCATCCGTTTCGGTGCAACAAGACCAAGACCGTCGCAATGGCAGGAAGGAATTCATCGTGGAGCCCAAGCCGGCCACCACCACGAGCCTTTGACAGAGAGGACCAACTTTAGTCGGGATAAGTGTACTAGATGTTCCCCTTAAAAATGGCCAATTGTTGGCGCCCTTCCCGCTCAATATTTGGGAAGAGGCCCAGGGCCTTCGCCTATAAATAGGACTAGCCACCCACAGGGTAGGGAGAGCTCGACCCGGATCCAGAGCTTGACCACATCAAGAGACCAAACACACACACACACACACACACACACACACACAGAGAGAGAGAGAGAGAGAGAGAGAGAGAGAGAGAGAGAGAGAGAGAGCGACTGAACTCCCCCTAGCAGTTCATCGCACCAGCCAAGAACAGACCCTCGCGAGGCTGTTCTTCCTTGTATTGTTCATCATCGGCCCAAGAGGCAATCCACCACACCACACACAGGAGTAGGGTGTTACACCACAATGGTGGCCCGAACCAGTATAAACCCTGTGTCTCTTGTGTTGTTCCTTTCATAGTTTAGATCCTAGCGAGGCGGCGAGGTGCAGGTAGGTAGAGGGCGAGATCTCCGCGCACACCCAGAGTTCGAACCTAGAGGGTCTGCCGGAACCCGAAATCCGACAAAGGCCCATAAGTCATGGCCGGAGACTCGAGCTCGGCCTCGACTGCACCCATTCGGCCACTCCCGTAAGTTTTCTGACCTTGATTTGTGAATCCAAGGATTATATTGAGCATTCCATTCTTTCCACAGGGCTGGACAAACAAGGCAGAGTGGATCCGATGTTCGGCTCCGCTACCCAAAGACCCAGCCGTCCCTCTGTTAACAAAGATGCTGGTTCCGGCGCCGTATCAGGCGCTGGAGAAGAAGGCCAAGAAGAAGGGCAAGGAGGTCAAAGGTGGCCTCCGCCGTAAAGGTACTTTGGATGCTATGTCCGAAGATGCCGACGCTCCCTTTTCTCATGACGAGGACGAAGAGGAGGAGGAGGAAGAGAACCATTCTCCCCCTAAGGGGAGAAAGAAGAAAAGAGCAGCCTTCGCGGATCCAGAAGCGGAGGCGCCCAAAAGGGGGAGAATATCCCTCTCGGATGACTCGGATTCAGATACCAAAGTCATCCCCAAGCGGCGCCTTAGGGCAAAGCCCCTGGCCGAATCATAAGTATTCAAAGATACTATGTATATAGCTAATTTTTTTGCCTTGTGGTTCTAACACAATGGCTTGCGTGCTGCAGTCTGGCTCACGATCTCCCCCAACAATCATCGTCCTCTGCGAATTCGCTAGGGCCAAACATGATGGAGAGCGAGATGCCTCCGCCGGCCTCTCCGCCCACTGCTACGGAAAATACCGAGGTGCTGTCCTGAAGAACCTCTCCAGGCCATGGAGAGGTGCGGGAGGCCGTCAAGGTGGCGCCAGAGGGTAATACCTCTGCTGTCGAAAACAGGGGGGAACCGACCCCCATGGAGACCGGCGATGGGGGGCACACCCAACTCGGCCCCCAACCAAATATTATTCCAGAGATCCGCACGGCTCCGGAATCAGGCGAGCAGCCTCCTTTGAAAGAAGAGGGCGCGTCGACTCCACCGGCGACCTCTGTCAATCCAGGGGCGCCGGATACTCTGGTGGAAGCGCTTCAGCGCGCTTCCATTGTGGAGGAACATTGTACCCTTATGAGTACGGTGGTTGAAAAGGTTCAGTCCGCTAAAAGCAGATTGAATGAAGCCTATACCAGCCTTCTAACAGGCTTTGAGGTAAGTGACATAATATTCTTTAGCTGTTGTGTATATACAAAAGATATGCTTGTTATAGATAGTAGCCCCTGAGACTCTGTGTGGCCTTTGTAAAGAAGGGCCGAACAGATGATCAAGTAGTATTCGCAGGAGATAACATATGTTACTATTGTGATCAACAGGCTTCGCTGGTGGCGGCTACCTCTCAGGCCGCCGAAGTGTCCAATCTGAAGCGGAAGTTGGAGCGGGCCGATGAAGAACTCATCCGTGCCAACAAGCGACTGGAGGAAAAGCAAGGTATGCAATACCTATGCATATCTAAAAGATATGAATTCCGATTTGATATCTGAATGAGTTTTATAAATATGCTCATAGTTGACACGCTTGAGGTCGAGACCCTCAAGAGCGCACTGGCCGAAGCCAAGAAGGAGGCTGAGGAGGAATGAGCCGCCTACCGAAAATATGAATCGAGGGTGGAGGAAATCCAACAAGAGCTCAAGGATGCTATAAGAAAATCTAAATCCTTGGAGCGCAAGATTTCGGATCAAGAATCCGAACTTGCTAAGGCCCTCCAAAGCGCGAAGGAGGCCCGGGTTGAAGCCCAAGGCGCCGGCCGGGAGATCCAGGAGGCAAAGAAAATAGCGGCAGCTAAGGCCTTTAATATGCAGAGCAAATTTGTAAGGAGAAAGTACATCTTACTGACCCGGGTTTGGAGTTTGACAGGAGCGTTTGCGGATCTGCCCTGGAGTGTTGCTGATGCTGCGGAGTTCTTCCGAGCCGAAGAGGGGAGCTCAATGGAGAAGCTGTTCTGGTCGCAGTACCTTGTGCCAGAGCATCCGGTGTCCCTTACTGATCAGCTGAAGCAGCTGACCGAACTGGATAGGGTGGCCGAATTGGCCATGAAGGATGTTATAGTCCGTCTTCGGCCAACCAGACCCATACCCAGCAGCTACTTCGGCCTTGTGAAGCGGCTAGCCCCCAGCTTGATGCCATAAAGCGGTTGGTCTGTGTCGAAAGTGCCCGGATGGCCTTCGCCTGTGTCAAGGTGCAGTGGGCGAAGATGAATGCCACCAAGCTTGCAACCGAGGGACTGCGAGCAGGCAAGGAGCACCGCATGCCGGAGCGGTATTTTGACGAAGTCCTGGAAGGATCCGGTATTGTAGAGGGCCAGTATTCGAAGGACATTATTTTTGAATGAATGTATCCGTGTTGCCCGAACTTTGTATTATAAAACAAGGCTTTTGTATAATATGTTTGCTCGATTTATCAAGAATTATTCCCCTCCTATGCGGCCGTTTACGGTGTCTGAGAGTTGGCCAGTCGTCGGCTTTAGCCCCCACATAGGTAGTACGGGGGTGTTCGAGATAGCACTTGAACACACTTAAACCTAACGGCTTGGTCCTTGAAGGAGGTGTCAGTGCGGCGAACCGGGCAATCGGACTATGCGGCTTTATTACTCTCACTTAGCCATAGGAGTTTGACAATGGGATTTTAGGCGCAACACCTGGTATTGTCCGGTTATCCGAACTTGGGCGCTGTAAACGCCTGACTGGGTGGAGGCCAGTCCTTCGTATAATACGGAAAAAATCGCAAGAGATTTGGATTTATTCACTGAATAGCTAACCAGCTCTCGTCGTACCATAACAATCATTTTTCGGCTTTCTCTACTGAGGTGTTTATCCGGATGAACCAGAAACACAATCACAGTAGTTCTCCCTTTACTACCTTAGCCGAACAAACGGAACGTAAGGCAGTATCCACAGGAGCCGGGCAACCAAACTATTGACCAAAGACATGATTCGGAGCCGATGCGTATAATGCTATATTCGGGACGCCGAAGTGTACTATAAAAGTATTCGGACTTATTTTGATTTTAAGAAATGGGCGTGGCTGAATAGAGCCTCTGGCGATTTAAGTCGTACCGAGGTATATGGAACAATCGGACGAAAGGAATACAGATTAGAAGATAGGCCAATACGAGTAGGTTGGGCAAAGAACTGTTCCCATTATAGTCTGATTGATGCGTCGAAACGTATTTGTACAGATAATGCGATAAGCCTTGAGGCTATTTTACATGCCGAGCACAAGGGAAAGTTGTGTACAGGTCCTGAAAAGGAAAAGGTGATCTTGAATATCCTTTGGATGCTCTATGATACGTCTCCAACGTATCTACTTTTTCTCACGCATTTCCTCTTGTTTTGGACTCTAATTTGCATGATTTGAATGAAACTAACCCCGGACTAACGCTGTTTTTAGCAGAACTAACATGGTGTTGTTTTTGTGCAGAAATAAAAGTTCTCGGAATGGAACAAAACTTTGCGAGGATTTGTATATCAATAATAAGAATTTCTGCAGCCAAGACCCACCAGAGAGGGGCCCCTGGTTGGGCACAACCCATAAGGGCGCGCCCCCTCTCCTGGCGCGCCCAGGTGGGTTGTACCCACCTGGTGGCCCTGCTGGCGACCCCCCTAATACTATAAATTCACATTATTCCAGAAAAAAATCAGGGAAAAAGAATTATTGCGATCCACGAGATGGAGCCGCCGCCAAGCCCTGTTCTTCCTGGGAGGGTAGATCTGGAGTCCGTTTGGGGCTCCGGAGAGGGGGGTTTTCGTTCTTCATCATCACCAACCCATCTCCATCAACAATTCCATGATGCTCCCCACCGGGAGTGAGTAATTCCTTCGTAGGCTGGTCGGTGAGGAGTTAGATGAGATTCATCATGTAATCGAGTTAGTTTTTTAGGGTTTGATCCCTAGTATCCACTATGTTCTTAGATTGATGTTGCTATGACTTTGCTATGCTTAATGCTTGTCACTTTGGGCCCGGGTGCCATGAACTTAGATCTGAACCGTGTATGAATTCATCATTATATCCATGTTTTAGATCTGACCTTGCAAGTTATAGTCACCTACTACGTGTTATGATCCGGCAACCCCGGAGTGACAACAACCGGGCCCACTCCCGGTGATGACCGTAGTTTGAGGAGTTCATATATTCACTATGTGTTAATGCTTTGTTCCGGTTCTCTATTAAAAGGAGGCCTTAATATACCTTAGTTTCCAATATGGACCCCGCTGCCACGGGAGGTTAGGACAAAGTAATGCAAGTTCTTTTAATAAAGCACGTATGACTATTTACGGAATACATGCCTACATTACATCGATGAACTGGAGCTAGTGCCGTATCGCCCTAGGTTATAACTGTCACATGATGAATATCATCCAACAAGTCACCGATCCAATGCCTACGAATTTATCCTTATTGATCTTGTTGTGTACTATTGCTATCATCACTGTTACACTTGCTACAAATTACTGCTATCATTGTTACTGTTACCGTTGCTGGTGTCACTACTATCAAAACTATCAAACTACCTTGCTACTGATCACTTTGCTGCAGATAATTATTCTCCAGGTGTGGTTGAATTGACAACTCAGCTGCTAATACCTTCAAATATTCTTTGGCTCCCCTTGTGTCGAATCTATAAATTTGGGTTGAATACTCTACCCTCGAAAACTGTTGCGATCCTCTATGCTTGTGGGTTATCAAGACCATTTTCTGGTGCCGTTTCCTGGGAGCATAGCTATATTTGTTGAGTCACTTGGGATTATTATCATATTATCACTATGAAGAATCTGAAGGATCCAAAGACTAAGATATTTCCCTCAAAGATGAGGGGAGGTAAGGAACTGCCATCTAGTTCTACTTTAGATTCACCTTCTATCATGAGTAAACTTGCAACACCACCACATTCTATGAATTCTAATATGTCGCAAGTTATTGATGATGCTAGTACCTTGCTTGATAATGATGTGCCACTTGGTGAATTTCTTGATGAACAAATTGCTAGAGTAATACAACATGATGTTGTTGAATCTGATGATGAGCTTGAAACAGATACTCCTGAAAGACCTGCTAGAACTAGCCTTGCTAGATATGAATTGCCTAAGGTACCGGAAGGTTATGTTATGAGTGAAGAAGCAACTAGAGATATTCTTGCTTGCAATGATAGAGATGATCTAGAGAAATTAATATCCAAGTATAAAGAAAAATCTCCGAATGCTAGAATGAAATGTGATCCTAAGTTTGCTACTTCACCTATCTTTATTGATGATAAGGATTATGAATTCTCTGTCGACCCAGAGTTAATTACTTTGGTTGAATCGGATCCTTTCCATGGTCCTGAAAATGAAACTGTTGTGGCACATCTTACTAAGTTGAATGATATAGCCACCCTTTTTATTCATGATGAGAAAACTCGTTATTACTTTATTCTTAAATTATTTCCTTTCTCAATAAATGGTTATGCTAGAGCTTGGTACAATACTCTTACTCCTGGTTGTGTGCCTAGTCCCCAGGATATGATTTATTACTTCTCTGAAAAATATTTCCCTGCTCATAAGAAACAAGCTGCCTTGCAGGAAATATTTAACTTTGTGCAAACTAAAGAAGAGAGTCTCCCACAAGCTTGGGGAGGCTTTGTCAATTACTTAATGCTTTGCCTGATTATCTGTCGGGGAAGCTGATCGTAACCCACGAACACCTATGGGACCGGCGGACCGAGTCCCTTTTGGTTCGGTGGGGGCGGAGATTGCACGAAGAGCAGATCGAGGCGATGCACACGAGCAGTTTACCCAGCTTCCGAGCTCTCCGGAGAGATAATACTCCTACTGCTACTTGTCTGGTTGTATTGTGTTCTTGCTAGGGAGCACAGAGAGCTACAAAACCTAGCTTGTGTGTGTGTAGTCTCGAATGAGTCGAACCGAACTTAGCCAAACCCTTTCTACGTTGCACATGGGCCTCCTTTTATACGCTCAAGGGGTCACCACAGGTGGCAACGTAGATGAGGGAAAAAAAGGGGAAAATAAGCTGCGGTTGGTACAGCTACTTTGTACAGTGTACTCTACCTAACTCTGACGGCAAGGGACAAAAGCATTAAATGCCCGTCCATGTCGCTTGAATAGTGTAACAGGGACCGTCAGGAGTGCCACCGTTTGCCACGATGGTAACCTTGTCAGCGCCGCTTACCGCTGCTCTCCGCTAGCCGCACAGTCTCTTGACACGTGCACCTGGAATGGTCCCATGGCGACACGTTAGTGGATGAGCTGGAGCGGAGATGAAGAGAGGTTGCCTGCCGCGGCAAGCGCCTTGCCGCGGCTGAATCCTTGTCGCACTCGGAAGCTTGTCGCTCACCGAGCCTTCCCGGCAAGCTCCTCTTGCCGGGGTCTTGTCTTCTGCGTGCCTTGAGTGGCCTTCCCGGCAAGCTCCTCTTGCCGGGGTCTTGTCTTCTGCGTGCCTTGAGTGGCCTTCCCGGCAAGCTCCTCTTGCCGGGGCTTTGTTTCCTTGGCTTAAATACTTTGTTCTTGAATGGCTCCAAAGGAACCACAGAGGATCTTGGCGGTCACTAGGCAAGCCCTGCCGCGGGGTGCTGCAACTGCCCGTGCACGAGTTCGGGATACTAGGGTACCCCTACTCTAGTACACCGGCAGAGCCCCGGCTCACCACACGCGCGGTGCCGAGCGCTGTTGGGCCAGGCCCAAAAGCAGTGCACGGCACGCTGCTGCCTTGATCACGCCGTTACTCGCCCGGACCCACCACGCCCCCACGAACAGCACGCTCGACCGCGGCGTCGTGGGAGAGATCGTGGGGTTTTTTTAATTGAAAGCGGAACGTCCGCCTCCTCTCCCTCCTTATAAACAGGGGAATAAGGGGCAGGACGCCCACCTCGCCATTGCTGTCACATCTTGAAAACCACCGCTGCTCCTCCTTCGCTCTCAGTCTCGAAGAGAGCGACGCCCGCCCCCATCGCCACTCAAGCACCATCAACGCCGTCGGCCTCCTCCACCACCTCCGCCATGGCTCCGAAAGCCGACAAGGGGAAGGGCGTGAAGTCGGCCGAGGCGCAGCGGCTCGCTGCGCTGCGCAAGGAGCGGGCCCTCTTCGACCCCCAGCTCGACGCAAAGGAGCTGAGGGAGGGCTACTACCTCTTCTGGTCGACGGAACGCGGGCGCATCCGCGCACGAGGGTACTTTCCGCCGCATCGAGTCGATTTAGCCGCTTCGGGTACCCTTTCTTCGCGCTTTTCTTCTATTGCGGGCTCTGCCCGCCCTTCTCTGAGTTCTTTTGCGACATCATGAACACCTACGGGTTTCGCCTCCTTGATTTCACCCCCAACGCCGTCCTGACCATGGCGGTTTTTGCACACCTCTGTGAGAACTTTGTCGGAGTCCACCCAAATGTAGCCCTTTTCCGCCACTTCTTCATGCCCAGCCAGAGAGAGGAGAGCCACTTGTCGGAGGGATTGCTTGGATCTCCGGATCGGCAAGAAAGAATCCTATCTGGAAGGAGAGCTCCGCAGCAAGTGGGAGGAGTGGAGAGCCGATTGGTGCTGGATCGTTGAGGAGAACCCGCAGCCCTTCACTGCCCAACGCCAAACTCCAATAGTGCGCGGCAACGATTGGAGCAACTTGGCGCCGGAAGATGCTAGGTTGAAGATTGCTGTGACCCCGATCCTGTGCCTCAGGTTTGCCGGACTCACTGTAGGCGCAGTTGGTGCAGACTTCCTTCGCCGCCGCATCGCTCCCTTGCAGGAGAGGAGGAGACCTGCTTGGGAGTTCCAAAACCCGGCGGATATCATGAGGCTGCACCCGGGCCTCAATTGGAACTTCACCGTCTTGGAGCTGGATGCAATGCTGCTGGAGCTGTTCAAGCATGACGCCGATCACCCCGAGTGGTTTATGTTGCCGAGGGGGGTTGTCCCATTGTGCAACAATTCTTCGCTCGACCGCATCCGCCCCATGATGCCGCTGTGTGATTCCCATGGAATCGCCCCAACTGCAAGAGCCCGCTAACGACGCCGCAGCAGCTTCTTCGACAGCTTAGAAGAAACGCCGATCCGCCCGACGAAAGCGTGGTGGCTCACCCGCGACACCACCGACGCCGAAGCCGCAGCACATCGCCACTCAGGCTGGAGGAGGCGGCAGCAGGTGCTGCCGCTGGCGAATTCGGGTTCACCTTGGAGGAGGCAGAGGCAGCGGAGGCGGCAAGCCTTGCCGATCGAGAAGAGCTTGCCGACGAGGAGGTGCGGGCCGAGCCCGAAGTCGAGCCGAGCGAGCCTGTCGAGGGCACCTCCTCCACGCCTTCAAGTAGCTTGCCGCGAGCGGAGCCCGCGGCCCCACCAAGAAGGCGTCTCCGCAAGGCCGGGGAAGTGACGGGGCGGCAAACGGGCCAACAGCCGCAGCGCCAGGCGACGCTTCCACCGCTGCAAGCATCAAGCGCCAGCTGGAGCATCCCACACCGCAAGAATAACCGAGCCGGGGCCTCTCGCCACCATCGCCACCCCGCCAAGCGGCCAAGGAACCTACCTCCGCCTCTTCGCACTGAGGCGAGCCGAATTTGATCTCTCCGCCAGCTCCGACGAGGCGAAGAAGAAGAGTAAGCTTCTATGCTGTGCTTGTATTTCTTCAATTTGGTTGCTTTTTCTTGTATCTGATTTGCTTCATTCCGAACTCTTTCCTTTGCAGGACGCTGGCCCAGAGAGCGTCGAAGAGAGCCAAGACCCCGGTGGTTGTCATCGAAGACGATCCCTGTGGCAACAGGAGGCGCGTCTGAGACCCCTTGCCGACCCGCAACCCTTCCTCAGAGCAGCCCCAAAGACAGCCCCAGCCGTAAGTATATGGTTTATTTCTTCTGTTAGGTGTGCATGGGTGTTCCTTCCTTGCTGATATCTGACTTGTTGATTTGTGTAGGAGCAGAGCAGCCTCATCAGAGGGCCCGAAGTCGCCCCCCAAATTCCGCCTCGCTTCAACCACGCCGCCAAGGAGAATTCTCCGCAAGGGAGCGCCTCCGCAAGGGAGGCTTCTCCGACAAGGGAAGTTTCTCCGACAAGGGGCAGCGCCGGTGATCCTCCGGTGGTGGAGACTGCGGCTACAGATCCCATCGCAGGTAACCCTTTTGCATGACAATTTCCCTTGGGTTCTTTTTTTCTTCTGTTCTTCTTTTCGAACATTTGCTAGACTGTTCTTTCTTTTTTTGATCGCCAGATCCATCTGCCGGAGAGCCGATGGAGACTGAGGTCGCCGGCGAGGAGGACGCGCGCGGCAACACTGACGACGTCGCCACCATGGAGGAAGAGGCTGGCACCGATGGGTCCGCCGCGCGAAGAGGCCGCCAGGCTGCCGCCAAAGGCCGGCGAGGGTCCGGCGATCGATCGACGACCTCGAGGCAGCAGGAGCGCCAGCGCTACACCGACCGCCAATCCTCCGCCACTAATGCAGCGTCAGTTCAAGAGCCCCAGCCCGGCGCCTATCTCAAGGCCGGCGACGGCGTCTTCATCAAGCTCCCATGGGCGCCGAGCCTGTGGCGCGGTCGAGGAGAGACCTTCGACGAGGAGCTGCTCGCTCATTGGTTGTCGCTGGTTGACGCGCCAAGCAGCAGCAAAGGGCGAAGTCCGAGGAGGAGCAGCTGTTGAAGAAGTTGCTGCCGCTTACCACGCCCGACAAGCCAAGCTGGAGTCCCGGAAGCACTTGTCGCGAGGGCGGAGCAGACATGGAGAAGCGCCAGAAGAGCTCCGGTGCGCCAACCAAGAAGCTCTCCGGACGAAAGCGTAAGAGCGGGGCGACTTCATTGAAGAGCGCACAGCCTTCATCCTTGAGAAGGCTGAGGTCGAGGAGTAGCAACGGCTTGCCGGCGAGAAGCTATCTCACAAGAAGAAGGTGAGTCAAGCGCAGCGTAAGATCAACCTTGACAGCTATGAGGAAGAGCTTGCCGCGCGCGAGCAGTCACTTGGCGGAGCTCTCAAGGAAGCAAAGGACGCTGCCGCAGCTGCCGAGGCCGCCAAGAAGGAGTTGGAGACAAAAGTGACGCAGCTGGAGGCTGGCTCTGTAAGAGCGGCGAAGAGCTCGCCGCGCTGAAGCACGAGCGCGAGAAGGACGCCTACACTCTTGGCGAGTTGCAGGGCCGTCTCGCTGAGAAGATCAAAGAGCTCGATGCCGCCAAGGACTCCAAGGCGGATCTTGAGCTGAAGCTGACCACCCTGATGGAGACGCTGGACGGCGCCAAGGAGCGAGAGGTGGGTCTGCTGGAAAAGATCAAGGCCAACGAGGAGCTGTTGGCGAACGCTATCGCCGCCTGCAGCACCTTCTTGGGAGAATGTGGAGCTCGATCAAGGTCTTGTGAATATCGCCGCCGCCATCGACAAGGAGCTGATGGAGCTGGGATGGTGGATCTCGGTACTCCTCCGACGAGCGCCCACCCAGCGCCAAGCTCACTGTTCCTCAAGGGCGTGGTGACGGCTCTCCAGCGACTTCGGAGGAGATCCCGAAGCAGCTGGCCGAGGAATCGCGCCAGATCTGCAGGAGCCTCCTGTAAGGTGTTGATGAAGGTGGCCTTCCGCAATCCAGGCCTCAACCTTGACGGCGCCCTCAGATCCTTGCCGCCGGATGCCGATGTGGAGGCGCTCAAAGCCCTTGTCGCGCCCATTGTGGACAGGGTGGGCAAGATCAAGCGAGTTGATGGCGACCGCGTAGACTAGGCCGCCAATTTTATCTTTCCCTTGTCGCTACTGATCACATTTAGGAGAACAGTTCATTAGATCTGCGACAAGCTACTTTTGTAATATAACTCTATCTTAGGCAATGATCGCAATGTTATTTCCTTTACTTGATTTCTTCCTTTGTATATTTGTGCCTTACACTTTTGGGGAACTTGTCGGCGCGGGCACCTTTGCCGCGAGCGCTGAGTGCGGAACGTCAGCAGCCTGCTGGCGGTGCCGCCTCCGACAAGCAACCTTGTTGCAACTAGTTGCAGCTCACTTAAGTTGTTGAGCGGGCTCGAAACAAAGTAAGGGCGCAAACTAGCTACGAGTTGGTTCCTCCGCGCACAGGTTTTCCATACAAAGTACTATCGTTCGAGGAAGATAACTTAAAAATTTAAAAGCTGATTGCTTAAACTTAGCAACTTAGCTTTTCTGTCGTTTGCTTCCCGGTAAGGCGAAAACTTCCTCGAGCGACGCTTGGCGGCCCACACCATTATCTTCTCCTTCCCCCCCGGCTAACTTGTGGGCGAAGGAACCTTCCTTTCTTTTGAGAAGAAAGAAGAGAAAATAAAGTTATGGAGCCTTGTGGCTCGTTATTGCTTACCGGGTGTGGATGCTGCACAAAATGTCAGATAACACATGCAAAATGATGATGAAAGCATGAAATTGACAAGTTGCGCGCAACACATGAGCTTTACTGATGCACGGGGTCTGCGTGCGGCTTTGTACAAAGGATTACATGCAACAACGACAAGAATTGTACAAAAGGTGGTTGCCGGAATGGGTTCCGGCAACCGCGCCCTATGGGTAAAACTTACGAAGATGCTCTATGTTCCAGGAGTTGCTCACCGGAACGCCATCTTCGGTCTCAAGGCGATGCGCCAGCCTAGTGACTCGTTTCACCCGATAAGGGCCTTCCCACTTTGGCGTCAAATTGTTGGAATTCTTGGCGGATTGAATGTGCCGAAGAACAAGGTCGCCTTCCTCGAAACTTCTGGCACTAACTTTGCGGCTATGGTAGCGGCGCAAAGCTTGTCGGTAACGAGCAGCTTGTACAAAGCAGCTCAAGACGATCCTCCTCAAGGAGCAGCGCGTCATCTTGTCGCAGCTGCTCTTGCTCAAGCTCATCATAAGCGAGTACTGAGGTGACCCGTATACGAGTTCTCGTGGGGAGAACTGCCTCGCTCCATAGACTAGAGCGAAGGTGTCCGCCGATGGCTCGATTTGGTGTCGCCCGATCGACCAAAGAACCGCCGGCTGCTCCTCAATCCAGTTTCTTCCGCACTTGTGCAGCCCACAAAGTTCTGGTCTTGAGCCCTCGCAGCACTTCAGCATTTGCCCTCTCCGCTTGACCGCTGCTTCTCGGATGAGCAATGCGAAGCAGACCTTGGCGCCAAGATCTTGGACGATCGCATGAAGGTGCGGCTCAGAAACTGTGTGCCGTTGTTGGTGATGATCCGTTAGGAATCCCAAAACGGCAAACAATTGACCAAGAACTTGATCGCCGACCGTGCTGTCACCTTCCTCATCGCTTCCACTTCCGCCACTTTGTGAACTTGTTGATTGCAACGCATAAGTACTCAAAGCCCCGACAGCTCGGGAAAAGGGCCGAGGATATCGAGCCCCGCATCAAAAATGGCCAGGATAAAGGGATCGCCCGAGAGCTTGAGCTGGCTGGTGTATCTGCTCAATGGAACCGCATGCTTCACACTTGGTTACTTGTGCGCTTGCATCCGGAGGGCTGTCGGCCGAAGAAACCTTGCCGGAAAGCTTTGCCGCAAGTGTTTTGCGCCAATGTGGTGACCACATATGCCTCCGTATCTCTCGCCAACAGCTTCATCCATCTTCCCGATGAATACACTTCAATTTCACTCCGCTGAGTCTTCTTCGCATACAGCGGTCGTCGACAAACCGATACATACTTGACTGCCGGGCTACTCTCTCCGCTTCTTCTTGCTCTTCGGAAGTTCTCCGTCTCAAGGAAATGGACAATCTGCTGCGCCCATGCTTTGGAGCTTGTGGCTCGACAACAAGGACTAAAGGCACATCTGCTGCTGCGGAACATCAGCTTCACGACAAGAACCTCGCGGCTCACCGGAGCTTGATGATCCTCGTAAGCTTGCCGGAGCAAAACTTGTCGCGAAAGGCCCGCTTCAACGAAACAAACCTCGGGGCTTGTCGGAGCAGATCGCCTCAAAGACTATTTGCATTGATCTTGTGGACCTTCTTGGCGGCGGCTTCAGGAGCTCTGCGGAAAGTAGTCCCCGTAAACCAACTTCCTCTTCTTGCTCTGTCCAGTTGATGGCGCATAGCTTGGTTGAGTCAGCTTGAGCACAAAAATCCCTGGTTCCATTGTGTAACTTGAGTGCGGCGACTTTGACAGCCATCAGCAATATCATTCTGAGCTCTCGGAACATGTTCCATTTGTAGGCCGTCAAAGTGCTCTTCTAGCTTTCTCACTTCATCGACGTAGGCCTCCATCAACGGACTTTGATAATCTTTGTTTACTTGGTGGACAACAAGTTGCGAGTCACCCCTGACAATGAGCTTCTTGATCCCAAGGTCTACCGCGATTCTGAGACCGGCAAGCAAACCTTCATACTCTGCAGTATTATTTGTTGCTTGCTCCTTGGGAAAGTGCATTTGGACTATGTACTTGAGGTGCTCTCCGGTGGGCGCGACAAGCAGCACGCCGGCACCGGCGCCTTGCAGCGAGAAGGCACCGTCAAAGTACATCAGCCACTCTTTACTTGCCTCCTTGACGGGATGCTCGCCTCTCGAATTTCTTCATCTTGCGCTACGCCCATTCTGCTATGAATTCTGCCAGTGCCCTGCTTTGGATAGTTGTAGTGCTTTCAAACTTGAGGCCAAACCTTGACAGTTCCAGTGCCCACTCGACAATCCTGCCTATCGCTTCTGGATTTTGCAGTATCCTCTTCAGCGGAAAGCGAGTGACAACTATTATCTCATGTGCTTGGAAGTAATGGCGCAGCTTTCGAGGCCATGAGGAGGCCAAAAGCAATTTCTGCACACCAGAGTACCTTGACCTAGCCCCTCGCAGAAGGGAACCGACAAAGTAGACCGGCGCTGCACCATCCTTTTCGCATCTTCTCGCAATCCTCGCAGATCCGTCCTTGTCGGGACCAGAGCTCGCTGGTGAAGCCCCGCTTGTCGCTGGATGCATCTGCCTTAGTTGTCGGCTCATCATCTCGCCTCCCTTTCCGCTACTAACGCAGCACTAACCACTTGATTGGTTGCCGCTATATATAGCAGCAACTTCTCTTGTGGCCGAGGTGCGACAAGTATTGGAGTGGAGGATGATACCTCTTTAAGTCCTGCAGCGCAGCCTCCGCTTCGAGTCCATTTCATTGACCCGCCTTTTTCAAAATCTTGAAAATGGCAGGGCGCTCAGCAGACCTAGAGATAAACCTGCCGAGAGCAGCCACACAACCGCAAGTCTTCGACGCCCTTGACGCGCTTTGGTGCTTCAATCTGCTCAATGGCCTTGATCTTGTTGGGATTGGCTTCAATTCCCGCCGAGACACGAAGAACCCGAGAAGCTTGCCGGAAGGGACTCCAAACACGCACTTCTCGGGTTGAGCTTGAGGTTGATCTTGCGCAGATTTGCAAAGGTCTCATCTAAATCTTGAACCAGAGTTGCTTTGTCCTTGCTCTTGACCACTATGTCATCCATGTAAGCTTCTACATTTCTGCATTTGCGGCTCAAAAGCGCCATGGGCTACTCTTGCAAACGTTGAACCAGCATTCTTTAGCCCAAAAGGCATCCGTGACAAAGCAATATGTGCCACATGGGGTGATGAATGCGGTTTTCCTCATCCTCTTCGCCATGAAGATCTGATGATATCTCGAGTATGCATCAAGAAATGAAAGCAAATCACATCCACCGTGGAGTCAACAATCTGGTCGATGCGCGGCAAGGAAATGGGTCTTTGGGACAAGCTTTATTAACATCTGTGAAGTCGATACAAAGTCTCCATTTCCCATTTGCCTTTCGTACAACTACCGGATTGGCCAACCACGTAGGATGGAGCACTCCTCTGACAAGGCCTGCTGCTTCCAACTTCTTGATCTCTTCTGCAATGAACTCTTGGCGCTCCACTGCCTGCTTCCTGACTCTTTGCTTGACGGGCCGTGCATGAGGACAGACAGCTAGGTGATGCTCAATTACTTTCCTGGGAACACCGGGGATGTCAGACGGTTGCCATGCAAACACGTCGACATTCGCCCGCAGGAAAGCAACGAGCGCGCCTTCCTATTTAGGGTCGAGAGTGGCACTGATGGTGAAGGTACCACCAGTGCCGTCCTCCTTGGCGGGCACCTTCTTGGTCTTTGGCGGAGCTGCCATCGTCTTCTTGCACTTGCCGGTGGAGCTCGATGGTGCGGCCCTCGACGGTAGCGCAGCACCAAGAGGTGCGCTGCCGGAGTGGGCATCGAGCTCTTGCCGGACTTGGTCTTCTTCTTCCCCCCGGGAGCTTCAGCGGCAAGTGACTTGCTATCGGTTGCAGCTGCTGCCTCCCGGTAGATCTTGTCGGCGTAGATAAGAGCATCCTTCTTGTCGCCATGGACGGAAATGACACTTATCGGGCCGGGCATCTTGAGCAAGTTGTATGCATAATGAGAGGCCGCCATGAACTTGGCGAGTGCCGACGCCAAGTATTCCATTGTAAGGCAATGGAAAATCAGCGACGCCAAACGTGACCTCTCAGTCCTGAAGTTTAGTTCATCGCCAAATGTTACCGCAATGTGATCTTCCCTTTGGCTTGCTCCTTCCGGGTTGATTCCTTGAATGTGCCGCCTCTTCGAGCTCGCCGTCGTGGATCCAAGCTTCGGAGCACCGCGGACGAGATCAGGTTTAAGCCGGCCCCGCCGTCAACTAGCATCTTGGTGACCTTGAGGTTGCGGATAGTTGGTGAGACCAACATCGGCAAGCACCCGACCGCGGTTATGCGATCAGGGTGGTCCTCAATATCAAAGATGATAGGCGTGCTGGACCATTTTAAAGGTTTGCGTGACTCTACGGATGGTTCTGCTGCATTAACCTCCCGCATCCATTGCTTGAGCTGGCGGTGTGAGGTATGCAGAGAAGCACCGCCGTCAACGCAGAGGACCTCCGTGGCTTTCAAACTCCTGCTCATCAGCCTCATCGCCTTCCATATCTTCATCGCCATCGCCGTCTTCATCCTTGTCGCGCCGCGGGAGGTCTGTCTCCTTGCCGCTCCTTGGCCTTGCCGCGGCGTCCTCCCCGGCCGGGTCACTTCTTGTTAACTGCCCCAGCACCTTCCTGGGCCTTCTCCTTGTCGCGCCGCTCGTACTCAGCTTTCATTGTTCAACAAGCTGCTCGACCTTCTTGCAGCTCGAGGTCGTGGCCCTTGGTGCGTGAATCTTGCAAGATCGCTTGTTGAGCTGTCCCGCTTGTCGGCGTCACCACAGCTTGCAATCGGTGCCGCGGCAACCTCCTTGCCGGAACCACCAACTTTGGATTTCTTGGCGGCACCACCGTTGCCGGACTGCTCGACAACTAGTACCTCTTTGCTCTTCTTCCTTCGGTTGTTCCGCCGCCGACTCTTCTTTGCCGGGGCGGTCTCCTCACTATCAGATCCTGCTTCTGCATTCTCTCCTGGGAGTCTCCTCCCTTCTTCAGCACGTGCACACTTGTCGGCCAGGGCATACAGCTCACTGACATCCTTGACTTTGCACATCGCCATCTCCTCCCTCATCCTGCAGTTCCGCACGTTTTGATGAAACGCACTAATCACCACGGCGGGGTGGACATCTGGGATGTTGTAGTGCACACGGCTGAATCTCTGAATGAACTTGCGCAGGGACTCTCCTTCCTTCTGGGCGAGCAGATGAAGGTCGCTTCTGGCCATGAGGCTTGTGGTCACCGTGAAGGCGCCGCAAACCGATGGCATAAATCCGCCCAAGAGGATATGGAACTGTCCGCAAGTGCATGAGCCAAGATCTAACATTGGGCTTGAGTACCGCTGGAAGTAGTTGGCGAGGATCTTGTCGCCTCGCCCCCGTAGCTTGCACCGCAATGGTGTAGATGCTGAGGAACTCCGACGGTGTGTCCTGCCATCGCATTTCTCCGCACATCCGCTTGAAATTTTTCTTGTCGGGCCACTGGACTTGCCGCAGCTCACGAGTGAACGCAGGGCAACCTACCGCGTACGGCAAGCCACCTGGTTCCCATGGCGCATGCACGTCAACAGAGGGCCCAGCGCGCTGGTCGGATTGACGCCGCGCTTCTCTTCGGCGCTCGATGCGAGTTCGAGCGTCTTCTTGCTGCCATTCTTGAAGAACTTGGCGCTGATCACGGCGAGCTCGCGGATCCGATGAAGCGGTGGAGTCGCTGTCGAGGTGGATCCGACGAGTCGGCGATCTTGGCCTTCGGGATGGAGAGTGCATGGTAGTTGCACCCCGCAGGTCTCGCCGCCACCGCTCGCGTTTTGTCGCCCGCCGCGGCAGCGGCGTGCTTGGTTGCCGCGAACGCCGCCGCTGGCAAAGCCGGCGAGACTTTGAATGGTGGCCTCCATTCGCCGACCTTGTCACCGCTGGAGGGTAATCCAGAGCGCTTGAGCTCGCGCCAAAGCTTCCGCTGAGTGGTGGGCGGCAATGGCGAACGGTGCGAGGAGCGGATATGCTCGACTTCTAAATATGTTAGAAGGAGCAGATCCCGCCCAGCGATCGCGCCCCACTCGCACCAACCTGTTGGCGCCGAGCTGTTCTTGAGCGCCCTCGATCCAAAGAGCTCGATCTTGGCTCAACGAACGCATGGCGCTGCGAGCACCATGACGCTGTCGGCCCCGCGCCTCCTGAGATGGACGCGGTGCATATTCGGACGCCGAGGTCTGCGCAGCCTTGTCCTTGGACTTGGCAGCGTCATGAGCTCCCTCGTCAACGCCGTTTCCGCCGGCGTCTTCCCCACCACTCGTTAGCTCCGGTGGTGGTGGGTTTGACGCGACGGCTCTCGCTGCCGCCGCCTTCTTCTTCGTGGCATGTTGATGAAGATTATGAAGATGTTGCTCGTGTGAACGCCGGATCAGGTTCACACAGCCTCGACGCCTCTACCGGGCGCGCCAAAGATGTCGGGAAGTTGATCGAACTCCACGAACACCTATGGGACCGGGCGGACCGAGTCCCTTTGGTTCGGTGGGGGCGGAGATTGCACGAAGAGCAGATCGAGGCGATGCACACGAGCAGTTTACCCAGCTTCGGAGCTCTCCGGAGAGATAATACTCCTACTGCTGCTTGTCTGGTTGTATTGTGTTCTTGCTAGGGAGCACAGAGAGCTACAAAACCTAGCTTGTGTGTGTGTAGTCTCGAATGAGTCGAACCGAATTTAGCCGAACCCTTTCTACGTTGCACATGGGCCTCCTTTTATACGCTCAAGGGGTCACCACAGGTGGCAACGTAGATGAGGGCAAAAAAGGGAAAAATAAGCTGCGGTTGGTACAACTACTTTGTACAGTGTACTCTACCTAACTCTGACGGCAAGGGACAAAAGCATTAAATGCCCGTCCATGTCGCTTGAATAGTGTAACAGGGACCGTCAGGAGCGCCACCGTTTGCCACGATGGTAACCTTGTCAGCGCCGCTTACCGCTGCTCTCCGCTGCTCTCCGCTGGCTGCACAGCCTCTTGACACGCGCACCTGGAATGGTCCCATGGCGACAGGTTGGTGGATGAGCTGGAGCGGAGATGAAGAGAGGTTGCCTGCCGCGGCAAGCGCCTTGCCGCTGCTGAATCCTTGTCGACTCGGAAGCTTGTCGCCATCGAGCCTTCCCGCAAGCTCCTCTTGCCGGGGTCTTGTCTTCTGCGTGCCTTGAGTGGCCTTCCCGGCAAGCTCCTCTTGCCAGGGCTTTGTTTCCTTGGCTTAAATACTTTGTTCTTGAATGGCTCCAAAGGAACCACGGAGGATCTTGGCGGTCACTAGGCAAGCCCTGCCGCTGGTGTCAGAATCGCCTCGTGCACGAAGTTCGGGATACTAGGGTACCCCTACTCTAGTACACCGACATTATCCTCTTAAGAAAAATGAAATACTTGATATCTTCTATAACGGACTAACCGATGCTTCTAGGGACTTCCTAGATAGTTGTGCTGGTTGTGTTTTCAGGGAACGAACTATTGGTGAAGCTGAAGAATTATTGAATAACATATTGAAAAATTATGATGATTGGACTCTTCCTGAACCACCGCCTAAACCCACTCCAAAGAAGAGGGGTATATTATATCTCAGTCCTGAAGATATGCAAGAGGCAAAGAAATCTATGAAGGAAAAAGGTATTAAAGTTGAGGATGTTTAAAATTTACCTCCTATTGAAGAAATACATGGGCTTAATACACCACCACTGCCTAAGGTGGTAGAGGTAAATTCTCTTATGAAGTTCAATGAAAATGATAATCCTCACAATATGCATCCTAGTCAATGCCTTTATGAGTTTGAAAACTACATTACAAAACAAGATCACTTCAATGCAAATGTTATGAAACAATTGGAATACAATTATGATATGATTGCTCGCTTGAGTGACTTGTTATTTAGAATATCAAATTATGTTAGAGGTGTTGGAAAACATGCTTCTATGGTTCAAACTCAGTTAGAACAAGTTGCTAAATCACAAAGAGAATTACTTGATGAAATGAATCATAACATGCATGACTTTGCTGTTAGAGTTGCAACTAGAGGAGGTAAAATGACTCAGGAACCACTTTATCCTGAATGAAACCCAAAAAGAATTGAACAAGACTCACAAAGAAAGAACACTAGTGCACCTAGTCCTTCTAAAAAGAAAAAAGAAAAAGAAAAATGATAGGACTTTGCACACTTCTAGTGAACCTGAAATAGAGAAACCTCCTGCTAATGAAAATGAAACTTCTATCTGTGATGCTAAAACTCAGTCCGGTAATGAACACTCACCTAGTGATAATGAAAAAGGTAATGATGAGGTTCATGAAGACACTCAACCAAATAATGATAAAGAACAAGATAATGATGTTGAGATAGAACCACCTATTGATCTTGATAACCCACAACCCAAGAATAAAAGATATGATAAAAGATACTTTGTGGCTAGGAAACAAGGTAAAGGAAGATAACCATGGGTTCAAAAACCTATGCCTTTTCCACCAAGTCAACTAAAAAGAATGATGATGAAGAATTTGAACGCTTTGCTGAAATGCTGAGGCCAGTCTTTTTGCGTAATCGCTTGACTGATATCTTGAAAATGCCTCCTTATGCAAAGTATATGAAAGACATCAACCAATAAGAGAAAAATACCGGAAGCTGAAATCTCCACTATACTTGCTAATTATACTTTAAAAGATGGAGTACCTAAAAATCTTGGAGATCCAGGAATACCAACTATACCTTCATCCATCAAAAAGAATTATGTGAAAACTGCTTTGTGTGATTTAGGAGCGGGTGTTAGTGTTATGCCTTTCTCTTTATATGAAAGCCCTGACTTGAATAAACTCACACCTACTGAAATATCCTTGCAAATGGCTGACAAGTCAACTGCCATACCTATCGGTATCTGTGAGGATGTGCCCGTTGTTGTTGGTAATGTTACTATTTTGACTGACTTTGTTATACTTGAGATGCCTGAGGACGACAACATGTCGATTATCCTTGGTAGACCCTTCTTGAACACCGCAGGGGCTGTTATTGATTGCAATAAAAGCAAGGTCACCTTTCATATCAATGGTAATGAGCATATGGTGCGCTTTCCGAAGAAACAATTCCAAGTGAATGGTATTAATGTTATTGAAAAATATCCGGCAATCACCATTGGAAGTTTTCAAATACCTCTACCTACTGCCAAAAAGAAATATGAAATGCTTATTGTTGGGTAGATGCAAATCCCCATTGAGGTAACCTAGTGATTTACGAAAGTTCTTCGGTTTCATGCTAATCGGAAGTGGTTGTTAATAAGACCTGATCAACCTTATTAATGAATCATTTTTGAGCGGTATGAAGTTCATGAATTTAGTAAGCACTACCTTCTATCCCTACCTTTTGTTTTCTATTTTTATTAGTTAAATAAAATAAAATGCCATGTTTTGTCTGTTTTCTGAATTTCCCGTGCAATAAAAAATGACCCAAAAATAAAAGTGCTCAGAATGCCCTGAAAATTTTATATGATTTTTTTCAGAATATTTGAGAATTTTTGGTGCAAATAATACCAGAGGGAGGTGCACCAGGTGGGCACAACCCACTGGCGCCCAGACCCCTCAGCGCGCTCGGTGGGTTGTGGTCCCCATGTGGGCCCCCTCATTTATCTCTTTAACCCACATCATCACTCACCTCTAGAAAAAAATCCCCATTGCTCTCTCTCCCGTGTTCTTGAGCTCAAACCCGCGGATTTCAATCTCTTTGGTCGAAGCTCCATTTCCGAAACTGTTTCGGGGGATTGTTGCTTGGTATGTGACTCCACCATTTGTCCAATTAGTTTTTGTTTTAGAGGTTTATACTTTGAATAAATAGCTACTCTTGGTGCTGCTGTAGATGTGTTTGCATGCTCAATTCTTAGTGTTCTAAGTAGTTTGAATGCTTGTTGTGGCCTCTATGTATCCCTATGAGTAGTTGCTATCAATTTTGTGATGTTTTGTTGAGAAAATTTTGTGAACTAAAAATTTAGATTTTTGTTCATAGGAAAATTTGTACGCGAACATGATTACCTTTAGGAAATTTGGCTCTAAGAAGAACTCCAAGGGTGTTATTGGGGAGTCTTCTGATAGTGATCTCCACCCTCTAAGGTTGGCGGAGGTACGGCCGCGCGAATGGTTGCACACCCCGTTCCTGCAAGAGGCTGGAATTCATGAGGAGTTCATGCAATTTATTGCCAATGCCGGTCTCGCCGGCTTCATCGCAGATGAGTGTGACCAACACCAAATCCTCACAAACATGTTTGTTCAAAGTTTTACTTTCCTGCCTAGAAATAATCCTCCTGAAGTGAGCTTTGACTTATATGCTGAAAACCATCAAATACCACTTACTGAGTTTTGTAACATATGTATGATCCCTTCTGATGGGAGCTTGGCTGAGCCAAGGCCGGCTGAGTTTGAGGACTTCTGTCGCACTTTGATAGTGGGTGATGAGAGGAGAGTGCCAGCCATCACTACCGGTGGCTTACATTTTCCTGCTATTCATTACTTTGCATATTTCATTACCAAATGCTTGCTTGCTAGGGAGAAGGTGGGTGCACCTAGTTCACCAGACCTTGTTGTTTTACGTCGTGCATTAGAGGGCGATAACACTTATAGTTTGGGAGCTATTGTGGCTCGTCGCCTCCATCTCAATAAATCTCAGGGCTAAATACATGGTGGGATTTTTGCCACTCGTTTGGCAGCTCATTTCGAGGTTGCGATACGCCCTCATGATTACCCACTGGCTAAGGTTTACCTAGACCGTGCAGCCATGGATCACCATCACTTTCTTGCACATGATCGTCCTGATATTGCCATTCCTTATAACCTGGTCTATAACGTTGAAACTCGTGATGTTATCCCCTTGCCTGCACCTGCTATGTTTGATTCTGTTGCTAGGGGCGGATACCGGATTATGCCTGCAGACATCCTCGCCTACTGGAACGCTCACACTGCTGCAGAGGCTGCTCAAGGACCTCAGTAGTGGGATGACTGGATGCCAGCTCCTCAGGATCCGTACTACCCTCCAGGATACTGATTGATTACCAACTTAAGCCAAAAGCCTAAGCTTGAGGGAGTACGTGTTTCTCACCGACATTACATTCATGTTCACATATCATTCTATTTGGCCGTGTTCACACTTTTTCATTGTACTATCCATGCTTAGATTTATTTTCTTGCTTTCTTCTTGTGTGTTTGAAAAACTTTAGAAAAAGCCAAAAAATTAGTTGTAGTAATTCACTTTCTATGCGCGCTTAGTAGTAGCACTAAAAAGAAAATCCAAAAAGATTTCCTTGTTCTTCTTTTGCTTGTTGGGAACTTTCCCGTGTAAATAGTTTTTCTCATTTTTGCTTTTCCCTTTTAATTTGCCTGTCCAAGAAAACCAAAAACTCCAAAAACTCCAAAAATATTTCTGTGTGTTTCTCTGAATTTCTTTTCTTTTTATTCTAGTTTTACCGAGGAGAAGACCACGATGAAAATGTTGAGTGGCTCTCATATGAATAACTGTTGAACTAATAAAGAGCCCATTTTACCTTGTCTTCTCCTGTTGAATGAAATGTTTTGCAGATTCTAGCTTAGTCCATGGCACTCTTGCACCATTATTATTTTCACATCATTCGGTCGTGCAAGTGAAAGGCAATAATGATGATATTCGATGAACTGGCAGTGGCAAAGAGAAACTGGTATGAACTCGACTTGTTCTGTTTGTGTAAATATGTTTAACCTAGTATCCATGCTTCAGCCCATTATGATTAAACATGTTCGCAATGACAATTAGAGATTATAGTTTCCCATGCCATGCATAAGTATCTAGGAGTGGATAATGATTTATCTTGGATATCAACATAGTGTTAAAATGATTGTGACGTAGTATGATGATATGGTATCCTCCTTTGAATGTTCAAGTGGCTTGACTTGGTACATGTTCATGCATGTAGTTGAATAAAAACCAACATAGCCTATATAATATTTATGTTCATGGTGTTCATATCCTACTCATGCTAGTGTCCAATGTCACTTATGCATAATGTCTGGTTATGATCGTTGTAGCTCTCTAGCTGGCCGCTTCTCAATATAATTGCTAGCCTTCGCCTGTACTAAGTGGGAACTCTGCTTGTACATCAAAAACCTTGAACCCAAAGTTATTCCGGATGAGTCCACCATACCTACCTATATATGGTATTACCTGCCGTCCTAAGTAAATTTGCATGTGCCACCTCTAAAAACTTCTAAAAATTATCCTTTTGTGTGCCTGGATCGTTCATGGAACGACACGAGGTGGTCGATATCTTCCGTGTTAAGCATGTTATTCTCAGGTCGAGTGTTTATTCACTCACCATCGCACGAGAAAATGGGCGGTATTAGGGATGCCCAGTCCCAAACTGCAAATATGAAAAAGAGTTCATCTCTTGAATAATCAAACAAAAACTCCCAATGGAGTCAAAACCTTTACTTTTATCGCTTGGGAACCGCCACTAGCGTGCTTAGCATGGAAGATGTTGATAACCGATGGTCGTGAAGTGAATAAGAAGGGTGCATGTCTCAAAATATCATTTATCTCTGTTTTAAAAACTGAGCTCTCACTGGTGCGCGTCGGTCCTGAACAAACAGTTTTTAACCTCTTTCCGCGACGGCATTTGCAATAGTCGCCAAGTGAGCGTGGGCGATAGGGGGGTCCTTCCTTCATGACCCGGAAACCGTCGGGGATATGCCCTCCCGGCACACACGCTCGGCAAAATGAGGTTGTGTGCGACTGGCGAGCGCTCAAATACGGAAATACGTACAATAGAGCTAAAAAAATACAATTATACGGCGAAATTGTTTCCGGTCGCAAGTACATCCCACACAGTCAGTCCCCGCTAAATGTTTCCGTTCATATGTAAATCCCACACAGTCGCTCCAAGGAAAACGTTTGCGTTCACAAGTACATCACACACAATTTTTCCCATTAAATCATTTGTGATAGTGTTGCCATTGCACATGATATTAATAATTTTATCGTTTGCGTTATTGAATGCATCACACACGGTGCGTAGAAGAAACTGTGTGGCAAAGGCTTTCCATCACACACACTTTTTATGTGGTAAACATGTGCGCATGGTGGCCTAACACAAACAGTTTTCAAGAGAAAGTCGTGTGTGCAGTGGAGATTGATCGCACACGTAGTGGATCCTAGAAACATTTCTGATCTCCACGTATATCGCACACGTTTCGCTTTCGCAAACCGTGTGCAGTGTAATCGCTAATTAATCCCTAATTTAAAAATCACATGTTTTGAATTTGAAAGTAGGCAATCACTTATTTCATATCCAACCATGTTTATTACAAATATAGGTTCAACCACGAATCCATAATTTGATGCACAGGTACATATACTGAAGAACTACAGAAGCACCAAGTAAAGAATGATGAACCATAGTTGTACTAAAGTCTGTAAAGAGAGAGGCGAAAGACATTCTGGTTGCTGGAGAAGGTGAAGCGGAATGCCCATATTGTGCCCTCCTCCATGCGTAATGCGCGCACAACTCTAGGCCAACCCCTTGTGATGGCTGCCCGTCCATCCTTCTCTGTCTTCATTAGGACTTCTCGATGCTCATTGTAGTCTGGATGAAATACTTTAACATTCATTGCATGTCCACCAATCATGTACTTTGCGAGGTAATCTTGAGTGAACTGCTTCGGGAACCACTGGGAACAAAAAAGATTCAGACATTGTTGTCTAACAACTCATTATGGGCAGTAAAAAGAGAAGGCTGCAGAGTTTGTAGTTACCATCCTACAGCTCACTGCTGTGTTGGATAGAGCATAAACAAATAATTTGCTTGCCACCATTCGTATCTTTTTGCTAATAATCCTTATCAGTTTCCTCACTTGATGCTTGTTCATCAATATCTCATTGCCCTATACACAAAAAGGGTCGATGCATGGATCCTTGCCAAGGGCATATGTACCTACAAGCAACAAGTCAATATTAGAAGCTAACTAGTGTCCATGTCTGGATCTATATGCACTACATTATGGAACGACGGGGGGAGTACAGGCCGAGGGATGAAGCTAACCTCGCCGGAAAATGGTGGCCACTCCCGTAGTTGTCCTGCATAAGTAGTGGAAAGGCATGATAAGCATAACAATCTTAACATCAAACAAATATAGCAAAGGTAAATATCATCATCTCCAAATGATAGCTTGAATGTGTTGGTTTCAACATGCTGTTAAAGCAGATATAAAATGGAAGGCAATGTTATCGACAGCAGGCTTAACAGCCATCAAATATTGCAATTCAAACTGGTATTGTTGAGGTAATGCTTAAACATCACACTGGATAAATGTGTAAAACTGAAATAAAGGGCATGTGTTAACTACACCAGGAATAACTGGAACCAAATATAGCCATTCAAACTGGCATTGATGTAGTCGAGTGGCACAGTTCCGACTTGCACATAATGAACAACACACTGTGAATGACTGAAATAAACAAGGCATAAATGACCAGTATAACAACCAAATATAGCCATTGAAAATTGGACAGAGTCTCACTACAACCAACCTAACAAGCAAATACAGATAAACAGGGCATATGCTTGAAAACTGGACAAATGCTCACTGCAACCAACCTAACAAGCAGATAAAGGTAAACAACGCATCTGCTGGATAACTGGACAAATGCTAAAAAAAGCAACCTAACAACCAAATATAGATAAACAAGGCATCTGCTTGATAACTGGACAAATGCTAAAAAAAGCAACCTAACAACCAAAAATAGATAAACAAGGCATCTGCTTGATAACTGGACAAATACTCACTGCAACCAAACTAAGAACCAAATACAGATAAACAAGGCATCTGCTCGATAACCGAAAAAATGCTCACTCCAACCAACCTAACAACCCAATACGGATAAACAAGGCATCTACTCACTATAAACAACCAAATATAGCCATTCGTGAAACTAAACTGGACAATTCATACTTAAACATCACATAGACCTATTAAACAATGCATTTTTGCATAACTGAAATAATTAAACATGGCACAGTTAAAGCACCGCACGACAAATGCTACTACAACAAAGGGTACGGGTTGGCAAGCTAGAAAAGGTAAGATTTGCTGATAGAATGTTGCCTCACATTTCATGGACGGGATCCTTCCAGTTGGAAGAGCACAGACCCATGGTGCGCTCTCTGATGTCACAGATGGGCTGTTTCACCTTGGAAGAACCTTCGCGGGTGCCCTCCTTGTGGTCGTGGTCGTGGTCGATGAGATCTGACTTGGCAATTGAGGATCCCAAGCCGCCACCATAGAACGTGTCCTTCAGAAGTGACAAAATGGGCTCGATGGCGTATAAAGCTCGCAAATCCTTGTCTGCTTGGTAGGGGAGATCAGTGGCAGGGCCGTCGAAGAGATCAACGGCGGTTGAACAAGAGGGGTTGGGGATGGACCACTTAACCTGTGACACGGCCCGCGTGAAGCTGTCGGTGTGGACAAGCCATATGTCGTAGCCAGCTTTCCCGAGATACAGTAATACGCTAGCCCGCTGACATGAAGCCTTTGACATGGCAATGTAGTCAATGTCTTCGCCGGCTTCCGCGGCGACGTGTTTCTCCAGGATCGACAGGTCAGGGCGAATAGAGACCACCTCGCCAACGTCCGCTGGAGAGGCCATGATAAACCTCTTCTTGGTCGAACGCTCGTCGGGCTCCCCGGGATACGTGGTTCAGCTTAGGCTGCGACATTCCAGAGCAGGGGATCTGGATCTGGCGGGGAGGGACAACGCATGCCTCACCTAAAAACTCAGGGGAGTGGGGCGATGGTATGGGAATCGCTGGGTAACCTGAACTTTATTATCTAAGCTAGGAGGAACGGGCAAACCGGCAGGGTTGGCGGCGGCACCGGCGGCAGCCGCGAGCTAGGGTTCGAGGGGGGAGGGGGGCAGGTGGGGGACTATGGAGAGGGGTGTTTGAGGATATGCCGCGGTTACTAGAAATTTTAGTAATGGTGGGTGGAGATGGTGGTGGACGAGAGAGGGCGACGGTTCAAATGCCTCGGCTACTACAATTTTACTATAAGGTCGGTGCTGGAGGAGTGTGGGCGACGGTTGAAGTACGACAACTACTAAAATTTGGGTAAAGGAATTTATGCGGGGCGGGAGTGCCCAAGATCGCACTGTCCAATAACAATATGCGTGTATGATAATAAGGAAAAGTGGCGCGAATCCGCCGATTTTTGCAACGCTTAAGGCGGGTAGTTTGTTTTTTATATTTCTAGCTTACTAGTCTATCGCACACGGTTCATCCTAATTTCCAAATAAACTTACCCGCCTTTAGCTTGCACAGGTGGTGGTTTTACAGCGCACTTGCATCGCAAACGGTTAAGCCAGTACCTCCACACTTTGCTCGCGCTTGCGCGGTCAAAGTGATTTCAACGCACTTGCGCGGTCATGGTGATTTCAGCGCACTTGCACCGCACACGGTTGAGGGTCAAAAGACAGACACACCAGCATGTGGCCCAAATATATATGAGTGAAAAGGGTGGTATGTGATGTTCAAAATTCCAATGCACAACTTTGACCCCGCGGGCCCACGGTTGGGTGCGTCGTTGAAGATCGATGAGAGGGGCCAGAAGTCAAGAACCACCTGGAAGTGGCCAAATATATGTACGAGTATTGGGGATGTATAAAAATTTAAATACACAATGCATAACTTTGGTGGCACCTGCCTTGCAAACCCTAAAGCACCGTAACAACCACCTAGCTAGGATATTTATATAATGACATAATGTCATACCTAGCTCGGATGCTTGGCCCACCACCTCCCACTTCGTGTCAGCGGGGCAGATGCACGTAATGATCGATACTTTGGTCATACATGCATGTTGCCATGACCTACCATAAGACGAAACAGTGAATCTTTCATTTGGTCAAATGACAGTTGTTGTTGTCGATAAACCACTTGGGCCAGTAGATTGAACGATCATAAAAGTCGCACGAGAGGGATTGTAAGCTAGATAAAGATAGCCGCCAAGTATTCCCAACAGGATTGTCAGCTAGATAGCCTGTTAGATGGCATAGAGGAAGAAGTTTTTGAGTCCAAGTGACTATATACTTCAATTGACAAATTTGTCCCTAGCCGGATTGTAAAACGATTGTCATGGCAGACCTTTTCGCTTCGACCTCCAGACCCGAAGGCGCGGAGTGTTTCCGAATACCATAACGGCGATATAGACTGGGGTATGCGTGGAAACCAGGCGTAGGGGTCATAGTTGCTTGAACAGACAAATTGTATATCCGGCTAGCTATGTTATATTACATGTCGATTGTAAGAAACATCTTCCAGGGAGAATAGTTCCGTTAAGGGTTCCTTTCCCTGGGCGGACATGCGTTAGTATGCATGTCCGAACTGTGATTTGAAAAATCGCAGTGTACATAACATCTGGGGGTTCATAGTGTGATGAAGTTAAAATGTCTTTAGTACGCCAACCGAATATTACCTTAAGAATGCTAGCTTTCTTTCGGCTTCACCCAGTCTGAGGTACAAGTCCGGATGACCCAGCTATAACAATCGCAGAGGTGCTCCCTTTATGCCCTAGCCGAACAAACGGGAACGTAGGACATAAGCACAGGAGCCAGGTGATGTCTACTATGCAACTTTCTTATTGTAGACGTTGTTGGGCCTCCAAGTGCAGAGGTTTGTAGGACAGTAGAAAATTTCCCTCAAGTGGATAACCTAAGGTTTATCAATCCGTGGGAGGCATAGGATGAAGATGGTCTCTCTCAAACAACCCTGCAACCAAATAACAAAGAGTCTCTTGTGTCCCCAACACACCCAATACAATGGTAAATTGTATAGGTGCACTAGTTCGGCGAAGAGATGGTGATACAAGTGCAATATGGATGGTAGATATAGGTTTTTGTAATCTGAAATTATAAAAACAGCAAGGTAACAAGTGGTAAAAGTGAGCGTAAACGGTATTGCAATGCTAGGAAACAAGGCCTTGGGTTCATACCTTCACTAGTGCAAGTTCTCTCAACAATAATAACATAATTGGATCATATAACTATCCCTCAACATGCAACAAAGAGTCACTCCAAAGTCACTAATAGCGGAGAACAAACGAAGAGATTATGGTAGGGTACAAAACTACCTCAAAGTTATTCTTTCCGATCAATCCATTGGGCTATTCCTATAAGTGTCACAAACAGCCCTAAAGTTCGTAGTAAAATAACACCTTAAGACACACATCAACCAAAACCCTAATGTCACCTAGATACTCCAATGTCACCTCAAGTATCCGTGGGTATGATTATACGATATGCATCACACAATCTCAGATTCATCTATTCAACCAACACATAAAACCTCAAAGAGTGCCCCAAAGTTTCTACCGGAGAGACAAGACGAAAACGTGTGCCAACCCCTATGCAAAGGTTCATGGGCGGAACCCGCAAGTTGATCACCAAAACATACATCAAGTGAATCAATAGGATAACCCATTGTCACCACGGTTATCCCACACAAGACATAACATCAAGTGTTCTCAAATCATTAAAGACTCAATCCGATAAGATAACTTCAAAGGGAAAACTCAATCCATTACAAGAGAGTAGAGGGGGATAAGCATCATAAGATCCAACTACAATAGCAAAGCTCGCGATACATAAAGATCATATCACCTTAAGAACACGAGAGAGAAAGATCAAACACATAGCTACTGGTACATACCCTCATCCCCGAGGGTGAACTACTCCCTCCTCATCGTGGAGAGCGCCGGGATGATGAAGATGGCCATCGGTGAGGATCCCTCCGGCAGGATGCCTAACAGGTCCCATTGGTTTTGGTGGCTACAGAGGCTTGCGGCGGCGGAACTCCCGATCTATTATGTTCCCGATGGTTTTAGGGTATATTGGTATATATAGGAGGAAGAAATATGTCAGGAGCCACGAGGGGCCCACGAGGTGGAGGGCGCGCCAGGGGGTGGGCGCGCCGCCTCGTGCCTTCCTCGTTGATTCCCCGACGCACTCCAAGTCTCCTGTATTGCTTTCTTTCCAAAAATAAATTTTCCAAGGTTTCATTCCGCTTGGACTCCTTTGATATTCCTTTTCGCTAAACATCAAATAAGGGAAAAATAGAAACTGCACTGGCTCGGGTCAATAGGTTAGTCCCAAAAGTAATATAAAAGTGCATAGTAAAGCCCATTACACATCCAAGATGGATAATATAATAGCATGGATACTTCATAAATTATAGATACGTTGGAGATGTATCAAGATCCCAAGCTTAATTCCTGCTCGCCCTCGAGTAGGTAAATGATAAAAGAAAGAATTTATGAAGTGTGAATGCTAGCAGTGCACAAGTTTGATCAATGATAATTTCAATCACCTTTTCTAGCATCATTATATGTCATAACAGTAGATCAACTCATAGAACTTTGCATGATCAAGTAACAAACTATTCACATGTTAAAGTATAGATCATATACTTTCTTGAAAACTTACAAACCGTGTTATCAGTCATCAAACAATTGCAATTCATCTTATTTTTAGGAAGAGTCTATGTCAGAGCTTTGATTCAGCAAACTTCACATACTCAACGATCATTTAGTCTTCCATGATTGCTACCACTCAAAGCATATTTTTGGAACAAATAGTATTCATCGAACACAGAGAAAGATAGGGGCTTAATGTTTCGCCTCCCAACCTTTTACCTCAAGGGTAATGTCAACAATAATAATTCATGCTCAAATATATTTGAATGGCCATATATGCTTAGATCTTTCCATCACATGATGCTTGCCAACTAAAGAGTAGGTTGGAATGAGAAGGAATACTACTGACTCTTGCATAAAAGTAAAAGATAGGCCCTTCGCAGAGGGAAGCAGGGATTTGCAGAGGTGCCAGAGCTCGAAGAAAAAAACAGAGATGAAAATAATTTTGAGAGGTATGCTTTCATTGCCAACATAACGACCAGGAGTTCCCAATATCTTCCATCCTACATACATTATAGGCAGTTCCCAAACAGAAAGGTAAAGATTTTTACTCCCCCTCCACCAACAATCATCAATCCATGGCTTGCCCGAAACAACGGGTGCCTCCAACTAACATCAATCCTGGGGGAGTTTTGTTTGTAATTATTTTTGATTTGATTTCGATCTTTTGATCATGGGACTGTGCATCCCAGTTACCAGCCATTTTGTCGTGAATGATGAGCGGAGTCCACTCATCGTGAGAATAACCCACCTAGCATGGAAGATACTGGTAGCCCCTAGTCGCTACATGAGCGATTCGGGCATACAAAACAGATTATTATTTGAAGGTTTAGAGTTTGGCACATGCAAATTTACTTGGAACAGTGGGTAAATACCGCAAATAGGTAGATATGGTGGACACTCATGGAAGAAACTTGGTTCAAGGAGTTTGTATGCATAAGCAGTATTCCCGCTTAGTACAAATATTTTGGCTAGCAAAGGATTCTAAATAGCAAGCACCACATGTAAGAGGATCCATAACAATATAACTTCTATACAAATATACCCAAGCATAACTCATTATGTTGTCTTCCTTGTCCAACTTCAACTAATTTGCTCAGGTTTGAAAATAATTAATGGGGCTCACAATCAGGGAAGATGTCCAAGATAGTATATTTGTATGTGAAATCTCTCTTCCTTCAATATTCTCTCATGAATTGTTCAAGTGACCAATACAATGTTTGCTAACCTTCAATAAATTTACCACCTCTACTTCTTATATGTGAAGTCACTACTACCCATGGGATAAGCATATGAAACATATATATATTCAGATTTATGACATTCAAATCATTCAACCATTTACTCATAGGATATAAGTGAAGCACACAAGTAAATGACAAACTACTCCAAAAAGATATAAGTGAAGGTCAATGAGTAGTTAAATAATTACTTAGCTATGTGAAGACTCTCTCTCATTTAAGAATTTCAGATCTTGGTATTTTATTCAAACAGCAAGCAAAACAAAATAAAACGACATTCAAGGATAGCACTCATCATGTGAAGAAGCAAAAACTTAGGCTCAACCGATACTAACTGATAATTGTTGAAGAAGAAAGGTGGGATGCCTACCGGGGCATCCCCAAGCTTAGATACTTGAGACTTCTTGAAATATTATCTTGGGGTGCCTTGGGCATCCCCAAGCTTGAGCTTTTGTGTCTCCTTAATTCCTCTCATATCACGGTTTCCTAAATCTCGAAAGCTTCATCCACACCAAACTCAACAAGAACTCGTGAGATAAGTTAGTATAAACCAATGCAAAAACCTTATCATTTTCTACTGTAACAAATTACTAAAATTATTATTAAACATTTCATTTTAAATGCCTATGCATATTTAATACTCATATCCTCAAATAGAATCATTAAACAAGCAAACATATGCAAACAATGCAAACATAACAGCAATCTGCCAAAACAGTACAGTCTGTAAAGAATGCAAGATTCATCATACTTCCCTAACTCCAAAAATTATGAAAGAAAAATTCCCACTGTAGTAAATTTATCATAGATTATTATGCAAAAGGTTTAAACATTTTATCACATTCTGACTTTTCATTTTTGCAACAGCAACTTTCTGTTTTGAAACAGCAACATGTATACTTGCAAAATAAGCATGGTAAAAGCTATCCTTGACATTTTATTGAAAATAGAGATGCAAAAGATTATTCTAAATAACAGCAAGCAAATACTAAAAAAAATGACGCTCCAAGCAAAATACATATCATGTGGTGAATACAAATATATCTCCAAGTAAAGTTACCGATGAACAAAGACGAAAGAGGAGATGCCATCCGGGGCATCCCCAAGCTTAGGCTCTTGGTTGTCCTTGAATATTACCTTGGGGTGCCTTGGTCTTCCCCAACTTAGGCTCTTGCCACTCCTTATTCCATAGTCCATCGAATCTTTACCCAAAACTTGAAAACTTCACAACATAAAAATTAACAGAAAATCTCGTGAGCTCCGTTAGTGAAAGAAAACAAAACACCACTTCAAGGTACTGTAATGAACTCATTCTTTAATTGTATTGGTGTTGAATCTACTGTATTCCAACTTCTCTATGGTTTATAAACTATTTTACTAGCCATAGATTCATCAAAATAAGCAAACAACACACGAAAAACAGAATCTGTCAAAAACAGAACAGTCTGTAGTAATGTGTAAATAACGCAAACTTCTCGAACTCAAAAAATTATAAAATAAATTGGTGGACCTGAGGAATTTGTCTAGTAATCATCTTCAAAAATAATCAACTAAATATCACTCTCCAGTAAAAAGTTTTAACTAATCTCGTGAGTGCTAAAGTTTCTGTTTTTTACAGCTTGATCATAAAGACTTCACCCAAGTCTTCCCAAAGGTTCTACTTGGCACAAACACTAATTAAAACACAAAACCACATCTAAACAGAAGCTAGATGGATTATTTATTACTAAACAGAACCAAAAATCAAGAAACTAAAAATAAAATTGGGTTGCCTCCCAACAAGCGCTAACGTTTAACGCCCCTAGCTAGACATGATGATTTCAATGATGCTCACATAAGAGATAAGAATTGAAACATAAAGAGAGCATAATGAAGAATATGAATAGCACATTTAAGTATAACCCACTTCATATGCATAGGTATTTTGTGAGCAAACAACTTATGGGAACAATAATCAACTAGCATAGGAAGGCAAAGCAAGCATAACTTTAAAACTTTTAACACATAGAGAGGAAACTTGATATTATTGCAATTCCTACAAGCATATATTACTCCCTCATAATAATTTTAAGTAGCATCATGAATGAATTCAACAATATAACCATCACATAAATCATTCCTTTCATGACCCACAAGCATAGAAAATTTATTACTCTCCACATAAGAAAAATTCTTCTCATGAATAATAGTGGGAGCAAAATCAACAAAATAACTATCATGTGATTGAAAATTAAGATCAAGATGACAAGTTTCATGGTTATCATTATTCTTTAAAGCATACGTGCCATCACAATAATCATCATAGATAGGAGGCTTGCTTCAATCATAGTAAATTTGCACATCAAAACTTGGGGGACTAAAAATATCATATTCATCAAACATAGCATCCCCAAGCTTGTGGCTTTGCATATCATTAGCATCATGGGTATTCAAAGCATTCATACTAACAATATTGCAATCATGCTCATCATTCACATATTTTATGCCAAGCATTCTATGTAATTCTTCATCTAGTAATTGAGCACAATTTTCCTTCCCATCATTTTCACGAAAGATATTAAAAAGATGAATCATATGAGGCAACATTAATTCCATTCTTTTGTAGTTTTATTTTATAAACTAAACTAGTGAGAAAACAAGAAACTAAAAGATTCGATTGCAAGATCTAAAGATATACCTTCAAGCACTCACCTCCCCGGCAACTGCGCCAGAAACAGCTTGATGTCTACTACGCAACCTTCTTCTTGTAGACGTTGTTGGGCCTCCAAGTGCAGAGGTTTGTAGGACAGTAGCAAATTTCCCTCAAGTGGATGACCTAAGGTTTATCAATCCGTGGGAGGCGTAGGATGCAGATGGTCTCTCTCAAACAATCCTGCAACCAAATAACAAAGAGTCTCTTGTGTCCCCAACACACCCAATACAATGGTAAATTGCATAGGTGCACTAGTTCGGCGAAGAGATGGTGATACAAGTGCAATATGGATGGTAGATATAGGTTTTTGTAGTCTGAAATTATAAAAACAGCAAGGTAACAAGTGGTAAAAGTGAGCGTAAACGGTATTGCAATGCTAGGAAACAAGGCCTAGGGTTCATACTTTCACTAGTGCAAGTTCTCTCAACAATAATAACATAATTGGATCATATAACTATCCCTCAACATGCAACAAAGAGTCACTCCAAAGTCACTAATAGCGGAGAACAAACGAAGAGATTAAGGTAGGGTACGAAACCACCTCAAAGTTATTCTTTCCGATCAATCCATTGGGCTATTCCTATAAGTGTCACAAACAGCCCTAGATTTCGTAGTAAAATAACACCTTAAGACACACATCAACCAAAACCCTAATGTCACCTAGATACTCCAATGTCACCTCAAGTATCCGTGGGTATGATTATACGATATGCATCACACAATCTCAAATTCATCTATTCAACCAACACATAGAACCTCAAAGAGTGACCCAAAGTTTCGACGACGTTCCTGCTGTCCTGCAGTAGCACGGCAAGGAGGACCACGTACGTGCCTGTCGGTACGAGCCCTGCTTATGCCCCTGTCCACTGTTGTGTATGCATCTTATTGTTCTTCCGCAACGCCGGCGACTTCAACACCTCACCGAGTGCCATGGGTGGGATCTCCACCATGTCCGCTATCGCGAGGTGCTGGCCGTGGAGGTTGACGAGCAGGCGTTCTTTGGCATCGACGACCGTGTGGTGTTCCACCTCAACCGCGCAGGGACGGGTCGTGCCAACACTGCGCTCTCTGTGATCGACTGGAAGGCGGCAGAGGTGGACCTGCAGATGACCTCAGCTTTGTTGCCACGAAAAAAGCAATGGTACTGGCTCCAACTTCTTCCTTCCTTCCTCCTACTTAGGATTTTGTTTTTCAGTATGCAATTAGTATTAGTACATTGATTATAAACAGGTAATAGGAAAATAACTCTTCGACTGGAATAGGGTTGACAAGGGACCAATTGTTTTACTCTGATGCGGCTGGGAAAGCTTCCTGAACATTTTGCAGGTCATTGCAAGTGCCATTGAGTATTCACGCTTTGGAAAGGAGAAGATCATCATGCATTTTCGTATTTTGCAGATTCACAATTAACGGCTAGGCTTCGAGTGAGGCTGTAATGTGTGTGATTCCTGACCTTTGGTGCAAGTTACGGAAAGGGGAGATTCTTACACTTAGCTACTTGGCTTCCCCTTTGATTTCCATACCTTCACATGATTCACTGTTAAATCGCATCATAGGCAAGCCTCTCACACACTAAATTCTCTTTGATTGGATATATATATTTGGTTGGATGGTTCATGCGGCTGCAGTTCATTTAGATTCATTTTAGATGGACACTGATTATTCTTTTACCTTCCTTACAATGGTTTGTTTTGATTTGAGCAACAATACCGATATCTCGAGGCCACATTAGTCTGCTAAAATTAACCCTCTATTCTCATGTTGATTTTGCAGATAATTGTTTTGTTATGTCAAAAAGGTATTCAATGAAAATACAAACAGGTTGCAAGTGAGATGAACCAATGCAATCTTTGTGATATAATTAATGCTAATCACATTTTCCTCATGGCATTTCTACATATCCAATTTTTTAGTCATTTACTTTTGAATCTGATTTAAAGATTATTGTGGATCATGTAACAAAACCAAAAATTATTTTGGTAGTACAGTTTCTGTAACATACCTGTTATATTCAGAAAATGTTAGAGATGTTCTTTCTCGTTGTCAATATGTTTTATACATAGAAAGTTACTATGAAGCCTTCAAAGCAGAGCATTATGAAATTTACGCCAAGTGAGCCTCTTTCATTCTTCATGATTGAGTCCTCAGATTGTTCTCCGAGCTTTTGGACATAAGTATGCACAAAACAATACGATACTAATTGGTTTCTAAGCGAAGTTGTACTTGCAGACATCATTAATTCAATCATATCATGTCCTATGTTTGAATTATAGTCGCATTTTACGTCCTCTTTATCATCAATGGCATCTTACTTACTGATTGCCCTATTCAAGCCATACCTAATACGCATTATAGTTCTTTTTTTCATGTTGCTGATTAGTCTTACAACATTTGAGAGGCAAGGTAAAGGAGAAGACATACATGTATCTATGCCAACAGATGCAGAATATTACGCAAGGTTGGGCGAACCAGAATAGGTAGGCAACATTCATGGAGTTAACAAACACACATTCAAGTAACCAGTTGGTGAGGGTCCTCAAGTAGATGTGCTTCCAATTAGTTCTTTTTCTTGCAATTTTTTTAAAATTTAATTCCCGCGGCAACGCGCGGGGTATCATCTATTTATAATAAAATATAAGCTAAAAGGCTGAGCTGGCGGCCTTCCGACGATGGTCTTCTCGGACTCCACGATCAGCATAGCACCCTTGCGGCCGTTCACTCCAAGTGTCCCGACCCGCCTCCTCCTACGGAGCTGCTGGCGCTGGGAGGCTCTTGGGGCTGCTGGCCTCTTCCAGAAGAGCTTGACAGCGTGCAATTGCGCGCATGACAACTCCGCGGAACCACTCCATTTCCATGTCTCTGGCCTGGTAGCAAATTTCGTCGATCACCTGCATCCTCAAGATATCACGTTGGCAATGTTCTACTTCGTCAGGGACGTCAACTCCGCCAAGGATGCGCTCTAGCCTGGCCACCACATTATCGGGATCAAGGTTGACACGGCCGCCGTGGGCAATGATGAAGCTGTAGGCTGCCTTTGTCTTAACTGAATCGCAGAGGTCCTCTGCCCATTCCTTGCGGGGCATCAGGCTCTCGATGAGCACTGGTGACGTCGGCTCTTCGGGTGGGTCGTCGATCATGCCGCCGAGCAGCTCTGGATCTTTTGCACGGTGGATGGCAAACTGCTCATCACACCTCCTCTGCAATATGTCGATTGTGCTCCCAAGGACTGTGACGCCAATCTCACTGCCAATGGGCCATGGTGCCTGCACCGGCCGATGAAGCTCTTGCTCCCCGACCTACTCCAGCTCGTTCTCCTCGCCGAAGATGTAATGCAGGTAGGTGTCAACGTCGAAGCTTTGGTCATTGCCTGGCATGCTTGGAATAACTAATGGTAGATGGGTGAGGACTAGATCTTCGCAGAGTGTCGCGGAGGTGTGTTGCCGCCTGGGTTATATGCAGCAAGTCGTTAGCTGGTGGCGGGAAACCGGTGAGGGAATAGGCGTGGATTTTACAATTCACCCATTTGGAGCGGGGAAGCATTCGCTGGAGCGCGGGAAGACTAAGTGGAGCACACACACAACCCGAGTACCATATCCGATGCAACGTGTTATTTATCACACAAGTGTTAACATAAGGAAACATATGTGTAACTTACTAATCAGCGCACACGTGTACTCGCAGACGCATCGTGTGCGATACTCCTAGCCACCGCAAGCAACTAGTTCGCATTTTTTCAAAGTTTTTTGTACACACAAAATTGCACACGAATTGACTGTATTAACCGTCTGTGTTGTAATTTCTCATCGCAAACAGTTCATCCGAGTCGGTTGTTTGCCACGTATCACACACAACTTGTTAAGTTGAACCATTTCCGTTGCGTTCGCTAATCGAAAACAGTTCGTCCGAGTGAACCGTATGCCCTATATCACACACACACCTTGATCTGGCTAACCGTTTATGTTGCACTCCCTAATAGCAAACGGTTCATCGGAGCGAACTGTATGCCGTATATCGCACACACATTGATATGGCTGCCCATTTTTGTTGTTCCGCCTCATCGCAAACAGTTCGAACGGGTTAACCGTGTGGCCTGAATCGCACACGCAACTAAAATCCGAACCGTGTTTGATGGCTCCACCATCGCAAACGTTTTGCACCTTTCTTGACGGTTTTTTTACATCCCCATTTGTGATTAATGCATCGCACACAGTTTCGTCAAAGGGTCTCTGATCAAAGTGTCGCGTTAGCAGCATCCTGCAGTAGTGTCTGGCACCTCTGCAAATCACTGCTTCCCTCTGCGAAGGTACTATCTATTTACTTTTATGTTGTGCCATCACCTTCTAAAAACAAGCGCCAGAAACTGAGTAGAGCACAACTGTCATGATTTATGCATTGTGTATAGCTAATGTTGGGTGCATCATGACTGGATCTTTTCTACCATGAATTACAATGTGTTAGTCGCTGCTTGAAATTTGGAGGTGCTCTGCATTTATGTTTTGCGGTCTCAGAAAGGGCTAGCGAGATACCACTATTATCATATTATATCATGGTTGTTTTGACAACATGTTGCTGTTTGAGATATCTTATTATTGCTCACTAGCTGATTATGTCATTGATATGAGTCATTATAATCTTTAAGAGTTATTTTTGACATGGTTAGTTATAATGGTGGCTGAAAACTTGGGTGTTGTTTAAGCTTATTTATGCAAACAAGAACCAAAGAGTTCGTAAAAGTTTTTCTTTCTCACTTTCAGTTTATCAACTGAATTGCTTGAGGACAAGCAAAGGTTTAAGCTTGGGGGAGTTGATACGTCTCCAACGTATCTACTTTTTCTCACGCTTTTCCTCTTGTTTTGGACTCTAATTTGTATGATTTGAATGAAACTAACCCCGGATGGACGTTGTTTTCAGCAACACTACCGTGGGGTTGATTTTGTGCAGAAATAAAAGTTCTCGGAATGGAATGAAACTTTGCAAGGATTTTTTACATCAATAATAAGAATTTCTGGAGCCAAGACCCACCAGAGAGGGCCCCTGGTTGGGCACAACCCACCAGGGCACGCCCCTCTCCTAGCGTGCCCAGGTGGGTTGTACCCACCTGGTGGCCCCGCTGACAACGCCCCTGATACTATAAATTCACATTATTCCAGAAAAAACACGGAAAACAAATTATCGCGATCCACGATACGGAGCCGCCGCCAAGCCCTGTTCTTCCTCGGGAGGGCAGATCTGGAGTCCTTTTGGGGCTCCGGAGAGGGGGATCTTCATTCTTCATCATCACCAACCCATCTCCATCGCCAACTCCATGATGCCCCCCACCGGGAGTGAGTAATTCCTTCGTAGGCTTGCTGGTCAGTGAGGAGTTGGATGAGATTCATCATGTAATCGAGTTAGTTTTGTTAGAGCTTGATCCCTAGTATCCACTATGTTCTTAGATTGATGTTGCTATGACTTTGCTATGCTTAATGCTTGTCACTTTGGGCCTGGGTTCCATGAACTCAGATTTGAACCGTTTGTGAATTCATCATTATATCCATGTTTTAGATCCGATCTTGCAAGTTATAGTCACCTACTACGTGTTATGATCCGGCAACCCCGGAGTGACAACAACCGGGCCCACTCCCAGTGATGACGGTAGTTTGAGGAGTTCATGTATTCACTATGTGTTAATGCTTTGTTCCAGTTCTCTATTAAAAAGAGGCCTTAATATCCCTTAGTTTCCAATATGGACCCCACTGCCATGGGAGGGTAGGACAAAAGATGTCATGCAAGTTCTTTTAATAAAGCACGTATGACTATTTACGAAATACATGCCTACATTATATCGATGAACTGGAGCTAGTGCCGATCGCCCTAGGTTATAACTGTCACATTGATGAATATCATCCAACAAGTCATCGATCCAATGCCTACGAATTTATCCTTATTGATCTTGCTGCGTTACTATTGCTATCATCATCGTTACACTTGCTACAAATTACTGCTATCATCACATCGTTACCATTGCTGCTGTCACTACTATCAAAACTATCAAACTACTTTGGTACTGATCACTTTGCTGCAGATAATTAATCTCCAGGTGTGGTTGAATTGACAACTCAACTACTAATACCTTCAAATATTCTTTGGCTCCTCTTGTGTCGAATCTATAAATTTGGGTTGAATACTCTACCCTCGAAAACTGTTGTGATGCCATATACTTGTGGGTTATCAAGATTCTACCGCACGTCTGCGCTACTTTTCGCCTTTGCATATGATCCTTTGAGAGGATCCACAATCAGGTATTTATAAGGGGCCTGGAAAAAGGGGCCCTTGGTACCATCGAAAGGTGATGTTGGTTGTAAAGAACCTGAAAAAAATTAAGTGTGCCTCCGTCCTTGCCCATGGTATCCTTAATGCATAGTTGTGTACGCGCGGTACATATGCCGCTATTAGGTTGGGATTTTTACGGGGGCCGAATTGCTAATCTAGCTCTGGACGAGCCGAGCTGTTGTTCTGCAAGGTAGACCGGACTCGCTTGACAGCGTCCAGGGGCTTGACTACCAATGTAGTGTTCGGCTTGGTAAGGCCACCCTGTGCTTCAACGGCGAGGGCCGTGGTGTGCTCCTCATGTATGGAGGGAGCGCTCCATGTTTCCATTGACCGTTATAACACCACGAGGTCCGGGCATTTTGAGCTTTAAGTAAGCATAATGCGGGACCGCATTAAAGCGGGTGAAGGCGGTTCTTCCAAGCAGCGCATGCTAACCACTGCGGAAGGGAATGATGCCAAAGATTAAATATTCGCTTCTGAAGTTGTCCGGCGAACCGAAGACTACTTCCAATGTGATTGAGCCCGTGCAGCGGGCCTCTACACCAGGTATTACTCCTTTAAAGGTGGTTTTAGTGGGCTTGATTCTTGACAGATCAATACCCATTTTGCGGACAGTGTCTTGGTAAAGTAGGTTAAGACTACTACCGCCGTCCATAAGGACTCGCATGAGATGGAATCCGTCGATAATGGGATTGAGGACTAGTGCAGCCGAACCTCCATGACGGATGCTGGTCGGGTGATCTTTCCGATCGAAGGTGATCGGACAAGCTGACCATGGGTTGAATTTTGGGGTGACCGGCTCGATGGCGTAGACGTCCCTGAGCGCACGTTTGTGCTCCTTCTTGGGGATATGTGTAGCGTATATCATATTCACCGTTTTCACCTCAGGGGGAAATTTTTCTGTCCCCTATGTTCGGCGGGCGAGGCTCTTCATCATCGTCCTCGCTGGGCGACCCTTTCCCCTTATGTTCGGCGTTTAACTTACCGGACTGTTTAAAGACCCAACAACTTCTGTTGGTATGGTTGGCAGGCTTATCAGGGGTGCTGTGAATCTGGCTAGGTCGATCAAGTATTCCATCCAAGCTAGATGGACCGTCTTTGTTTCCTTTGAATGGCTTCTTCTGCTGACCGAATTTGGAGCCGCTGAATCCGGCGTTGACCGCCGTATCCTCGATATCTGCATTGTTGTTTCAACACTTGTGTTTGTTGCGTCGGGGCCTGTCGTTGCCGTTTCTGGCATCTGAAGTGTCGGGTTCACTAGTACTATTGCTACTTCGGGCCAGCCAACTATCTTCGCCTGCGCAAAAGCGGGTCATTAGTGTGGTAAGGGCTGCCATGGACTTCGGCTTTTCTTGTCCGAGGTGTCGGGCGAGCCACTCATCCCGGATGCTGTGTTTGAATACCGCAAGGGCATCAGCGTCCAGACAATCGACAATTTGGTTCTTTTTAATTATGAACCTAGTCTAGAGCTTCCGGGCTGACTCTCCGGGCTGCTGGACTATGTGACTTAGGTCATCGGTGTCCGGTGGCCGGACATAAGTACCTTGGAAGTTGTCTTTGAAGGCGTCTTCCAAATCTTCCCAGCTGCCAATGGAGTTTTCTGGGAGGCTGTTTAACCAATGTCGTGCTGGTCCCTTAAGTTTTAGGGGGAGGTATTTGATGGCGTGTAGATCGTCACCGTGAGCCATGTGAATGTGGAGAAGAAAATCTTCAATCCAGACTGCGGGAACTGTCGTACCATCGTATTATTCCATGTTCACGGGTTTAAACCCTTCTGGGAACTGATGTTCCATTACCTCACCGGTGAAGCATAGGGGGTGTGAAGCGCCTCTGTATCGGGCAATGCCACGACGTAGTTCGGATGAAGTACGTATACGGTTTTTGGCCCGAGTGAGGTTGTGCTTGTCACGTCAGGCCTGATGGCTGTCTTCTCGCGCTGGGGCACGCCCCTGTGATCCATAAATTGATCTGGTCTAGCCGGCTCTATCGTCCAGGTCCTATCACAGGTCATAGGTGTATCCTGCAGCGGTTGTCTCTCTACCTCTATGGCGAGGTGGCACGGGTTGGTGTTCGGCCTTAGTGGCCGCTCTGTCCCGTCCGCGTGGTGGTCGGTCGGGTTCGTGAGCAGCTTTGTGTTTTGGCAGTATTGGCTCTAAGGCCTCATCGTCGAATTGTGGTAGTAGCTTGCACTTCGGGTAGCTCTTTGTTGGGCGTTTGAGGCCGTATTCTTCGGCTGCCAAGACCTTAGTCCATCTGTCGTTGAGCATATCCTGTTCGGCTTGAAGCTGTTGCTGCTTCTTTTTTAGGCTTCTTGTCGTTGCGATCAGTTGGCGCTTAAAGCGCTCTTGCTCGAGGGGTTCCTCTGGCATGATGAAATCTTCGTCGCCGAGGCTCATGTCATCCTCGGATATTGGTAGATAATTACTATCTTCTGAGTCTTCGTTCCCGATCGGTTTGTCGGGATTAACTTGCCCCTCCTCCCAATCGTCTTGTTCAGATGTTGGTTCGACGGGCGCTTCTTGGTCTTCGGCGTTCTCCGGAGTGTTATTGTCTCCGGTGCCGGTATTGCTGTCTTTTTCGCGACGTGATTTCGAGCGGTGCTATTGACGTTGACGCTTAGGTGGTGCCTCAACGGGCTTGTCTTCGACTGGATCATTCCCACCATCGCCGTTGTCGTCTTTGGGTGTGTCCACCATGTACATGTCATATGTGAAAGTGGCCGTCCAGCATCCGGTGAACGGCGGGTTTTGGCCTTTCTCATCTCCGGCATCGTCGTCCATACCGTTGATGTCTTCGGAGGTGTAGTCAAGCATGTCGGTTAAGTCCTCGACAGTGGATATGAATTGGGTGATGGGTGGGACGCAAAATTCCTCGCTCCCAGCCCTAGTCTAGGCTAGGCATAGTTCGGAAGTGATTCCTCTGTAGTGACGAGGGATCGCATTAGGTCCAGAGCCTCGCGGTCCAGAGCCTCGCTTAAAGGCGAGGATTGGACGGGGAGACAAGAGTCTTTGGCGCTAAGTGAGGCAAAAGCCTCCTGGTCGCGCCCGCTTGCCGTAGACCTCGAGAGTCCAGGATTGGAATCCGGGGATGAGTCCGGCCTTTCGGTGTCATGGGGAGTCCGGCTGGACCCCGGGCTTGCCATTGACATAGTCCCGTCTGGATCTGCGGTAGCAAGCTCTCTAACTGTAGAGAGTCCGGTGGGTTCTAAGCTCCCATCTACGGACCTAGTGGTTTGCTCCGAATCCAAGGCCGGAGCGGGGGTCAGTGTCGTGAATCCTTTGAAGATCAAGTCTCCTCGGATATCAGCGACATAGTTCAGATTTCCGAAACTGATCTGACGACCAGGGGCGTAGTTGTCGATCATCTCAAGGTGGCCAATCGAGTTGGCGCACAGAGCGAAACCGTCGAATATGAAGATTTGGCCGGGGAGAAAAATCTCCCTCAAGGCGGCTTTGTTGTAGATGATCGATGGAGCCATCGAGCTTTTTGTCGACGACACAGTGGAACTCTCAATGAAAGCACCAATGTCGGTGTCAAAACCGGCAGATCTCGGGTAGGGGGTCCCGAACTGTGTGTCTGAGGATCGAAGGTAACAGGAGGCAGGGGACACGATGTTTACCCAGGTATGGGCCCTCTAGATGGATGTAATACCCTACTTCCTTCTTGATTGACTTTGATGAGTATAGGGGTTACAAGAGTTGATCTACCTCGAGATCGTAATGGATAACCCTAGAAGTCTAGCCTATAAGATTATGATGATCTCTACGGACTAAACCCTCCGGTTTATATAGACATCGGAGGGGGCTAGGGTTGTACAGAGTCGGTTTACATAGAAACGAAAATACATATCGGAACGCCAAGCTTGCCATCCACGCAAAGGAGAGTCTTATCCGGACACGGGGGAAGGCATTTCATCTTGTATATTCATGGCCCATCAGTCCAGCCCAGTTCACGGGGCCCGGACTTCCGAGGACCCCATAATCCAGGACTCCCTCAATGGGAGACGTGGTACGAGGTGGCGGCGTGGACAGCAGCGACGATGCCCGTGCGCCGCTCCTTGTAGAGCTGGCCTGGAGCGGCGAGTTGCTTAACCGCACGCCAGCTTGGGGCGGCAACTGGCTCCGCAAGGCGAGGGGAGGGAGGTCGATCAGCGAGCTGCATAGCTCGTATCCGGCGGGCCACCCAGCCGGCTTGGATGCGGGATAACTACTCTTCATAAGCCATTGTAAGAGTGGACAAAATGTTGAAGGAGGAGATAGGGGAGCGGCAGAGGTGTGCGATTCTTGGCCGGCGTCTAGCCTCGTTTAGATATGAGATTAAATAGATGGCGGATGGGAGGAGCTCGGCCGGCGTTGCGTTTAATGCCGACCCGGTCATGAACGGACGTGTGTCTAGAGTGGGTTTCCCGGCTTCCACACTGGTTTCATGGAGGCGTTTGAATGCGGCAAGGAGGCGTGTTCAGCTGGGCGTGCAGTGGGAGTGGCGCCCTCGACTCTGACGTACGACACCGCGCCGTTCTTCCACTGACGTGTCGGCTCTTTGGGTACATGGCCTGCATGTCAGTGACCCAACGCAGGCAGCGTACGACAGAGGAACTTTTGGTGGGCTAGGGCGGTCAGAAGCGGGCATTTCATAAACCGATGATTGTTCATTGAGTGAGACGTCATCTATTTCATGTAGATAAGCCTACTATATAATGTAAGAGAATTTTAAAATTTTCATATATACGTTGATAGCCCGTTCGATACGCTGTGATTCATAAAGAACGTGGCAAACATCAATGTTCTGCTTATCACATATAAGATTGATTAATACCCGTAACAATCCATGTCCTTAAGAAAGGGTGCATGCACGTATTGTTTGAGCGTGTGTCTTTGTGTCGTGTGATGTGTGCATGCAAGCGCGCGAGGGTTGCGTGCGTGCATGTGTACGTTTCAGTGTTGCATGCATGTGTGCGTACGTGCGTGTGTTCGTGAGTGCATGTGTACGTGTCAGTATTGCATGCTTTCATGTGTGCGTGTGTTCGTGCGAGTGTTGCGTGCATGCATGTGTACGTGCGGGGTGAGGCTACACGTCAGTCGACTGAATTTTTCATCTCTGGTCAGTCGATTTTCCAGCCGTTGGATATGAAATCAAGGGTCTGCAGTTTATCTTCAACGTCCACCCCCCCCCACCCCCCGAGCCGCCAGCCACCACCGGCCAAACTGCCGGCCCCCGCCACCCACGGCTGGCCCGCGCCGCCACGCCGCCCCACCCGCCCCTAAACCACTCCCCACCGCTGGTCCGCCATCGCCTGCCATCCCTCTAGGCCCCCGCGCCGAGCTTTTTCTCCGGCGATCTCCACGCCACCGCCCAATCACCGCGCCCCCCATCGTCGACGACGCCCAACCAGAGGTCTCACGACTTCGAATCCCCACCGACCACTAATTTATTACCATTTCTGTCTTTCATATACGCGCTGACGGGTGGGCCCTATGGTAATGTGCGCTGCTGAATGTGGACCGTTTGACTGGTCAATTGATCGTGTCATCAACAAATTACGGAGCTGTATGGTGAGCCAGTGACCGTGATCACCCTAAAATGTATTTTATTAACATAGTATAGACTCAAACTACCATTTCTTTATTTCATATACGCGCTGACAGGTGGGACCCACGGTTACGCGCCCCGATGGTGCAGCACTAGTTGCGCCATGTGGAACGTTTGACTGGTCAATTGATTGTGTCATAAAACAAAATACGGAGTTGTACGGGTGAGCTAGTGACCGTATAATCACGACATGTATTTTTGAACACGGTACGCAAGCGCTAATATATACGCGCAAGCACTCACCGCTATAAGCGCACACACGCAGACCCTACCCCTATGAGCACCTTCAAGAGAGTAAGCCAACATATGATATTGAGATTTTACGAAGTCACCATACGTGCCTCGTAGTCAAGTGGAACATCTCCTCCCATTGAATGCACATCGCCGGAAAATACTGAAATTAACCCAGGATAAATGCGAGCACCAGGACTTTAACCCTGGTGGGCTCGGGAAACCACTGTCCTTCTAACCATCCAACCATAGGTTGGTTCGCACCACAAAATGTATGTGGTGACCGTGATGAGCTTATTCTCAAGTCAAGTGACCATATCATGCTTTCGTTTCAAATACAATGACCGTAAGTGTCGTCAACAAAATACGGAGCACGCATCAAATACAATGTCTGTCACTGTCATCAACAAAATACAGAGATGTATCATGAGGTAGATACCGTATGATCACCACGAGAATGTATAGGTGACCGTAATGAGCATATTCTGAAGTCTAGTGACCGTATAGTGCTTTCGCTTGAAATATAGTGACCGTCAGGCAAGAATGTGTCAGGGGCATGCATAATTTTAGAGGGCCGAGAGATAGTTTGTGTGCGTACGTGAAAGTGGTGTAGAAAGAGGGGGTGTCTGGTGGAGACAAGGAGAGATATGCCCTTCGTTTCTCTTTCCCGTGACTAATATTTTAGGAGAAAATATATACATTCACAATGCAGAACAAATATTGGATGCACCATGCAATTAACTTTCATGTATAACATTGTACTATTGTATATGCTTATTTTCTTAGTGGCCAATTGTGTGTGTGGTGTGGTGGCACATCATTTCTAGTTGTGGTGGGTCAACATGAGGACTCATGGGTCGGTTCCGTCCTGCGCCACATAGGTTGGACCAAGACGCATTATACGAAGACCCATGTGGAGGACTCAGTGTACAATACGAAGCTACCAGAGTCGTGGAGGACTATATCCCCACTGGTGATAAGCCGACTATATATGATTTGTAACCCTAGGCATCGAGTATGTTATAGAAGCCTGGGGGCTAGTTCGTCGATAGTATACACACACGCACAATGCCTGGTATTCATGTGTACTTTGTACACACCCCTATCACTAATATAAAGTACCAGGAGTAGGCTTTTTCCTCAATTGCAAGGGTCCGGACTTGGGTAAAACTTTGCCTCGTATTACCATCCAGCCTAACAGTCAGGGATATCCTACTAAATGATCTGATGGAATCATATCTGCCAACTACTAAGAGAGAGGTGTGTCTGGGGGGGCAAAAGTGCGAGAGAGGCCTAAAGATAATGTGCGTAAGGGAGACACGTAGGCACATATATGTGCGTATAGAGGGCTAGTAGAGACTATGCGTGTGTATATATGCATGTGAGAGAAATAGTGTTTTCCAACTGAGATTAGTGAAAAGAGTGGTACATAGTAGTCAGAAAGAGAGAGGGAGATATAGAGAGAGTGTGTGCGTGAGACACCCCGACACCTCGACACCCCGGGAGAGATTGTGAGCATGTGTGAAAGAGAAATGTCGATGCATATAAAGTGTGTACACTTATGCGTTAGATAGAGAGGTATATAGTGTGTGTGTGTGTGAGAGAACAGGCCGAGGCATAGTGCATCTACGTGTAAAATGCGGTCCTACGCATTAAATTAAAATATAAATGGCATTATAATTTTTGGATGAGATCATGAATTTTGCAATTTGCGTATGAACGAAAATCAGTCTATCAGACACCCGTACTCTATTGAATTCTAGCATGTGCATGTGTTTATTTCATATTATTGATCCATAGAGTGAGAGCGGTTTGAAATACAGGCAATGCATTGCTTATTGCAATTCATATACAAACATTAATTAGTGCACTCCATGTTGTTAGTGTGAAGCACTTTATACATTTGTCACTTACATGGATACATTCCAAATTGCTAGCTACGAAATAGAATACATGTTGAATTCAACATAAAGGGGGTTTCGAAGATTCGAATTCATAGGAAGTGCATTCATCTATTTGAATCTGAGATAATGGCATTTGTAAATCAGATCTAAAAGGGGGCATCAATCTTTGTTGTGCGTTTAAACATGCCATATATTCATACGCATGTCAAACTGCTGTTTTGCAACCAAGGAGATTATATCTGGAACCATGCATGAACTGAGGTAAGTTGCATATTCTTTAATATATACTCGTGTAAAATGTATATTCAAATGTACCCCCTCCATTCCAAAATAATCGTAGTTTTAGGATTTTCAAGAGTCAAGATTTGTGAAGTTTGACAAATCCTGAAAGTTCAATTCAAAAGAACCGAAAACATTAATGCTTCTACTCCCAAATATTAAACGAAGCGCCAAATAAGCCTCTGGTCACCTGAAACCGCGTGAGACTAATGTTTAATGGTAGGAAATTACTGTCCTGACTCTGGCCCGTGTAGCCTATCGGCCCGATGTGCAAAGGTCTAAACCGGGGTAGGTTTGTAACTTCACCAAGATGCCAGTCTCAACCGCCTCTGAGAAGCATTCATACGCCATGGGCACCAAAACACCCATGCGCTCTGCCGATATCTATCCCGCCCACCATTTGGGACACCTGAGATTACTGTCCTACCCTCAACCCGCAATATGTCTGAAATTTCAAACAAGTGCGTCCCAAAACGAAACATTATTCCCCCTCCCTCCTTTTCCCAGCCATCCCTGTGCTCATATTTCAAAATCCTAGTGTCGGTGTCAAAACCGGCGGATCTCGGGTAGGGGGTCCCGAACTGTGCGTCTAGGCGGATGGTAACAGGAGACAAGGGACACGATGTTTTTACCCAGGTTCGGGCCCTCTCGATGGAGGTAAAACCCTACTCCTGCTTGATTAATATTGATGATATGGGTAGTACAAGAGTAGATCTACCACGAGATCAGAGAGGCTAAACCCTAGAATCTAGCCTATGGTATAATTGTTGTTCGTCCTACGGACTAAAACCCTCTGGTTTATATAGGCACCGAATAGGGTTAGGGTTACACAGAGTCGGCTACAATGGTAGGAGATCTACATATCCGTATCGCCAAGCTTGCCTTCCACGCCAAGGAAAGTCCCATCCGGACACGGGATGAAGTCTTCAATCTTGTATCTTCATAATCCAGGAGTCCGGCCGAAGGTCATAGTCCGGCTATCCGGACACCCCCTAATCCAGGACTCCCTCAGTAGCCCCTGAACCTGGCTTCAATGACGACGAGTTCGGCGCGCATATTGTCTTCGCATTGCAAGGCGGGTTCCTCTTCCAATACTTCATAGAAGATTTTGAACACAAGGATAGTGTCCGCTCGCAAAATAAGTTCCACATACCACCGTAGAGAGAACAACATTTACACAAGTTCAATCTGCCGACGATTCCATGAGCGTGACATCACACCACGCCAAGCCATTATTCAATCGCTCTTTCTTGTCCAACCTCAGTAGCGTTTAGCGAGGCGGTTTCCTTGGCACGTCTTGTCAAAGCAGAGATCGTGTCCCCTTATTTCGGGATTCTCATCAATACGGGCGTGGGTAACCCAATCGTGCCTTTTGGCACGCCTCCTCTATCAAAGGCGAGTCCCGAACGGTCACGGGGAGGGCTCCTGGTATTCAACCTCTTTATAAAGAGACCAAGGCCCCGCTCCTTTTTCTCAATCTCCATCGAATCCGCCCCTCGCTTCGAGTCCCAACACCCAAAGCTCAAGATTCACGCGCTTCGGACCTTTGATGATGTCCGGCTCCGACCTCCAAGGCCGGTGGATGCCTTCCTCCGTCACGGAAGAAGACGTCCTAAAGCTAAGAGATGCTAGGTATCTAACCGGCGAAATCTCGCATAGGCTGCCTGCTCAAGTGCAGGTTATTCCCACTCCCAAGCCCGGTGAAAGCGTAGTGTTCACATCCCACTTCCTTCGAGGACTAAGTTTCCCGAGGGACCCCTTCGTGAGGGGGCTCATGTTTTATTACGGGCTGGAATTTCATGACTTGGATCCGGAGTCCATCCTCCACATCTCGCCGCTCATCGTCAGATAGAAGCCTTCCTCCGCATTACCCCACACTTCGGATTGTGGCTCAAAACCTTCAAGGTGGAGCCGAAGATGATCAAGGGGCAACAGGCAGAGTGCGGAGGGGTTGTTATAAGTAAGAATGCTGCCGCTCCATCGCCCGAGGGCTATTTTCAAAAGGAGCTCAGTCTATGGCAACAAGAGTGGTTTTATATCACAGCTCCCAGGGGCACCAAATGGGTGGCGCCACCCGCCTTTCGCTCAGGTCCTCCACCGCGGCTGGCATCATGGGTCAATAAAGGGCTTGACTGGGAGCCGTCCAAGGACGTGCCCTTGTTGCAGGTCAATCTGGTCATAGTAACGCAGGTCATGCTGATTCGTTGCATCCTGCCCTGCAAACGTTGCCCCCTCCGTCTGTGGGAGTTCAATCCGGAGGGACCACGAGCTCTTCAACACTTCATGGGCGCAACACCCGTGGAGATGTACAAACTGTTCTTCGGATCACAAGCAATGTGTCCGGACTTGACCGAGGATGCAGGTCTGAGCTGCAATCGCCCGGATGCTCAAGTAAGTAGTCCCGTACCCGGACACGCTTTCCGTATATTTATCATAAACTTGCCCTCAAAAGAGTTGTCCCTTAAGAAGGAGTGGATAGCGAAAGCAAAACTGATCAGGTGTCCGGGCCCCCTCCCTGAGACCATGCCGGATCCAGTGTTAACCAGGATGCTGGAGGCTGCGCCTTTAGGAGAAGGCGAAGGGGGGAACAAGGAAGCTACTGCCTCCGCGAAGGAGGTTATCAAGAAGGGAGGGATCGATAATCCCTCCATCCAAGGGGAGAAGAGGACCGCCTCTGGAGATCCGGAGACCAAGGCCTCAAAGCGCGGAAGAAATCTTCGCCAGAGGGTCCTGCGTCGGAAGATGCCCCGGCCGCATTATTTCCCCAAGGAGATCAGCCCTCTAGCGAGCCATAAGTAGAGAGGGAGTTTATAAAATAAAAGACATCCCTGTTTTATTTCTGAAGATGACCAAAATTTTACCTTGTAGTTCGGATCTCAGCAGAGGTCTTCTTCGAGGGATCTTCGTCCGGAGATGATGGAGAGTGGAACGCCTCCCCCTGCCATACCGCCTAGCGAGGCGGACGATCCTGAGGTGTCATCGCGGAGGGTTTCCCCGAATCCGGCAGGGGTAGAGTGCGGTCGTAGGGCCCCCTGGAGCCCTCCGTGTCTGGCCTTTGAAAAAGGCCATCGGACGAGTCCGGCACCTCCTGGTGCACGGTCGGAGGAGTTGAAGGATCTGATCGGGTGAGTGTCTATCTCAGAAGATCACCGTGCATTGATGGGTACGGTGATTGAAAAGTTTTCGTCCGCGGAAAGCGGGTTGTACGAGGCCGCCAGGAGTTCAGTGACGGGTTTTGAGGTACGTGCAATGATGTATCTTTTGACGGTTCCGCATATATAAGATGCGCCCCGTGTAGATAGTAGCCCCTGAGACTCGGTGCGTTGTCAAAAATGACAGCGTGCCGAGGATCATAATCCCAGATATAATATGTCGCCCTTCCTATGTAGGTGGCGGGGCGTCTGGTGGCTAGCCGGACTCATGAATTTGCCGAACTCAAGCGGCAACTTGACGTGGCGGATGCCGACGTCGCGCTTGTCAACAAGCGGCTGGACGAGTCACAAGGTATGCAGTTTCTCCGCGGACACCTAATAAGGGAGCTTGATGCCCGTGCCTTACAACATGTATGCTTGATGCAGATGGTGCCGCTGCCATGGAGAATCTTTGGGCGGAGCTTGCCCGAGCCAAGGAACAGGCCAGGAAAAGTGATGCGGCTGCCTTAAAGGCGGCCGAAGAACTAAAAGCAGAACAGGCTGCTCACTGCCGAAGCAAGAAGGAAATGGCTGAGATGGCCGTGAAGTTGAAGAATGCTACCGACCGCTGCGAGCTTCTTGAAAAAGAAGGTCGAGCGGAGCAAGAGGACCTGAAGAAGGCCATCACCGAGGCCAAGGATGCTCGCTCTGCGATGAGAGCTATGAAGGAGGAGCTACGTCAGGCCGGAGATATCGTGGCTAGAAAGCCCTTTCTGCTGCGTAGGAAGTTCACGGATCCTAAATATGCTAAGTTGGACCGGCTGTGGAGTAGTGCGGATGCTTATCTGGACTTGGCGGCGAGTGCCGCGGACGCGGCCGAACACTTCAGAGATCAAAAGGATCACGAGATGGAAGAGCTTTTTTGGTCGCAGTTCCGTAGTCCAGAGCGTCCACTTCCATTAACCGATCGTTTGGCCGATGGGCGGAGCTGAATAGGTTGTCCATACTTGCCATGAAGAATGTCGTGACTTATTTGTGGCCGAAAAGGCCCGAGCCGAAGAGTTATTTTGGCTTGGTGTAGCAGTTCCTTGGTGCGGTGCCGCATATCAAAGCAATGAGGTGGTCGGCATGCATAGAGGGTGCGCGGATGGCTCTTGCCCGTGTCAAGACATACTGGGCGGAGATGAAGGCCACCAATGTTGCATCCCAAGATTCGGACGGAAGCCGAGTACCTGTCGAGCACTATTTTCAGGAAGTTCTTCAGGGCGCTCGTTTAATAGAGACGCAGTGCTCGAAGGATATTATGTTTGAATAACATGTATTATTGTGAAACAATGTTTCGATGGAATATAAAAGCTTTTTATACTTGTGCTTTCAAGAATTAAAAATACCTCCTGTGCGGCCGTTAATGTATATGTGTATATAACCTGAAAGATGGCAGTCTTTGGCTTCAGCCCCCACGCATATAATGCGGGGGTGTTTGCAGAAAACGAATTTTCACACTTGATCCAACGTCTTGGTCCTACAAAGGAGGTGATAGCGCAGCAAACTAGGCAACCGGACTATAATGCTTTATCACTTTCACTTAGCCATAGGAGTTCGACAGTGGGGCTACTATATAGCCCCTAGGGGCACCGCGCTCACCCGAATTCGGGGCGCGTATGTGCCTGGCCGGGAAACGGCCCTTCGTCAATGCGGAGGAATTCTAAAGATTCCTTATTGTCATCGAGTGGTTGACCAGTCTCACGCTATATCATGACAGTCAGTTTTTCGCTTTCTCTACTGAGGTGCTTCCCTGGCCGAACCGGGGGCACAATCGCAGTAGTTCTCCTGGTGCCGCATTAGCCGATAGAGCGGAACGTAAGGCAGCAAAACACGAGGGCCGGGCAAACCCAACATTTGACCAAAGACATGATTGAGCTGATGCATATAAGGCCTAACTCGAGACGCGAACACTCCCTAAGGTATTCGGTCTTTATGAAAACGGGTCGAACAATCGCCCTTGGTAAAAAGCCCTGGTGTCCGAGTGCACGCGAAATTTCAGCGTGGCCTATGCCAAACGCCAGCCTCCTCCTTGGTTATAGCAAGAAAACGGGGGATGTGTGTCGACAAGAGACAGTAAAAAAGGTTTACGCAGGGTCTTAATCTGAAAAGAATCCTTGCAACGGGTCCCTACTGCACGTCTGCGCCTGTGTCTCCGTTGTGCCGTATCCTGGACGGGTGTAGCACGGTGTTCATCTGTAAAAGAGAGGAACTTAGTTGAAAAAGATCATGCTAAAATGTACGTTATATTATATAAACAAAGTACAATTCAAAGAATGAACAAAATTGAGCTTTATTGTCTCTTGTTGTGGATGCGCGGAGCCCCTTGTATGTTTACGCCGGACTCGTCCAGCCGTGTCCGGGGTCTGGCCGACCTGTCTAAGTGCTTGTATTGGTGAGGCCGGTTTATTGTGGGGCTGTCAAGGTATCCGCACAATTTTCCGGACTCGAGGAACCCTCGATGTTTCCCTTTAATGAGATGATGCCACGTGGACCGGGCATTTTAAGTGTAAGGGATGCAAATGCGGTATTGCGTTAAAGCGGGCGAAAGCTTCGCGTCCCAATAGTGCTTGATAGCTACTTGTAAATGGGGCGAGGTGGAAGGTTAACTTTTCACGCCGGAAGTTGTTGGGTGAGCCGAACACAACTTCTAGCAGTAGAGAGCCCGTACAATGGGCATATGGGCCTGGCATTACCCCTTGAAAGGAAGTGTTGCTGTGGCGAAATTTGGTTGGGTCTATCCCCATATTGCGGATTGTGTCCTGATATAGCAGGTTTAGATCACTGCCGCCGTCCATTAGGACTTGTGAAAATTGGAGTCCGCCAATTATCAGATCTAATATCAAGGCAGTCCAACCTGCATTCTGTATACTTCTAGAGTAATCCCGATGGTCAAAGGTGATTGGTCTGAACAACCAGTGGCCGGACTCCTCTGGGATAAGCCGTATGGTGCGTACCTCTATGGGTGCCGCTCTATTTTTCCCTTTTGTCACGTGAATTGAGCTCACTATTTTGATTTCTTGTGAGAAATTCTTTTGTTTTCTGGTGCTCTGCTTTTGGGGTTCGTCATCATCCTCGCTTGGTGTGTCGAGCCCCTTGTGTTCGGCGTTGAGTTTGCCGGACTGCTTGAAGACCCAACAATCTCTGTGGGTGTGGTTTGCGTGCTTCCTGTGAGTACTTGTGGATTTGGCATATCTTGTCGTGGATTTTTTTAAGTTAGAGAGCTCATCCTGTTATCCTTAAGGGCAGCTTTTATGATTCTGCCGAGCTTTTGAATCCGGCGTTGATCGTCGTGCTCTTGGGCTGTTTCCCTTAGTCCGACGCTGGTCCTTTCTGCGTCGTGGTTTCCCGTTTCCATCCCTGACTTTGGATGTACTTGGGTCGCTGGTGCTGCATCTTGCTAGCCAGCTATCCTCTCCCGCGCAAAAGCGGGTCATGAGGCTTGTTAATGCGGCCATTGTTCTTGGCTTTTCTTGGCCGAGGTGTCTGGCAAGCCATTCATCTCAGACGTTGTGTTTGAAAGCTGCTAAGGCTTCGGCGTCCGAGCAGTCGACTATTTGGTTCTTTTTAGTAGGGAATTTGTTCCAAAATTTCCGGGCTGACTCTCCTGGCTGTTGAGCTATGTGACTTAAATCGTCGGCATCCGGAGGTCGGACATAGGTCCCTTGAAAATTTGCCCGAAAGGCATCCTCGAGCTCTTCCCAACTTCCAATGGTGTTTTCGGGAAGGCTTTTAAGCCAATGCCGGGCTGGCCCTTTGAGCTTGAGGGGTAAGTATTTTATGGCGTGGAGATCATCTCCTCTAGCCATGTGTATATGGAGGATGTAATCCTCAATCCGACTCTGTGGTCATTGTTCCGTCGTATGCCTCTATGTTTACGGGCTTGAATCCCGCTGGAAATTCATGATCCAGCACCTCATCGGTGAAACATAGGGGGTGTGCGGCACCCCTATATTTAGGTGTACCGTGATGTTCGGATACTTGATGTGTTGCCTTGCTTACTATATCTTGCTTTCTTGGCCCGTAGATAGATCTAACTGGGCCATCTTTTTGATGCGAATCCTTGTGCGGATCGTGTGCCGGCTTGTGTGCGGCGCCGTTTGCCGCTCCCTGTTTGCCATGGGGTCGTCTATCCGACCGGGTGGCCTCCTTGTTTTTTGATTGTGGGGGCTCTACGACGTCCTCATCAAATTCGGGCAGTAGTTTTCGCTTTGGGTACCTCTTTGTTCGGCGACTGTCGCCGTATTTGTCTGCGGTGTTGAGTACTTTGCTCCATCTGATTCTGAGTGCATCTTCCGCTGTTTTGAGCTTCCGCTTCTGCTTTTTCAGGCTACGTGATGTGGCGACAAGCCTTTTGTGGAGGTTCTTCTGCTCCAGCAACTTGTCCGACGTGAGTTCGTTTGGACTGTTATCTTCGCCGGGGACGGGTTGTTTATCCATATTGTCCTGTTCGGACGGTTGCTCGATAGCATGTTCGTCGTCCACCGGTTCACCCTGCTCTATAGCTGGGTCTGTATGGCTGTTGTCTTTGTCGAGGCGGGACTTTAAACGGCGCTTATGTCGCCGTTTTGACTGCTTTTCGATGGAGCGATCCTTCGTAGCGTCCCGTTGTTCCTCGTCATCGCTTCCTTTAGGTGTGTCCACCATGTATACATCGTGAGATGAGGTGGTTCTCCAGTGCCCTATAGGTGCTGGTTCATGCTCCTCCCCTACATCATCCTCCATACCGTCGATGTCTTCGGAGTCGAAGTCGAGCATGTCGGTTAAATCATCGACAGTGGCTACGAAGTGGGTGGTGGGTGGGCTTTGAATTTCTTCGTCGTCCGCATCCCAACTTTCCTAACCATAATCTGGCCAGGGCTCTCCTGATAAAGAGAGAGACTTTATTGAATTCAGGATATCGCCAAAGGGCGAGTGCTGAAAGATGTCCGTGGCAGTGAATTCCATGATCGGTGCCCAATCGGATTCGATTAGCGGGGGCGCGGAGGGCTCGGAGTCCGGAGAGGAGTCCGGCTCCTCGGAGTCACGAGCTTCGCAAAGGACAGGGTAGGCGTACGGCTCAATCGCCATAGAGATTGCAGCCCCCGAGGCGTTGTCCAGCCACCCGTCCTCGATCGGCGCAGTCGGCTCCGAGCTAAAGGCCGGAGCGGACACCAGTGCGGCCTCCAGGACACTGTCAGTGCGGCGCGCTTGGCTGTGGCTCGAACCCATCGGAGATCAAGTCTCCGCGGATGTCAGCCGTGTAGTTCAAACTTCCAAATCTGACCTGATGGCTAGGGGTGTAGCTTTCAATCTGCTCCAGATGGCCAAGCGAATTGGCCCGCAGTGCAAAGCCGCCGAATACGAAGATCTGTCCGGGGAGAAAGTTCTCACCCTGGAGTGCATCGTTGTTGATGATCGGAGGAGCCATCGGGCCTAAAGACGACGACATAGAGGAACTCTCAATGAAAGCACCAATGTCGGTGTCAAAACCCGCGGATCTCAGGTACGGGGTCCCGAACTGTGCGTCTAGGCGGATGGTAACAGGAGACAAGGGACACGATGTTTTTACCCAGGTTCGGGCCCTCTCGATGGAGGTAAAACCCTACTCTTGCTTGATTAATATTGATGATATGGGTAGTACAAGAGTAGATCTACCACGAGATCAGAGAGGCTAAACCCTAGAAGCTAGCCTATGGTATAATTGTTTTTCGTCCTACGGACTAAAACCCTCCGGTTTATATAGGCACCGAATAGGGTTAGGGTTACATGAGTCGATTACAATGGTAGGAGATCTACATATCTCAGACGCCAAGCTTGCCTTCCACGCCAAGGAAAGTCCCATTCGGACACGGGATGAAGTCTTCAATCTTGTATCTTCATAATCCAGGAGTCCGGCCGAAGGTCATAGTCCGGCTATCCGGACACCCCCTAATCCAGGACTCCCTCACCAAGAATTTAGTAATTTCGTGTGCCATGCATGTTGAGAGCTATCATATATCTCCCTTCATTTATTTCTCACCAACCTGCTATTGTCGGATTTCGGGTTCCGGCAGACCCTTGAGGTTCGAACACTGGGGTGCGCACGGAATCTCGCCCTCTACCTACCTGCACCCCGCCGCCTCGCTAGGATCTAAACTACGAAAGGAACAGCACAAGAGACACAAGGTTTATACTAGTTCGGGCCACCATTGTGGTGTAATACCCTACTCTAGTTTGTGGTGTGGTGGATTGCCTCTTGGGCTGATGGTGATGAACAATACAAGGAAGAACAGCCTCGCGAGGGTCTATTCTTGGCCGGGGGGATGAAATGCTAGGGGGAGTTCAGTCGCTCTCTCTCTCTCTCTCTCTCTGATTCCAGCATGCCTCTAGCTACTCATTTTCCGACCCCCCCTACCTTGTGGGTGGCTAGTCCTATTTATAGTCAAAGGCCCTGGGCCTCTTCCCAAATATTGAGCGGGAAGGGCGCCAACAATTGGCCATTTTGAAGGGGAACATCTAGTACACTTATCCAGACTAAAGTTGGTCCTCGCGTGTCAAAGGCTCTGGTGGTGATGCCGGCTTGGGCTCCACAATGACTTCCTTCCTGTCGTTGGACTGGTCTTGGTCTTGTTGCACCGAAATGGACACCTTTGCTTGATGCTCTCGCCTGCGCTTGCTCCCTTTGCACCAAAGAGGAAAGGAGGACACTGCTGGGCTAAGCGCCCTTTGGCGCCCTTGGTCGTCATGGCTTGCGTCATGGGCACCTCATGAGGTACCCGCCTTGATCTCTCCGCCTCCTCGCGAGCCAGCTGACGAGGCCATGCACGAGAAGCTACATCAAATCCGCCCAGCAATCTTGGCCCCTCGCGAGGGTCTTGAGCTCGTGTTGATGAAGATGGGCCGTGTTGTGCCCCCCTTTGAGCCACGCCGCAGGCCGCCAGGCAGGCAAGTCTGGGGACCCCCGTTCCCAGAACACCGACAGTAGCCCCCGGGCCCAAGGCGCGCCCGGACTTGGCTGGCGAGAGGCGAAGGGCAAGTCTGGCGCCATGAGCCCTAACAGCCTGCGGCCTTGGGCGCCGCGTGGCGGTTGATTGGACGTGGGCATCTGCACTTCCCCACGACGCCTCGGCAACTGCATGAATTGACAAGTCCCTGCATGCAAAGCGGGTCATGATTACCTGCGATCATGGAGGTCGGCGGTTGGCCTCCTCTCGCTTTAAGTACGGAACAATGAGCGCTCCTCTGGTCCGTTTCTGCTTGCTTCTTCTTCTCGGTTCTTGCTCCATCTTACTGCGATGGCTTCGATCTGCCGGTTCTCCGTGGAAGAGAAGGGAAAGGCTCCTCGAGAGGGTCCTGACCCGCTCCCGCCGAAGAAACAGCTAACCCTCTGCCATCGAAATGAGGGTGCCCACCAGGTGGTGTCGAGGCCCTGGCGCGGCGAGGGCTAGGCTCGCCAGCCGCTCCCTCGGCAGCTCCTCAGGCGGTGGAGGCGTCGGAGGATCCAGCGACTCCGCCGAGCTCTTCGCGACTCCGGAGACGAGCAACGATAGCTCCGAGCCCTCGAGCCTGCGCCGCTCTCGCAGCAGGGCGGGCTCGGCAGGCCGTCGCCGCCCCTGATCTGGATGGGGTTGGCGTCGGTGCCCGACGGCCCACTGTTGATGATGGCGTCTTTTGCAGGAGCGCGTGTAGTTAGCGTTCCTTAGGGTCTGCTCCCTGCGAGGAATCAAAAGCGCGCCCCGTGGGGGCTTGTAAGGTGCCTGTGGTCCTGTTTGTTAATATGATCCTTGTTGTGAAACAGCGCGAGTTGCTCATTCCGCCTTAGCTCAGTTCTCCCTTTCGAACCTTGCGAGAGCTTGGTGCTCTGTATTTGGCAGGTCCCATCCCAAGGCAAGCTTGATCGTCTACGGTATGCCGGTCGCGATGCCGTGGTCAAGGCCGGAGGTGAGCGGCCCGAGGTCCGGTAAGAGCCCCTGAGTCGCGATGCTCAGGAGGTCCCCCTTAGCGCTCAAGCAGCCGTCGTTCGGCGAGAAAGGAGAGCGACGTTGCTAACTCGGGATTGCGTTTGGTGAGGGGACGGTGATGTGTTAGTTAGTGCTTCCAGAGGGTGACTTATCTCGAGAATCACGAGTCGCTTCCTGGTATGTTGCCGGGTCCGTGCATCGGCAGGCGAGGGGTCGTTTGGCGAGGTCCTCACGTGTCTCTCTCCTCTCGCCTTTGCTCCCCTTTCTGCTCTATGTCCTCGGGTCCCGGCCCTCGAGCGAGTCTCAGCCGTTGCTGGTATGCCAGGTCGCGATGCCGTGGTCAAGACCAGAGGGTGAGGGCTGGAGAGCCAGTAGGAGCCCTCAGTCGCGATGCTCAGGCACCTCCCTTTAACGTGCAAGCGGTTCGCGCGGGTGAGAGTGAAGGAGACACCGTGGGGGCCTCGCCTGATGCTGCTCCTTGAAGAGATCCTGCGGGCTCATCACAGAAAGAATGAAAGTTCGCCGTCACGACCGAGCGATCAGCCGTTGGTTGCCCGGAGGGGTGACGAAACGAAAACAGCGAGTAGCACTATGCGGGGCTGCAGCGGCGAGCTCAGCCATTCAGGTTTGTCGGCGTTGCAGGGACGGACCCATGCGCAAGCGCCGTGCCGTTAGGGAGCAGCTCCATCAGTCGGTGTCAGTTGAGCGGGCAACTAGGTCAAGCATGTTAATCATGAAGGAGCAAGTCCATTTAGATAAGCGCAAAGAAGACGAACATCGCCCAGTCGGACCCGAGTGACCTGGGGATGATGCAGCCCGAGGGGCGCCCCCAACATGGTAAGCTAGGAACATGAAGTAAAGGGATACCGCGCGAGGGCGAACCCACGCGGCACAGGAATAATGCAGCCACAGGCGCTCGATTAAATGAAACTTGAAAGATGTCACTGATAGTGTTGAAGACGAAAGGGTGTTGGTGCAGCAGACTCGGTGGGCTGCGGGAGCCGATCCTCACGAGCCCCCAGGCTCAGGGGCCTCGGGAGGCTCTTGAGGCGCTGGTGGCTCCTCATGGACCATCTCCATCCTGCCGAGGGGCTGCGGGCGCTGGCCTCTTGAGCCTCAGGATGCTCCTCATGAGGCGCTGGTATGTAGCAGCAGCGTTGGCAAGCCGTAAGGCATCTGAGCGTAGGCGTGGGGTGGACCTTGGCGCGCCCACACGAGAGGGCAGGCGCTCTGAGAGGCGGCTCGGTTGAGCCTGGTATGTCGATCAGCAGCGCAGCCCACCATCCTCGCTGGATGGGGAGCCACAGGCAGGTGGCGGCGGCTGCCACTCATGACTCTTGACTCCTGCAGCTCTGAGCGATCTTTCGGCGAACTCCTGAGGGTTTGGCCCTCCTTGCCTTGTTCCTTCTTGAGGAAGCGTTCTTGGCTCGCCTCAAGTGGTGCTCAGCGCCTCCCAGGCGCTCTGAGGCGGCTCGGTTGAACCCTGGTATGTCGATGCAGGCCGCAGCCCACCATCCTCGCCTGGATGGGGAGCCACGGCAGGTAGGCGGTGGCTGCCACTCATGACTCTTGACTCCTGCAGCTCCTGAACCATCTTGCTGACGAACTCCTAAGGGTTTGGCCCTCCTTGCCTTGTTCCTTCTTGAGGAAGCGTGCTTGGCACGCCTCAAGTGGTGCCCAAGCGCCTCCCTCGTGACCTTAGCAAGGTCGGTGGCCCTCTGGGGGAGCCTCGAGCCCTGACTGAGGAGGCGCGCCGCTTTCCTATCGATAGAAGGAGGTTCCCCCTGAGCAAGCGGACCACGAGGTCGGGCGGACGATGTCTTCTTCTTCTTGGGGCAGTCTCGAAGCCTCCCTGCTTCCGATCCGGTCTTCAGTGGCGCAGCTGAAAGGCTCGCTCCGAGGAGCACTGCGTCTTCTCTCTTCGCAGGGCACCGTGATGACTCCGCCACTTCACGGCATCTTGAGAGCGTTAGCCGTGGTGGAGTTCTGACCATGAACTTGGCCAGCGCTGGGTAACCGAGGATGGCGTTGTATGGCGGCGAATGTAGGCGACGTCGAAGTCGATGAGCTCGGTCGCGGTAGTTGTCCCGTCTTGCCAAGGTGACAGGAGGCGAACCTGCCCGATCGGGATCTGTGGAGCCGTCGGTGACCCTGAGAAAGGCTTGGTTGGCTGAAGCTGATTGTAAGGCACTTGGAGATTGTTGAGCGTTTCCACGGACGGGGCGTTGAGCCCCGCCCGCCATCGATGAGGGTCTTGGTGACTAGCGTTCGCGATGATTGGGGAACAAAGCATCGGGAGGACTCGGCTGTGGCCGCACACTTGAGCTGATCCGCTGAGCTGAACATGATGGTGCCGCCACCACGGCAGGCGTGTGGCTTCGAGCTTAGGGAGGACTGCATTCACCTCATGGTGAACGAACTGCGAAAGATGCATTGAGAGGCTGGGGCTTGAGCTCCGCCAGGGATGCAGCGATCGCTGCGGCTCTGAAGCCCCAGCCCCTCGTCGATGATGGTCTTCATTTCTCCTTGGCTGCGATGGAAGAGGAGGGAGGCCTGCGTTGCCTTGCAGGCGATCCTCGCGAGGCTGATCCTCCAGCCTCCCTCGAGGCGGGTCCCCAGCGATCCTCGCGAGGTTAGTCACGCCACCCTTGGCGTGGGCCGTGGTCTTCCAGCGTCTGTGTTCCTTCCTCCTCCTCGGCCGTAGCCCGGTCGCTGCGGTCGGGGCGTCGGCCGATCCTCCCTTCTCGCCGGCTCGGAGCTCTTGACATTCGCTGGTGTTGTGGGTGTGGAGGTGCGTGGTACCGCAGATACCGGCTGCCCTTGGAGGACTCGGGCTGATCTCTGCCCGCTTGGTGTCGGTTCCGCCATGAGCACGGCAGCCCCTTGCGCTTCACATCCTTGGCCTTGGACTTCTTCTCTTACGGGTCTGCGGTAGGCAGCGAGGAGGAGAGCGCCCTTCCTCGGCCTGGCGCACATGGTGCATAAGTTGAACAGCTCAAGGAAGTGCACAAGTCTTCATGCATCGCCAGCTCCTCCTTCATCTTGACGTCGCGCACACCGTCGGAGAAAGGCGGAGATGATGGCCTCCTCGGTCACCTTGGGAATCTTGAGGCGTGCGTTGTTGAAGCGCTGGATGTATTTCTGCGGGTCTCCCAGGCTGCTTTGCTGATCTGGCGCATGTTGCTCACGGCGGGTGGCAGTCCACGAGTACCTTGAAGTTGGCGATGAAGCGGAGTACGCATCTCGTCGAGAGGAGATCATGCACAGGGCCAGGTTTAGGAGCAGTGCGGGCCCGTCCTTGGCGCCATGGAAACCAGTTCGCCATGACCTTCTCGTCTCCGTTGGCGGCTTGATGCCCAGCTCGTGAGCTGGAGGAACTCTGCAGGTCGGCCGTACCGTCATAGCGAGAGGCAGGTCCGACTTGAACTTGTCGGGCCCGCGACCTGCGCAGCCTTCGGGGTGAAAACACGGCAGCCAGTGTAGCCAGGAGGCCTTGGGTGACGAAGAGCTTGGTCTTGCGGGTCCCCATGCGCTGCAGCTGGGGCGGTCGCGGGGTCTTGACGTCTTGGGAGCAGGGCGTGGTCGCGACGAGCTGGGCGGGAGCACTCGGGCAGCTTCTTGCAGGCGAGGACCTCCTAGCAGCTCTGCTCTTGCAGCCGGGCGCCGGACGGAGCGGGTTCCGCCCGAGGACCACGCGCCTTGGGGCAGGCGCCTTCTTGAGGAGGCGGCGAGGAGCCCGGAGCTTCGTCGCCAGCGTAGGGCGGGTGCGGTCAGCCAGGGGCCCAGACGGCGCTGAGGAGCCCCTGCGGCGCGGGCCGAGCTTCGGTGGCGGTCGAGCCACTCTTCGTGAAGCGTCGTCGGCCGGGCCAGTAGTGCAGGAGCTCCTTTGCGCGATGGCGCCTTTCGAGCCTCCATGGGCGCGAAATCGCGAGACGAAGAACCAGCCGGGCGAGTGAGGGTAGCAGATGTGGCCGTCTTGTCTCACGGAGGATCTTTGGGGCGATGCTTGCTGCTCGTTCCCCTTGAGGCGGTGGCGGCGAGCGACGAAGCACGCGAGGGTGCCCGGCAGGAGCCCGTCACAGCGGCAGGAAGCGAGGCGGCTCGGCGCTCAGCGCGAGCCGACGAGCGTCGAACATGGATCGGTGGTCGACGGAGAACAGGGCGGCGGAAGACGAATTCCGGCGCACCCCTACCTGGTGCGCCAAATGTCGGATTTCGGGTTCCGGCAGATCCTTGAGGTTCGAACACTGGGGTGCATGCAGAATCTCGCCCTCTACCTACCTGCACCCCACCGCCTCGCTAGGATCTAAACTACGAAAGGAACAACACAAGAAACACAAGGTTTATACTAGTTCGGGCCACCATTGTGGTGTAATACCCTACTCTAGTTTGTGGTGTGGTGGATTGCCTCTTGGGCTGATGGTGATGAACAATACAAGGAAGAACAACCTCGCGAGGGTCTGTTCTTGGCCGGGGGGATGAACTGCTAGGGGGAGTTCAGTCGCTCTCTCTCTTTGATTCCAGCTTGCCTCTAGCTACTCATTTTCCGCCCCCCCTACCTTGTGGGTGGCTAGTCCTATTTATAGGCAAAGTCCCTGGGCCTCTTCCCAAATATTGGCGGAATGGCGCCAATAATTAGCCATTTTGAAGGGAACATCTGCTACACTTATCCCGACTAAAGTTGGTCCTCGCTTTGTCAAAGGCTCTAGTGGTGGCCTTGGCTTGGGCTCCACAATGACTTCCTTCCTGCTGTTGGACTGGTCTTGGTCTTGTTGCACGAAATGGACACCTTTGCTTGATGCTCTCGCCTGCGCTTGCTCCTTTGCACCAAAGAGGAAAGGAGGACCTGCTTGGGGGCGCCCACTGGCGCCCTTGGTGCGCCATGGCTTGCGTCATGGGCACCTCGTGAGGTACCCGCCTTGATCTCTCCGCCTCCTCGAGCCAGCTGACAAGGCCGTGCACGAGAAGCTCCTGTCGTCCGCCCGTGAGGCTTGGCCCCTCGCGAGGTCTTGAGCTCGTGTTGATGAAGTTGGGCGTGTTGGGCCCCCTTTGAAACCATGCCGCAGGCCGCGAGCGAGCAAGTCAGGGACCCCGTTCCCAGAACGCCGATAGCTATCTACTACCTTTACACTGTACTACTTGTGCACACAATTCACCCATACTCACACTATTGTTTTTTATGCATGGGTAGTTCAGACTCTGACGCAGTGTTGATGAATACAAAAATGAAAAGACAAAAGTCACTCCAGTGTAATTCGAAGATAAGCACTAAGCGTTTCAACGCTCTAAAGAGTGAAGTGTCAGCAGATGGAGACATTAAACGTAGCTCCAGTTGATGATATCAATTGCCACACACAACCATCCCAGGTGCTTGCTTTAACTTCAAGCTGTCAAATGTGGTCGCATGTTGCATATGGTGTCTAGCTTGTATTGCTTCCAATTTGGTTAAATTGCATTTTCTTAGTTTACAGATTATACCTTTGATAATGACATGCCTTCCTGTTTTTGATATGTCTATTAACCATGTTCGTACATCAAACTAATGCTCTTTTGAATACCTCATCAATCACCTAAGATGAGACAGTCACCCCAGTGGGTTACTGTGAGATGCGCTACTCATTTAAAGAGTGCAGTGTCATCCTCCCCACGTGATTCTCAAGAAACAGCAAGGCTAAATGAAGATAGTCAATGTAGCTCTCTAGTTGATGATTGCAATTCCCCCACACCACCATCGCAGGTGCTCTCTCTTACTTGGCAGTGTGATATGTGGTTGCATGTTGCATATGGTGTCTACCTTGTAATGCTTCTAATTAGGGTAAATTACATCTGCTTAGTTAACACATTATACCTATGAATATGACATGCCTTCCTGTTTTTGGTACATACTACGTCTTTCTATTAACCATGTTCTTACATCAAACTACTTTTCTTGTGTATCCCTCATTAATCACTTCTGATGAGACACCTTCAAGTTGATAGTGTAATATTGGTTGCATCTTGCATATCATCTCAAACATGTATTGTCTCTAATTTGTTGAAGTGCCACTTATCATGAGACACATCTAACTTGGTAAAGTGATTTTTGTTGGATCTTTCATATGGTGTCTAGATTGCATTGCTTCCAATTTGTTGAAATGCCTTCTCCTTAGCGTTTTTCGTACATATTCCATCCTCCTACAATGTGGTTGCCATACATAAAAGTTGTGTTCGTCAGTATCACGCATCAACGAATTTGGAAGTGCAAATTTCATTCCTTTTTCTTGTGTGTTTACTTGATAAGGCAAAACCTAAAAGGACGAAGGCACGGAATGATTGTGGTCCTCTGGAGCAATCGAAATAGATGATTTCTGCAGATTCTCCTGCTACTCCTACTGTAGTGCAAGTTCCAAATCTCATCTCCCCTACTCCACAACCCCAGGTGCTTGCTCTAAAATGGCAGTGTGATATCTGGTTACATGTTGCATATGGTGCCTAGCTTGTATTGCTCCTAATTTGTTAAAATGCATCTCCTTAGTTTACACATTATACATGTGAATATGACATGCCTTCCTATTATTGATACATACTACATCTGCCAATCACACCATGTTCTTACATCAAACTACTGTTCTTGTGTATCCTGCATCTATTGCTTATGATGAGACGGTCACGCCCGTCGGTTAGTATGAGACGCGCTACTCTCATATGGAGTGCAGTTTCATCCTCTCCACATGATTCTCAAGAAACAGCAAGCCTAAATGAAGATATTGAACGTAGCTCATGCTTGAAGACCGCACTTCCCTACACCACCATCGCAGGTGCTTGCTCTAACCCAGATGTGATATGTGGTTGCATGTTGCATCTGTGTCTAGCTTGTAATGCTTCTAATTAGGGTAAATTGCATCTGCTTAGTTTACACATTATACCGTGAATATGACATGCCTTACTATATTTGGTACACACTACATCTATGTGTTAACCATGTTCTTACATGAAAGTACCTCTCTTCTGTATCCTGCATAAATCACTAACGATGAGACACCTTTATTCGTTCCATATTGCATATTATTTCTAGTATGTTGCCATGTATTGCTTCTAATTTGGTCAAATACATTTGTTAGGCCACCCTTTTAATTTGGCAGAGTGATATTGGTTTCATCTTTCATATGGTTTCTAGCTTGCATTTACTTCTAACTAGTTCAAACACCTTGTGCTTTGTTTGCACTTTATACATCATACATGTCAATATGTCATGTTGTCCTGTTTTTCATACATATTCCATCCTCCTATCATGCGGCTGCCTTACATGAAATTAGTGTTCGTCAGTATCATGCATCAATGAGTTCTGAAGAGCAAATTTTATTCCTTTTTCTTGTGGGTTTGACATGACAAGGCAAAATCAAAAAAGAGGAAGGAAAAGAGTAAGGAAGGCGATGCTGGTGGTCCTCTGTAGCAACGTAAATGGAGCATCTGTATGGGTTCTCCTTGTACTGCTAGTGCATTACAAGTTCCAAGTCTCCGCTCCCCTACTCCACCATCCAAGGTGCTTGCTCTAACTTGGCAGTGTGATATCTGGTTGCATGTTGCATATGATGTCTAGCTTGTATTGCTCCTAATTAGTGTAAACTGCATCTGCTTAGCTTACACATGATACGTGTGAATATGACACGATTTCCTGTTTTTGGTACATTCTATATCTGTCTATCACACCATGTTCTTACATGAAACTACTCTTCTTGTGTATCCCGCGCCAGTCTTTTGTCAGTCGGGCAGTTGCCGAGGCGGCGTGGCGAAGTGGAGACGCCCATGTGCAATCAATTGCCACGCGTCAAGCGAGGCCGCAGGCTGTTGGGGCCCACGGCACTCCGCACTTGCTCCTTGGCTTTGCCTCGAAGCCCAGTCCGAGCATGCCTTGGGCCCTGGGGCTACTGTCGGTGTCCTGGGAACGGGGGTCCCAGACTAGCCTGCCTGCGGCCCATGGCGTGGCTCCGCCAGCGGCCCTGTACAGACCACCTTCACCAGCAAACACTCAAGACCCTCGCGAAGGGCCAAGCCTCGCGAAGCGGACAACGCAAGACCTCCTCGGGGGCGGCCTCACCAGGCTGGCTCGCGAGGGGCGGAGAGATCAAGGCAAGGGGCACCTCGCGAGGTTCCCTTGACGTAAGCCATGATGACCGGGGCCAGGCGGGCGCCAGCACGCGCAGTGTCCTCGTTTCCTCTTTGGTGCTAAAGAGGCAAGCGCATGCGAGGAGTCCCGAGGCATCAGGCAAAGGTTTCCATATTGGTGCAACGAGACCAAGACCAGCAGGACGGCAGGATGGAGGTCACCATGGAGCCCAAGACGGCGTCACCACCAGAGCCTTTGGCAGGCAAATACCACCTTTAGTCAGGATAACATGTACTAGCGGTCTCCCTTCGAATTTGGCCGTTGTGGCATCCCTTCCCGCCAGCATTTGGGAAGAGGACCAGGGCCTCTATAAATAGGACTAGCCACCACCATAGGAGGCAACTCATCTGGCATTGGATCCATTCCATCCTCACATCCACAAGCTCACCGAGCACAAGAGCACCTCTCCTCAGAAGGCTATTCTTCCCCTGTACTAGTTCTTCCTTAGCCCAAGAGGCAATCCACCACACCACACTGGAGTAGGGTATTACACCACATCGGTGGCCCGAACCAGTATAAATCTTGTGTCCCCTTGTTCTGCGAGTTTGACGTGCTGAGCCTTGAGATCACGGTGAGGGCGTGAGCTAGGGGGAGGAGAGATCTTCGTGCGCACCCCAGTGCTCAAACCTCAAGGGTTTTGCCGGAACCCAAAATCCGACATTTTTCGCGCCAGGTAGGGGTGCGCGGAAGCTTTCCTTTCGCCGATCCGCGTTCCATCGCTCCATCGCGTCCATGGCGGACGCGCGTCGGGCCCGCGTTGAGCGCCGGGCCGCCCTCATCGCCTGTGTAGCTCAGACAGCTCCTGTCGGCGGGCCTCCCCGTCGTTCTCCATCACCCGCCGCCAACGCCTCCACCGGTCCGGCTGGAAACGAGCAACAAGCATCCTTACTGCATCCTTCTGTGCTACCGTCCGGTCGGCGACCTCTACGAGGACTGGTTGGACCGCATCGCCGAGCTCGTCAGCACCGCAAGGGGCTCCCCCGCACCATCCCTCTCGCTGCCTCGCCCTCCGTCAGCTGCGGGCGACGTAGCTCATGGAGCACCTCCACCACCTCTGCACCAAGACGGTTCTCTGGCGCCTCCCGCCGGTGTGACACACCGCATCGGGCGCCCGCGCGAGAAGAAGGAAGCTGCCAAGAAGTTCCCCGGCAGTAAGAAAACGCTCCTGCACTCCCGGCGCCACCACGACGAGACCGTGCGCCGCCTGCGGCGTTGGCACGCGGACATCAGGGGCAGGCTCCGCATCAGCAAAGGGCCGTGATGGCCACAGCAGGCTGCCGTGCCTTCACTCCTGAGCTGCGTAGCGTCATCTGGCCGGGCATGTTCAAGCCGGACCAGCCTCCTCGCTACGACGGCACCCCCGACCCTATAGAGTTCTTGCAGCTCTACGAGCTGAGCATCAAAGCGGCCAACGGCGACGAGAAAGTCATGGCGAATTGGTTCCCCATGGCTCTCAAGGATGGTGCTCGCTCGTGGCTCCTGAACCTGTCCCCGAGCTCGATCTCCTCCTGGGATGAGATGCGTGACCGCTTCGTCGCCAACTTCCAGGGCACTCGCGACCGCCCTCCGGCCGCAGGTGACCTGCGCCGCATCAAGCAGCTGCAGGAGAGACCTTGCAGAAGTACATCCAGCGCTTCAACAGCGTTCGTCTCAAGATCCCCAAGGTGACGGATCATGCCATCATTTCCGCATTTCCTGATGGTGTCCGCGACGTCAAGATGAAGGAGGAGCTCGCCATCCACGAGGAGTTATGCACGGCTCTAGAGCTGTTCAACATGGCAACCAAGTGTGCAAGAGCCGAGGAGGGGCGCCTTTCCCTCCTCGATCTCCCAGCTACCAACCCAGAGGAGAAGAAAGCCAAGGCCAAGGACGTGAAGCGCAAGGGAGTGGCCGTGCTTGCAGCGGAGCCAGATACGAAGCGCGGCCGGGACCATCCCGAGTCGTTCAAAAGCAGTCAACCGTTCTGCACCTTCCACAACGTACACAGCCACAACACCAACGACTGTCAAGAGCTCAGGGCCATTCGAGATGGACGCTTCAGTCGACGCCCCGAGCGCAGTGACCGGGGCTACGGCCGAGGAGGAGGACGAGGCGGAGGACGCTGGGACGATCGCAAACCCCGCCAGGAGTGGCGCGACTGGCCTCGCAAGGACCGTTGGCAGGACCAGCCTCGTGAGGGCGCCTGGAGGGATCAGCCTCGCGAGGACTACCCTCAGGGCAACGCTGGTATTCCTCCGCTGCCGCCACCACTAAGAAGGAACGACGACCACCATCAGGACGAGGGGGCTCGGGGCTTCCAGGAACCGCATGTTATCGCCTGCATCTTGGGCGGAGCTCAGACCCTAGCATCTCAGCGTATCTTCAAGCAGTTTGCTCGCGAGGTGAACGCAACCCTTCCCAGGCTTGAAGCCACGCGCCCGCTCAGGTGGTCCGAGTGCGCCATCACCTTCAGCTCGGCAGACCAGCTCAAGTGCGCGGCCACTGCTGGCGCTCTCCCGATGCTCTGCTCACCCGTCATCAGCAACGTACAAGTCACCAAGACCCTCATCAACGGTGGCGCAGGGCTTAGCATCCTGTCCGTCGAGACATTCGACAGCCTCCAAGTGCCATACGATCAGCTTCAGCCTAACAAGCCCTTCTCAGGAGTGACTGACGGCTCCACCACCCCAATAGGGCAAGTCCGCCTCCCTGTCACCTTCGGACAGCGCGACAGCTACCGCATCTTGCTCATCGACTTCGACATCACCCACATTCGTCTGCCATACAATGCCATCCTCGGGTACCCAGCGCTGGCCAAGTTCATGGCAGTGACCACCACAACTATAACGTCCTCAAGATGCCAGGAAGCGGTGGGATCATCACAGTCCCCTGCGAAGAAAGAGATGTGGTGTGCTCCCTCGAGCGCGCCTTCAAATCCGCAGAAATCGGAGACCCCAACAACCAAGGCAGCATATGCCCTCCTGAGGCCATCCCCAAGAAGAAGAAGCAGCTACTCCGTACAGGGCCTCAGGGGAGCGACGCCTCTAGTGGTACCACATCAGGATCAACGCCCGCTCCTGGGGTGCCTCCCTCCCTCGCATAGGAAGGCGCGCCCGGCGCCCTCCTCGGGCAAGGCTCGAGGGCTCTCTTCTGAAGGGCCTCGGACCTAGCCAACATCACGAGGGAGGTGCTCGGGCACCACGTGGAGGCATGCTTTGCGGCACGTTTCCCTCATGAGGACACCGGGCGAGGAGTGCCCGGCGCTCAGGAGTTCATCGCCAAGACCACTCAGGAGCTGCAGGATGCAAGGGCCATGCGCAGCGATCGCCGCCCACCTGGCATAGCTCCCCATCCAAGCGAGGATTGCGGGCTGCGCATCTGCATCGACATCCCAGGGCTCAACAGGGCCGTGTCTCAGGAGCGCTTCTGGCCTTCGCGCGTGGGACGTTGCAAGGGCCCACCATACAGCTATGTTCGCATGCCATATGGCCTGCCGAGCATGGCGGCCGCCATCCAGCGCAACCTGCGGGGCGTCCTGGCGACCCAGGAAGCCAGGCATCACTTGGTCCTGGCGGAAATCGAGACGGTCCTCAAGGAACCGCCTGGACCCCCAGAGCCTCCCGAGGCTCAGGTCCCGGGTGGCTCACGAGGAGCAACCCCTTCGCCACACGTCTTCGGCTACCCCAACATCCCTTCGACAACGGAACCAGGTGACATTTTCCTAGTTTATTTAGCTGGGAGCGCCCCCCGGGATGCATCATTCCCAGGCCGCGTGGGCCTGTTGTCGGTGTCAAAACTGATGGATCTCGAGTAGGGGGTCCAGAACTGTGCGTCTAAGGTCGATTGTAACAGGAGACAGGGGACACGATGTTTACCCAGGTTTGGGCCCTCTCTATGGAGGTAATACCCTACTTCCTGCTTGATTGATCTTGATGAATATGAGTTTTACAAGAGTTGATCTACCACGAGATCGTAATGGCAAAACCCTAGAAGTCTAGCCTGTATGACTAAGGTAATGAATATCTCCCCTTTCCGGACTAAGTCCTACGGTTTATATAGACACCGGGGAGATCTAGGGTTACACAAGGTCGGTTACAGAGAAAGGAATCTACATATCCGGTCGCCAAGCTTGCCTTCCACGCCAAGGAGAGTCCCATCCGGACACGGGTGCGGTCTTCAGTCTTCGTATCTTCACGGCCCATCAGTCCGGCCCATGGCTAGCAGGCCGGATGCCCGAGGACCCCTTAGTCCAGGACTCCCTCAGTAGCCCCCGAACCAGGCTTCAATGACGAGGTATTCAGCGCGCAGATTATCTTCGACATTGCAAGGCGGGTTCCCCCTCCGACGGCTTCCAAGTAATGTATTCGGCTTTTAATTCAATGCCACACCCTTCGGCTTCTGTGCTTCTATGTCTTCAACTTCCACGTGTTGGGCAAATGTGGATGGTCAGGGTCTTTTTGCAAATAACACCCTAGCCATGTAAGAAAGAGCGTCTATTTAAAGGGATTGGATCTCAGATCCATTCGACACCACGCAGAAAAAATCCTCAGAGACTGCCAGGAGAGACCACTCCAACATGGCCAACATTCCCAGCTCCTCTTCCCATTCCAACCTAGAGAGAGGCGAGTGGGAGAGGTGCTCTATATCCCACAACCAATTGAATAAGCTGCAAACGCAGCGATTTCTCCCTCCTGCAGATCTGGTTCCTGTTCGAGCAGGATTGGCCTCCTTCGACGGCAAAACCCAGGCGGAGGATTTCCCCAATCTGCCCGCGGGAGAATGAGTGTGCTTCGTCCCCTATTTGCTGAGGGGTGTGGGATTCCCCATTCACCCATTCCTCTGAGGGCTTCTGGAGTATTATGGCCTCTTGCGCATCACACACAGAGAAGGATATTCCATGTACAATCCTCCTAGCTGGGTGAGCCCCCAACTTTTTTTCTCCACTCATTCCCCTCCTGAGCTTTATTAACTCATCCATTTATAACAGCACTGGCGAAAGACTTCCGAGGGGCTATACAGCCCCGCCCCGCAGCCCGAGAGCCATAATCGGGACCTTGACCCTGGATTCGAAGAGGATCCGGATATATTTGTGGTGCTGGAGAGTGGCATGTTTTACAAGGCGAGCTACAACGGCACCGAAGTGGCCATCATTGCCGATTACCCTGGTCTTCTCCCCGCTTCACACATAAGTAGTCAGGAGACATCTTCCCCGAAAGGATTCCTCCATTCCGCCTCACCCACCGCACTGTCTCGTGCTTCGAAGGGGAGGCGTTCGACATATGTGCTACTCCAGGAGCGACTCCGAAGAGAGCGGCTCCCGCACCGGGAAAGCCTTCGAAGAGGAAGGCAGGCGAAGACATGGTCAGGCCCTCATCAAAGAGGTATGGGTTTGCAAATATGTTTTTTAATAGTCGCATCCAACTGTGACTTTCATGTTCATTTCGTATTAGGAAAAGAGTCTGCCGGACTGTGTCCGAGGGTCTGAGCAGTAATACTCCCGGCAACCAGGATCCAGCCCCAACCGAGGGGACGGGGGCCGATCTGGGGGTGACGCCGGACTGTCTTTCGGCCGAGGGCTCGAAAAATATGCCTGTCACCAACTCGGAAGTGGAGAGCGCCATGAATTATCGATGCTTGAGGGCCATTTTACGAGACCCCCGCTGTTCGAAAGAGGCGTTTGATGCCTTCAGCTCGGCTAACGCATATATCTGAGTTGCTCGAGATGGGCTTGGCAAAGCCACAAAGTAGCATTTGACGGATGTGCAGGTAAGGTTTATTTTTTCCGAAAAGGATAAGCACATGCTAGTAGCCCCCGAGACTGAAAGTAGTTGGCACGAGCGATTTAAGGATTGATGTATAACCAGGTTGTGACGGAGAGGAACAACCTGCTAGCTCAAGAGCTGGAGCAGTGTCGGACACAGCTGAATGCTTCTACCGCCGAACTGAAAGAGACCAAGAAGGCATCTTCTGGTAAGGTTCCCCTCCATCGTGGAATAACAATTATACAGTAGATGTGCTAATACTATTGCTTATCTCATAATAGGACCATCAGGTCAACTGGAAGAGAAGTTGAAAACCGCTCAAGCGAGAGAGAAAGAGGCAAAAAGACTACACGCCGCAGGTGAACGGGTGTTGACCCGAGTCAGGCAGGAGAAAAACAAACTCCAAGTTTCAAATACCAAACTGGGCGAAGAGCTGAAAGATGTGCGAGCCCAGCTAGCCGACGCCGTGAAGCAAAACAAAAAGCTGCGAGGCGGCATATTCAGTACGTGGCCGGATTTACCTGATAACAGTTTGGGGGTAAAAGCAGCTGATATAGCTGTGATTGCAGGTATGTTGACGGGCCGCCCCGAAGAGGAGGTGTCCGGATCATCAAGTGATCTCCTGCAAGGGCTGTCGCAGTTGCACGAGCATGCTCGGCAGGCAATGCGGGGTGTAGCCAAGGCCTTATGGCCATCCGACTCCCCTCCAGGGAGTATGGAGAAGCTTGTAGAGCTGTTCAAGGGAGCGCGGCGGCATATCCGACTATGGAAGATATCGGCTTGCCGAGAGGGTGCGTGAGAAGCCTGGGCCATGGTAAAATCACGATATACCAAGCTGGATCCGAATCACATGGCCCGGGTCGGACCGCTAGGGTCAAATGGGGAAGAAATTCCCGTTAGTTTAGTATATAACCAAGTAGAAGTAGCTGCCAAGTATTCCCAACAGGATTGTAAGTTAGATAGCCTGCTGGATGGCATAGATGAGGAAGTTTTTGATTCCAAGTGACTATGTACTTTCCTTTGCATATGTAGCTCTAGCTGAAAACGATTGTCATGGCGGACCTTTTCGCTTCAACCTCTCGACCCGAAGGTGCGGAGTGTTTCCGAATACCAGAACGGCCGAGTAGACCGAGTATGCATGGAAACCAGGCATAGGGGTCATAGTTGATTGAATAGACAATCCGGCTAGTTATGTTATATTACATTAAGAGTGTAAGAAACATCTTCCAGAGAGAATAGTTTCGTTAAGGGTTCTTTTCCTGGGTGTGCATGCATCGATGTGCATGTCCGAACTGTGATGAAGAAATCACAATGTATATAGCTTCTGGTAGTTCATGATGGGACGAATGCAAAAACATCTTTAGTTCACCGCCCGAATATTCCCTTAAGAACGCTAGCTTTCGGCTACACCCAGTCTGAGGTACACATCCAGATGACCCGGTAGTAACAATCGCAGAGGTGCTCCCTTTATGCCCTAGCCGAACTAACGAGAACGTAGGGCATAAGCACAGGAGCCAGGCAACCCAGCTTGGCAAAAACTTAAGTCATATCGATGCATATAATGGCGAAGAAAAGGTACATATGGGAAAAACGCATATGTGAGGAGCTTGATGCTCGAAAGATAACAATAGCAAGCTTCTATCCAAGAAGCTCCCAGGTATAATAGACGTACATACTTCAAGACGTATGCGTCAGGGGTGTACGGTCTAACCGCACGAAAGCTTTTAAAGCTAAAAATAAAAACGAAAAGAGAGAAAAAATAATGGAAAAATAGGGGGAAGGAAACGAACAAAGATTTCCGCGCTAGGCATAGAATCTTCGGAGTCTGGCCGTGATCCAGGGGTTCGGCTCTAATCGATTGTCTGACGCATCACGCAGGCGGTACGCCCCTCCGGTGAGAACTTTGTCGATGATGAAGGGACCCTCCCACTTGGGCTTGAGTTTGTCCTTTTTCTTCTCCGGTAGGCATAGAACGAGTTCGCCGACATTGTAAGTTTTGGCCCGCACCTCTCTGCTTTGATACCTGCGAGCCTGCTGTTGATAAAATGCGGAACAGGCTTTTGTGACGTCGCGCTCCTCCTCCAGGGCATCTAAGCTATCCTGCCGATTGGGCTCGGCCTCTCTCTCTTCGTACATGCACACTCGAGGTGAGTCATGAATAATGTCGCAGGGCAGTACTGCCTCTGCACCGTACACCATGAAGAAAGGTGTGTATCCGGTAGTGCGATTGGGCGTGGTCCGCAGCCCCCAGAGTATGGAGTCGAGCTCCTCAACCCAGTGCTTGTCTGACTCTTTCAAAGACTGCACCAGTCTAGGCTTAATGCCGCTCATAATAAGACCATTGGCTCTTTGGACCTGACCGTTTGTTTGTGGATGATATACAGAGGCGTAATCGAGCTTGATGCCCAGATTAGCGCACCAGGTTTTCACTTCGTCGGCTGTAAAATTGGAGCCGTTATCAGTGATGATGCTGTGAGGGACACCGTAACGGTGTACAACACCGGATATAAAGTCTATTACTGGCCCGACTCGGCCGTTTTAACTGGTTTAGCCTCTATCCACTTGGTGAATTTGTCCACCATGACTAGCAAATATTTGTTCTTATGGCTTCCTCCTTTAATGGGTCCAACCATATCTAGTCCCCAGACCGCAAAAGGCCAAGTGATGGGGATTGTTTGTAGGGCGAGGGGGGGGGGCATATGGCTTTGGTTGGTGAAGAGTTGGCATCCAACGCAACGTTGGACAAGGTCCTATGCATCCGCTCGGGCCGTCGGCCAATAAAATCATGTACGGAAGGCCTTGCTAACCAGGGTCCGAGCTGCGGCGTGGTGCCCGCCGAGACCGACATGAATATCAGCCAGTAGCCACCGCCCCTCCTCCTCGGAGATACATCTTTGAAGGACTCCGGTAGCGCTTTTCTTATAGAGCTCTCCGTCGTGAACCTTGTAGGCCTTCGAACGTCGGACAATGCAGCGGGCCTCATTCTGGTCCTCAGGAAGCTCCTACCTGTTGAGGTAGGCTAGGAAGGGTTCGGTCCATGGGGCAATTATTGCCATGATGAGATGCACCGACGGTGTTATTTCAGTGGCTGAGCCTCTGATGATGTCGGTGTTTTTAGAATTTGGGGTTATGTTTGGATCCAGACTAGTGTTGCCGTTTTCCCCCTTCCACACCACAGATGGCTTAAAAAGCCTTCCCATAAAGATATTAGGCGGGACAGGGTTGCGCTTAGCGTCGATACGAGCAAGAACGTCCGCCGCTTGATTACTCTCTCGAGCCACATGATGGAACTCGTGCCCCTCGAACCGAGCCGACATTTTTACGACGGCATTACGATAAGCTGCCATCTTAGGATCTTTGGCATCGAAGTCTCCATTTATTTGAGATATTGCGAGGTTTGAGACCCCTCGCACTTCCAGGCATTTTATGCCCATGGAGACAGCCATCCGGAGACCGTGCAGTAAGGCTTCGTATTCGGCTGCGTTGTTGGAGTCTGTGTATAGTATTTGGAGTACATACTGAACGACGTCTCCAGTAGGGGACGTTAAAACAACGCCCGCTCCTAGCCCTCCCAGCATTTTGGAGCCATCGAAGTACATAACCCAATTGGAATATGTGACGTACTCTCTAGGGAGTTCGGCCTCTGCCCATTCGGCGATTTCGGTCGATAGATGCCAGGATTTGATAGCTCGACGTGGTTTGTATGTAATATCAAATGGAAGGAGCTCAATGGCCCATTTGGCAATCCGGCCCGTGGCATCGCGGTTGTTTATTATGTCGTTGAGTGGTACTTCCGAAGCCACCATAATTGAGCAGTCCTGGAAGTAGTGATGGAGCTTTCGGGATGCCATGAAGATCGCGTATGCTATCTTTTGATAATGGGGGTACCGGGATTTGCATGGTGTAAGGACAGTGGATACGTAGTATATTGGCTTCTGAAGCGGAATTTGTGTCCGTCCTATTCTCGTTCAATGACGAGCATAGCGCTCACCACTTGATGTGTTCTCGATATGTATAATAACATCGGTTCACTGATGTCTGGCGCGGCCAGGATTGGGTTGCTCGCCAGAAGGGTTTTTATTTCTTCCAGTCCGGCTGTCGCCGCATCCGTCCACTTGAAGTGATCGGTTTGCCGTAGAAGGCGATAGAGTGGCAGTGCCTTTTCTCCCAATCTGGAGATAAAGCGGCTTAGAGCTGCCATGCAACCCGCGAGTTTTTGGACTTGTTTAAGGTATGTTGGCGTAGCCAATTGTGACAGAGCTCGGATTTTGGCTAGATTTGCTTCAATTCCTCTGTTGGAACGATGAAGCCTAGCAGTTTTCCAGCGGGAACGCTGAAAACACACTTTTCCGGATTGAGCTTAATGTCATACGCGCGGAGGTTGTCGAATGTGAGACGTAAATCGTCTATTAGTGTCTCGACGTGCCTGGTTTTGATGACGACGTCGTCGACATAAGCTTCAACTGTCTTGCCGATCTGTTTCTCCAGGCATGTTTGAATAATGCGTTGGTATGTGGCGCCGGTGTTCTTAAGCCCGAAGGGCATGGTGTTGAAGCAAAATGGCCCATATGGGGTAATGAATGTTGTTGCAGCTTGATCGGACTCCTTCATTTTTATTTGATGGTATCCGGAATATGCATCAAGGAAACACAGTGGGTCGTGTCCTGCGGTAGCATCGATGATTTAATCGATGCGGGGGAGAGGGAAGGGATCTTTAGGGCAAGCCTTGTTGAGGTCTTTGAAATCGACGCACAGGCGCCAGAATTCGTCATTCTTTGGTACCATCACCAAGTTTGCCAGCCAGTCTGGATGTTTTATTTCTCTAATGAATCCGGAATCAATTAGCTTGGCTAACTCCTCTCCCAAGGCTTGCCGTTTGGGTTCAGAAAAGCGCCGCAGTGCTTGTTTGACTGGTTTATATCCCTTTAATATATTGAGACTATGCCCGGCCAGTTTACGTAGGATTCCAGGCATATCGGAAGGGTGCCAGGCGAATATATCCCAGTTTTCGCGAAGGAAATCCCGTAGCGCGGCGGCGATCATTGGGTCTAGTTGTGCTCCAATAGGTGTTGTCTTCTTGGGGTCCGTTGGGTGGACCTGGAATTTGACTATTTCTTCCGCCGGCTTGAAGGAGGTGGATTTGGGTCGTTTTTCTAAGATCACATCGTCTTTATCCACCGTAGAGCGCAGCGCGGTTAATTCTTCGGCCGCGAGGGCTTCAGATAATGCCTCAAGGGCCAGGGATGCGGTTTTGTTTTCGGCGCGGAGTGCTATGTCTGGATCACTAACAAGAGTGATTATGACGTTTGGTCCGGGCATTTTGAGCTTCATGTACCCGTAATGAGGTATAGCTTGGAAGCGTGTAAAAGCGTCCCGCCCCAGCAGGGCGTGGTATCCGCTGTTGGAAGGAGCCACTTGGAAGGTGATCTCTTCAGACCGATAATTCTCCGGCGTGCCGAATACCACGTCAAGTGTGATTTTTCCCACACACCGCGCCTTCCGACTAGGAATGATTCCTCGGAAGGTCGTGCTGCTTTGCTTGATGCAGCTCTTGTCTATTTTCATTTTGTGGAGTGTATCCTCATAGATGAGGTTTAGTCTGCTGCCGCCATCCATGAGAACCTTGGTGAGTCTAAAGTTGTCCATGATTGGACTGAGGACTAATGCGGCTGGCGCTCGGACTTTCTTGTATTTCGGTTCGTCACCGGCATTAAAGGTTATAGCCGTGTTGTTCCAAGGGTTTATCCCGGTGATTTGACAGACTTCGGCGACGTCGCGGAGTGCCCTTTTGCTCTTACTATTTGAAGCAAATGTCTCGAAAACCGTCAATACTCTGGGGTCGTCGTCTTCTGGAGGGTTTTTCTCTAGGACATTTTTGGTAAGGATGTCCTCGCCACTCTTGGCTACCTGCCAGAGTATCCAACATGCTATAATGCTGTGGGTTGGTATGGTGTCCAGTGTTGTGTGTATTTTGCATGGGCCATCAAGCCATCCCTCCAGAATGTTCCATGCCGCGTGATGGATTTGTTTTTCTTGGCTATTAGACTGGCGTGTCACGGGAATGTGCCCTTTTCACCTGGACCAGCAGTTGAGTTGGGACCGATGGCCCCCAACAAGCTGCATGATCCTTCCAAGCGCTTTCCATTGCGCTGTACTTCTGTATGATATTTGCCAAGTCAACAAAGTGTAGTATACGGTGGCGATTAATGGCGTTGAGGATTCCTTCATTCGTGCAATTGTTGCAGAATGCAAATATCGCGTCCTCGTCGCGGAAATCTTTAACCTTATCCTTGACAAGGAGGAACCTGGCCCAAAAGTGGTGGACCATTTCCTGAGACTGCTGTTGTATGCTCATGAGAGCGCTTATGTCTGGGTGGGTGGGTGGAATTGAATTCGAACCCTGACCCAGTCGATGATCCGGAGTTTGAAGGTTTTCCAGGCTCGACAGTCCGGGCTCCGGAGTATCTTCTGGTTGCCTATGCCCGCCGTCCGATTCTATGTTCGGAAGGCCGGTCACCTCCTTTTGCTGGTGGGTGTCTGGCCCTGCGGGGTCGGCGGTCAGGAGATAGTCCGTCTTTAGTATAGGGGAAGAGTTGTCGTATTGCTCCTCGACTACTGCTATCTGGTGACTGGCCGGTGGAGATTTGATTTCTCTTCGGTCGGGTTTAAGCCCGATCTGATCGTAATCTGTGGCGATTCCCAGGGCGGCGATGCGATCAAGGAGCTCGTTTAGAGATGAAAACTCCGTCGGATCCATCTGCTTGGAGTGTTTGGAGTCGATACGAAGGGGATTTTCGATGGTCGAGAAGTCATCGTTGGCTTAACGGTCGAACGGGTGGTCATGGTAAAGCCGCCCAGCCGGAGGGTTTGGCCTGGGGCCAATTATCCTCCGGCGGTGATATTGTCTTTAAAGACGAGGCGAGTCATCGATCCTATCATCGACGGCACAGTGGAACTCTCAATGAAAGCACCAATGTCGGTGTCAAAACCGGTGGATCTCGGGTAGGGGGTCCCGAACTGTGCGTCTAAGGTCGATGGTAACAGGAGACAGGGGACACGATGTTTACCTAGGTTCGGGCCCTCTCTATGGAGGTAATACCCTACTTCCTGCTTGATTGATCTTGATGAATATGAGTATTACAAGAGTTGATCTACCACGAGATCGTAATGGCTAAACCCTAGAAGTCTAGCCTGTATGACTAAGGTAATGAATATCTCCCCTTTTCGACTAAGTCCTCCGGTTTATATAGACATCGGGGGATCTAGGGTTACACATGGTCGGTTACAGAGAAAGGAATCTACATATCCGGTTGCCAAGCTTGCCTTCCACGCCAAGGAGAGTCCCAACCGGACACGGGTGAGGTCTTCGGTCTTCGTATCTTCACGGCCCATCAGTCCAGCCCATGGCTAGCAGGCTAGACACCCGAGGACCCCTTAGTCCAGGACTCCCTCACCTGTCTCTGCGGGATGTATCCTTTTACGTCTTTAGCTTACTCTACTGGGGGTGCCCCTCGGGCTGCATCATCCCCAGGCCGCTCGGGTCCGACCCAGTCGCATGTATCGTTCTCGCATTTACCTAAGCTAGTTCGCTTTCCATGCGTAAGCTATCTATGGTTATTACCTGCTTGATTATCACACACCACGGGAGCCACGCGCTGATCGTCTTTCTTCAGGATCCTTCACATAAGAAGTCTAGGCACGGCGTCTATGCTTGGGTCCGTCCCTGCAGCGTCGATAAATCCAACGGCTGAGATCTGTCTGGCGGGCCGGTCCCGTTCATGTCACCTCCTGGGGTCGTTGGTGCTTGGCCTTCTCATGCGATAACCTTACGAGATTCATTTGGCGCGGGTTGCCTAACCATCTCGCAGGACCACCGCAGTCAACAAGAACCAAGACCAGGTGCAACCTGCCTTGAGGTAGGGCCTCGTGAGTCCCGCGCTGGCTCACGAGTGCCCAGACACACCTCGTCTAGCCCTGCCATGCAAGCCACGTGTCAGGGCGGGGTTGTACACGCCCCGGGGGCTCCACTCAAAGGGAGCCCTCACCCACGCACTAGTGGAATCACCATGCTCCGTGCTGGCAGTCGACACTGCCGAGGAGCGGCTATGCCCGTGCAAGTGGGGAAGCGCTATGCTCCATGGTGGTGATAAACAACTGAGGACGGTCCCATGGCCGTATCAACCTCAGGGAGCCTCCGAGCTCAGTATCTGGCCTCATCGCAACACCTCCCCTCGGGAGAGTCGCGCGAGGGGCTGGGCATGGGGGCTATGCTCGGGTCACGCCCAAGCGTACGCCACCCCGCCAGGATCCCTCGGGCCTGGTCGTCGCGCGCCCTCCCGAGCAGAGCCTCGGTGAGGGAAAAGGTATGAAGGTTGTTTGAGCGTCAAGGGGGACTCCTGAGCATCGCGACTCAGGAGCCTAACTGGCCACGTAGCCCCTCACCCCTTGGTCTCGTCCTGGTGATCCGGACGACCCAACGGCGGCTGAGGTATGCACGGGGTCAGGCCGTGCAGACATAGAACACTAGACCTATTCCTGCGTGTCCTTTCCGTAAGCTATTTGCACATCAAGGGGGACTCCTGAGCATCGCGACTCAGGAGCCTAACTGGCCACGTAGCCTCACCCCTTAGTCTCGTCCTGGTGATCTGGACGACCCAACGGCGGCTGAGGTATGCGCGGGGTCGGGCCCTGCCGACATAGAACGTAAAGCAAATGGGAAGGAAATCGCAAAATCTCAAGTAAATATTACAAGACATATTGTTCTCCCAATACCAAACGCAAGTTTAAACACCTTGTCGGTGTACAAAAGTAGGGGCTCTCCTTTTTTACCCCTTTACTTGTGCACGGGCAGTTAGAGCCGCGCCCGCGGCCACACTAAGTAGGGCAGAGAAGGGAAGCCAAAGGCGCGAGACAACTAGATCAACTCCAAGACCAGAGACGCAAAGAACAAGAGGGCGAGGTGGACTCCCCCAGCAAGACCCTTGCCGGGGCGGCCCCCGCAGCCCCGGCAAGAGCCTTGCCGGGGCAACTTGCCCGACGCCAACAGAGTGTGCCACCCTTGAGCCCAAGGGTTCCAACGAAATCAACCACATTGGAACCAAGGCTTGGGAGACACCTCCGTGGTGGCATGCAGATCTTTGTGAAGATCATAAGCACACAAGATCAGATGAGAACCAGAAGACGATGATCCTCGGCAAGATCCTGGCCAAGGAAATCCACAAGACCCCCGGCAAGATCCTTGCCGGGGACAACCGCGATGCCACGGCATGACCCTTGCCGGAGCCCCGACAAGACCCTTGCCGAGGACACTCGCGGGGCCACGGCTAGGCCCATGCCTGCCAAGACTCCACCGCCGTTCGCATATAGCTGCCAGCCCAACCAGCTGGGCAGGCACCTGCGTGGCGACGCGCGGCCTCTAGGCCAACTCAGCAAGCACTTGCGTGGTGGCATGCAGATCTTCGTGAAGACTCTGCCACCGCGCCAGCCCAGCAGCCAGCCAACGTGGCGCTACAACGCCTCATCAGCTCGGACGCGCGTCGGAGCCAGGCGAGGCGGCGACAGCTAAGACAAACTTCCCCGCCATCCCCGATAAAGCAAGAAGGGCACGTCGGCAGCGCATTAAATGCGTTTGTCCGATGGTGCCAAAGGATAGACTTAACCACTGTATACCTTTCCACCTCCTGTGTGCCACTGTGGCAGCCCCTTTTTGACTATAAAAGGAGGACCGGGGCGTACTGGAGAGGTGTTCGGATAATTTGGACTACGCACGCACCGTAGCTAGTTCGAAAGCTCAAGAACACTCAAATATACACCAAAGCAGGACTAGGGTATTACGCATCCTTGTGGCCCGAACCTGGGTAAATGATCTTTGTGCTGGCTACCAAACACGATCTTTGCACCACCCCGCGCCCTCCAACCGTAGAAGGGATCCCAGTGATTCCATAGGTGTCGTTTCCCCGACATCTTTGGCGCGCCAGGTAGGGGGCGCAGTGGTGGAAATCTGGTCTGGTTAGAGCAGCGGCTTCATCGTGGTCGTCGCTCCAAGGAAGAAGACGGCCAAACGAGCGGCGTCGTTGGCGGATGCAATAAACAATCACACAGCGGCAAAAAAAAGCTAAGTCATGCGAAATTTTGGCCAATTTCATTTACACAAGTTTGTCCTCCCCGAAAAATCTCGTTCCTTGTACGGGAAACCTGCACGCAATGGGACCCTTCCGCTATCGGCAATGCCCTTGTCTCTGCCTCGAGTCCGCTCGATAGTTCATGCGGCCACGCTGAGAATGGCAAGGTGGCCTACCCGCCACTAGTAGCGCTCTTGTCCTGTTTCGAGTCCGCTCGACAGTTCAAGCGACCGCGCTAGCGGCGGCAAGGTGGCTTGCCCGGCAGCAAGCGCCCTTCCAGCAGGGTGCAGAGGATCCGTCCTCAAAGCACCACGGCATGGGCTTACGCGTCAGCAGCCTTATCCCAACAAGCGTAGGGTGCGAACATACAAAGAAAGATCTAACAGGAAGATAGCATGCGTGATACTAAAATATTTTAGAGTTTATTACATCAAATAATCGCTACGGTTCTAACTTAACATAAAATCGTCTTCGTCTTGAACTCACAGCGATGAAGAGAAACGGGGTGCCTAGTCCCGGCACTGGCCCTCTATTCTCCGAACTCCGTCGACGCGGCTGATGACGGGCTCGATACGCTCCTTGAGCGCCGCAAGGTCCGCACCCTCCGGCAATCTCTCCAGCGCGGCGTCGAAGTCGAGGTTGGGGTTCCAGTACGCCACCTTGCCGAGGACCTTGGTCATGGCACCCCGGCAAAGCCTCCAGGCCTCATTGGCTAGAGAGGTCACCCTGTTGGAGCGGAACTGCTCCAGGGCTCCGAGAACACCCTCAAAGAATAGGGTCAGCTTGGAGTTGGGACTCATGTTCGGCTCCGGGGCGTACCCCACGTTTGGCATCCCCATGATAGCCAGCTTCATGGTGATCCTGCCGGCGACGTCCTCGAGGCGGCTGATCCAGAGGTTTTCGCCCTTCACGTAATCTGCGTGGTTGGTGGCGTCATTCTTCTGCAGCTGCCTTTCCTTCTCCAGATCCTTGGTCAGGGTCTCCTCCCGGGCCCTGACCTCTGAGAGTGTCACCTCAAGACCCTTCAGCTTCTGCTTCAGGTCTTTGATGGAGTTGTTGGCCTTGGAGAGCTCCTCAGCCTTGCTAAGGACAGCGGCCTGCGCCTCCACCAGAGCACCGTTGAGTGTGTCCTTCTCCTTCGCCAGCTTCAGGGCCTGTTCCTTTAGCCCATCCCGCTCCACCTCCAGCTCCTTCACCTTGCTGGCATGGACCAAGGCCTAGGCATCGAACGCCTCCTTGTGCTTCTGCTCCAGTTCCTGGGTCCGCTACGCGACGAGCTTCTCGACCTCCTCATCCTTGCCACGGAGTGTAGCGGCGAGCGCCCCCTCACGAGCGGCAAGATCCTCATCCTGGGAGTTCAGCTCGGCTTGGTGCTGGTGCCGAGCGGCCTCGTCCTTGGCGGCATGTTCCCTGGCCGCCTCCTGGGCCTTCTCGATGTCGGCCTGCTTCATGACAAGCTCCAGCTTGCGCTTGGCCAGCAGATCCTGGGCGACTTTCAGCTCCTCGTGGGCCTGGCGGAACCATGTCTGGGTCTCGGCAACACGTCCCATGAGATCCGCCTCCGCCTTGTCCACCGCCGCCATCCTGGACTTTGCCTTGTCCAGGCGGGCACGGTGAAGCGCCTGGAGCTTCTAGAAGTTGGCGCTCATAGCCCGAAGGAGCTCCTCCTCCTGGGATCCGCCGCCACCGGCGCTCGGCTCGTCAACAACTTCAAGCCCGGCGGCGGCGAGCACCTCGTCGTCGAACACCTCCCCCTTATCGATGTCAAAACCGGCGGATCTCGGGTAGGGAATCCAGAACTGTGCGTCTAAGGTCGATGGTTGCAGGAGATGGGGGACACGATGTTTACCCAGGTACAGACCCTCTCTATGGAGGTAATACCCTACTTCCTACTTGATTGATCTTAATGAATATGAGTATTACGAGAGTTGATCTACCACGAGATCGTAATGGCTAAACCCTAGAAGCCTAGCCTGTATGACTATGGTAATGAGTATATCCTTTCCGGACTACACCCTCTGGTTTATATAGACACCAGGGGGATCTAGGGTTACATAGAGTCGGTTACATAAGAAGGAATCCTCATAGTTGGTCACCAAGCTTGCCTTCCACGCCAAGGAGAGTCCAATCCGGACACGGGTACAGTCTTCGGCCTTCATGTCTTCATAGCCCACCAGTCTGGCCCATGGATAACAGGTCGGATGCCCGAGGACCCCTTAGTCCAGGAGTCCCTCAGTAGCCCATGAACCTGGCTTCAATGACGAGGAGTCCGTGCGCAGATTGTCTTCGACATTGCAAGGCGGGTTCCCCTTTTCCGAACTCTAGGATAATCTTCGGATGCGACGATAGTGTTTGGACCTGTAACATGTACCACACACAACCGCAGAGAGAATATAATACTTGCACGAGTCCAATCCGCCGATAGCTTTTTACAACATGACATCACGTCTGTCCGGTCATAATTTCGAATCGTTTTTCGTCTGCCGCTCCATGTTTCGAGACGCGGTTGCCATTGGCACGTCTTGTCGAAGCAGAGATCCTGTCCCCTTACTACGGGATTCTCATCAATGCGGGTGTGGGTAAATCAACCGTGCCATTCGCACGGTCATTGGGAATAGGCGAGTTTAAGGCGAGTAGGTAGGCGCTTGATATTCATGGCCTTTATAAGGGGATAAGGATTCCCTTTCTTCACCCACGCCTTTTCTCCTCCTCAGCCCTTCCGACCTCGAGCTCCAGCACCCAAGCTTTAGCTCTTCCTCGTACGGGAAAGCACTCCAAATATGTCCAGATCCGGAGCTGGAGGCAAGTGGATGGCCTCCTCCGTCAAGAAGAAGGACATCAAGGAGCTCCGGGAGGCCGGATACCTGGCCAAGGAGATTCCTCACCGACTCCCGGCAAAGGACAGATCGTCCCTACTCCAGAGCCCCATGAGAGGGTTGTGTTTCTTACACATTTTGTCCGTGGGCTGGGATTCCCTCTCCACCCGTTCGTCCGTGGACTGATGTTTTACTACGGGCTAGACTTCCATGACCTAGCCCCCAACTTCATTCTCAACATCACGACATTCATTGTCGTGTACGAGGCCTTTCTCCGCATCCCACCTCATTTCGGCCTATGGCTGAAGACCTTCAATGTGAAGCTGAAGGTGGTGAGGGGCCAGCAATCAGAGTGCAGAGGCACCATGGTGGGCAAGATGCCCAACGTCACCTGGCCCGAAGGCTCCTTCGCGGAGACGGTGAAGGGGTGGCAGTCGGGGTGGTTCTACATCACCGAGCCACGCGACGCCAACTGGGCGGCAGCCCCCGAATTCTGATCCGGAATCCCGATGCGGCTCACCTTCTGGAAAAAGAGGGGCCTAACCTGGGGTCCCTCAGACGAGCTGACTGGGCTCCAGACGTGCGTCCAGAACATGATAGACAGGAAAATCAAGCTTCTCAACGTGATCCGGGTCATGCTCATTCTTCGGGTCCTCCCATGCCAACGCCGGACTTGCTATCTGTGGGAGTACGATCCGACCAAGCACCAGATGCTACTAGAGCCCTTCGACACGACGCACGAAGACATCTGGAAAGTGCTCTTCAAGGCCGGCGAGACGCCACCGCCCACGACCGAGGATCGCGGGCTCAGCTTAAAGCGCCAGGCTAATTCGGTAAGTTCTTTCATGTTTTCAAGGTATACCCTTTACTAGCATATTTTGAGGAAAAAGCCTAAGCCTTCCTATCCATGATTTCAGGCCTGGATCGAGGTAGCAGGGGGGGTTAACTGTCCGGCTCCGCTGCCCGAAGACCAAGAATTCCCATTACTAACAAAAATGTTGTTTCCAGCGCCTCATGAAGTGCCGGAGAAGACGGCCAAGAAAGTGACCAAAGGGGCCCGGAGGGGCACTCGCCGAAAAGGCGCTTCGGACGTGAGGTCCAAAGACGAGATTCACTCTTCGTCCGCCGAAGACGATGACGAGAAGGAGGAAGAAGAAGACTCCCCACCCGAGGTGGGGAGGAAGAAGAGAGCGGCCTCCATGAATCTGGAGGCGAATGCGCCCAAGAAAGGGAGGGGCTCCCGCGCGGATACCTCCGCGTGGGATATCGATAGTAGTCCGGAGCGACCTCCTCAGACCAAGCCGCGGGCCGCATCGTAAGTACCAAAATCCTTATGCACGCCCAAACGTCTGGCCTTTCCGGTTTTTAATATTGATATGTGTAAATTGTGTTATTCCAGTCCGGCTCGTGACGGCTCCCCGCGATCCTCGACAGAGGGTTCGCTAGACTCCAAGGAGATGGCTAGCATGTCTCCGCCACCTGCTCATTATGTCTCTCCCATGGGTGATGACAAGATGGTGTCCCAAAGGACCTTCCCAGACCGGGGGGAGGTTCTGGAGATCGTCAGGGTGGCGCCCCAGGATGACTCCTCGGCCACCGGGCACGTAGAGGGAAAAGCCCCCATGGGGACTGGTGATGGAGGCCGGGTTCCATTTGGCCCTCAGCCGGATACTATTCCGGAGACCTTCACGGCTCCGGAGTCCAGCGAATGGCCTTCCCCGAGAGCAGGAGGTGTGCCTGTTCCACCGGTGACCTCTGTCCAACTAGAGGCACCGGATAATCTGCTGGAAACGCTGCGAGGCGCTTCCATTGTGGATGAACACCGTACCCTTATGGGTACGGTGATCGAGAAGGTTTAGTTCGTCAAAAGCGAACTGACCGAAGCCTGTGCTAGTCTTCTAACAGGCTTTGAGGTGAGTAATGTAATTATAGGAAGAATATCACAGTGTAGACAATATCCCCTGATGCTCTGTTCGGTGTTCGGAAAGAAAGAGCCGAACAGAGGATCAAAACTAATTTTCGCAGGAGTCTAACATAAGGTGTCTATGTGAATAAGCAGGCCTCGCTGCGAGCTGCTACCGCTCATACTGCGGAGGTCTCCGGACTGAAGCAGAAACTGGAGTGGGCCGAGGAAGAGCATGGCCTCGTGAAGAAGCAGTTGGAGGATAGCCGAGGTATGCAGTGACCTGCATGTTCATTTAATAAGGATGAGTAGTCCGTGCGGACTAAAGTGTCATGAACTTTATTAGGGGCCATGACCGAGGTGGCAACCCTCAAGAAGGCGTTAGCCGAGGCCGAAGACAAAGCGGCCAAGGAACATGCTGCGCGCGAGAAGCACGAGGCCCTGGTTAACAAGGCCCAGCAAGAGCTCCAGGATGCCGTCGAGAAGCTCGAGTCCTTGGAGCGTGATTTTAGGATGCAAGAGTCCGAACTTGTGAAGGCCCGCCAGAGCGCACAGGATGCCGCGGAGTATATCAGATGCTGTCGAGTTTTATCGAGCCTAAGAGGGGATGTCTACGGAGAAGTTATTCTGGTTTCAATATCTTGGACCAGAACATCCGGTGCCCTTTAGCGACCAGCTGAAACAGTTGGTCGAGCTGCACCGGTCGGCCGAGCTAGCCATGAAGGACCTAATAGTCCGGTTGTGGCCTGCCGAGCCCATACCCAGCAGCTACTTCGGACTTGTGAAGCGGCTTTCGAGTGCCTGCCCACGGCTTGAAGCCGTGAAGCGGTCGGTCTGCATTGAAGGTGCACGAATGGCATTTCCCCACGTCAAGATGCACTGGGCGAAGCTGGATGCCAAGACGTTGATGACCGAGGGGCCGCCGGAGGGCAAGGAGCATCATCGACCCGAGCTGTATTTTGATGGAGTCCTGGAGGGATCCCTCATTGTGGCAGAGCAATGTGCAAAGGACGTGATATTCCTGTGAAAACATTTGGGTTGTCCTGTAATATGAAACAAGATCGGTATGTAATATGATGCTTGTAATGAAATTTTACCTCCTGTGCGGCTGTTTATTAAAATCTGAGGGTTGACCAGTCGTCGGCTTCTGCCCCCACGTAGATAGTACGGGGGTGTTCGGGATAAATCTAAACAATCTTTACTCCACTTTTTTGTCCTTAAAGGAGGTGTTTAGCGCAACGAACAAGGCAATCAGACTATACGGCCTTTATCACCCTCACTTAGCCATAGGAGTTTGACAATGAAAATTTCGGCGAAGCCCCTGGTGTTCAGAAGGCCGAACTAGGGGCGCTATACATGCCTAATCGGAGAAAAACCGATTCCTCGCATAAAGCGGAAAAAATCTCTAGGGATTTGAGACCACTCGAACAGCTGACCAGCTCTCGCCACATCATGATAGTCAGTTTTCAGCTTTCTCTACTGAGGTGCTCGTCTGGAAGAACCGGGACACAATCGCAGTAGTACTCCCTTTACTACCCTAGCCGATATAGCGGAATGTAAGGTAGTAAGCACAGGAGCCGGACAACCCAACTATTGACCAAAGACATGATTCGAAGCCGATGCATATAATGCTATAAGTTCGGGGTGCCGAACTGTACTGTAAAAGCGTTCGGACTTTTGTTGTCGTAATGCGGGGCGTGATGAAGCCCCTGGCGCAGTAATACGTACCAGAGTGTACGTGTGCAATGAGTAATAAATACAAAGGTAAGGAGACAGAGAAAATTAAATAATAAGCTGACGCTACCATTCATTTACCATTGTGGTGGAATTAATACGTCGAGGCATAGTTGTACAAGTAATGCGATAAGCAAGTAAGGCTATATATCGTGCCATGACCAAGGGCGAGCTGCGTACGGGTATGTAAAACAGGTATAGCAATCGTTAGCAGAGACCACCTGGGGATTCCCTTGTACGCCAGAGCTCCTTGCCTCCTTGGTGTGTTCTGCCAGCGGGTCGTCCGAATAGACCTCGAAAAGAGAAAAACCAGAAATGAAAAGGAAAAGTAAAGGTGTGTGAATCCCAAGGTCGGTTGAGCCGCACTGTGGATCATGAGCTAGTTATGCCTCCGTCAATAGTCATGGGGTTTTGAGTGCGTAGTTATGTACGCGTGGTACAAATGCCACTGCATGAAGGGGGCTGGGACGGAGGCCGGATTGCTAATCGAGCTCTTGATGAGCCGAGTTGTCCTATTGCAGCGTAGTCCGGACCTTCTTAACGGTGTTCAGGGGCTCGGCAGCCGGATTATGGTTCTGCTTGAGAAGACCGCTTTGTGCTTCTGCTGCTAGGGCGGCTGTGTGCTCCTCTGTACGGAGGGAGCGTTCTGTGTTTCCATTGACTGTCATGACGCCGCGTGGACTGGGCATCTTGAGCTTGAGGTAAGCATAGTGTGGCACCGCGTTGAATCTAGCAAACGCGGTTCATCCGAGCAGTGCGTGGTAGCCGCTGCGGAAGGGGACGATATCAAAGATTAGCTCTTCCCTTCGGAAGTTGTCCGGGGAACCGAAGACCACCTCCAGCGTGATTGAGCCTGTGCAACGGGCCTCTACACCTGGTATGACTCCTTTAAAGGTAGTCTTTGTAGGTTTGATTCGTGAGGGATTAATGCCCATTTTGCGCACTGTATCCAGATAGAGCAGGTTGAGGCTGCTACCCCCGTCCATTAGGACTCGTGTAAGGTGAAATCCGTCGATGATTGGGTCGAGGACCAGTGCGGCCGAACCGCCACGACGGATACCAGTTGGATGATCTCGACGATCAAAGGTGATCGGGAATGACGACCATGGATTGAATTTTGGGACGACTGGCTCTACCGCATAGACGTCCCTGAGTGCGCGCTTGCGCTCCCTTTTGGGGATGTGTGTAGCATATATCATATTCACCGCTTTGACTCAAGGGGGAAACTATTTCTGTCCTCTAGTGTTCGGCTGCCGAGGCTCTTTGTCGTCGTCCTCGCTTTGCGATCCCATTTCCTTGCTCTCGGCATTTGACTTGCTGGCTTGCTTGAAAACCCGGCAATCTCTGTTGGTATGATTGGCTTGTTTTGTCTTGGGTGCAATGTAGCTGGCACAGATGATCGAGTATGACGTCTAAGCTGGATGGTCCCTCGCTGTTCCTTTTATAAGGCTTCTTCCGCTGGCCGGACTTGGAGCCACTGAATCCGGCGTGAACTACCGTGTCATCGGTGTTATCGCCATTACTTCGGCGTTTGTGTCTATTGCGCCGGAGCTTGCCGGTGCTATTCTTGGCCTCGGAGGGGCCTGCCTCGCTGGCTGTGTTTTTCTACGAGCCAGCCAACTGTCCTTGCTACCTCTTGAGCACTGCGTTGGATTTCCTTGAAGAGGAAAGGTGATGCAGCACAGTAGCGTAAGTATTTCCCTCAATTTTTGAGAACCAAGGTATCAATCCAAAGAGGAGGCTACAGCACGAGTCCCTCGTACCTGCACAAAGAAATAACTCCTCGCAACCAACGCGATAAGGGGTTGTCAATCCTTCACGGTCACTTACGAGTGAGATCGATAGATATGATAGGATAATATTTTTGGTATTTTTGTGATAAAGATGCAAAGTAAAATAAAAGAAAAGTAAAAAGCAAAGGAAATAACTAAGTGTTGGAAGATTAATATGATGAAGATAGACCCGGGGGCCATAGATTTCACTAGTGGCTTCTCTCAAGAGCATAAGTATTTTACGGTGGGTGAACGAATTACTGTTGAGCAATTGACAGAATTGAGCATAGTTACGAGAATATCTAGGTATGATCATGTATATAGGCATCACGTTCGAGACAAGTAGACCGACTCCTGCCTGCATCTACTACTATTACTCCACTCATCGACCGCTATCCAGCATGCATTTAGAGTATTAAGTTAATGAAAACAGAGTAACGCCTTAAGCAAGATGACATGATGTAGAGGAATAAATTCAAGCAATATGATAAAAAAAACCATCTAGTTATCCTCGATGGCAACAATACAATACGTGCCTTGCTGCCCCTACTGTCACTGGGAAAGGACACCGCAAGATTGAACCCAAAGCTAAGCACTTCTCCCATTGCAAGAAAAACCAATCTAGTAGGCCAAACCAAACTGATAATTCGAAGAGACTTGCAAAGATAACCAATCATACATAAAAGAATTAAGAGAAGATTCAAATATTGTTCATAGATAATCTTGATCATAAACCCACAATTCATCGGTCTCAACAAACACACAGCAAAAAGAAGATTACATCGAATAGATCTCCACGAGAGAGGGGGAGAACATTGTATTGAGATCCAAAAGAGAGAAGAAGCCATCTAGCTACTAACTATGGACCCAAGGTCCAAGTAAACTACTCACACTTCATCGGAGAGGCTATGATGATGTAGAAGCCCTCCGTGGTGGATTCCCCTTCCGGCAGAGCTCCGGAACAGGGCCCAAGATGGGATCTCGTGGATACAGAAAGTTGCGGCGGTGGAATTAGGTTTTTGGCTCCGTATCTAATCATTCCGGGGTACGTAGGTATATATAGGAGGAAGGAGTATGTCGGTGGAGCAACGGGGGGCCCACGAGGCAGGGGGGCGCACCCTCCACCCTCGTGGCCGCCTCCTTTCTTTCTTGACGGGGGGTCCAAGTCTCCTGGATCATATTCGGTGAGAAAATCACGTTCCCGAAGGTTTCATTCCGTTTGGACTCCGTTTGATATTCCATTTCTTCGAAACACTAAAATAGGCAAAAACAACAAAACTGGGTTGGGCCTTCGGTTAATAGGTTAGTCCCAAAAGTAATATAAAAGTGTAAAATAAAGCCCAATTTGGTCCAAAACAGTAGATAATATAGCATGGAGCAATGAAAAATTATAGATACGTTGGAGACGTATCAGGCCTCACCATCGCAAAAGCGGGTCATGAGTGTTGTGAGGGCTGCCATGGATTTCGGTTTTTCTTGGCCGAGGTGGCGGGCGAGCCATTCGTCACGGATGCTGTGTTTGAAGGCTGCTACGGCTTCGGCATCCGGACAGTCAACGATCTGGTTCTTTTTGGGTAGGAACCTAGTCCAGAATTTTCTGGCTGATTCTCCAGGTTGTTGGACTATATGACTTAAGTCATCGGCATCTGGTGGCCGGACATAAGTACCTTGGAAGTTGTCAAGAAAAGCTTCTTCCAAGTCCTCCCAGCTGCCGATGGAATTTTCAGGCAGGCTATTTAGCCAGTGTCTAGCTGGCCCTTTTAATTTTAGTGGGAGGTACTTGATGACGTGGAGGTCATCTCCTCGGGCCATATGGATGTGGAGAATAAAATCTTCGATCCATACTGCGGGATCGGTTGTTCGTCGTATGATTCAATATTGACGGGCTTGAACCCCTCGGGGAATTCGTGATCCAGTACTTCATCTGTGAAGCAGAGAGGGTGTGCGGCGCCTCTATATCGGGCCGCATCGCGGCGCACCTCCGATGAAGTCCATCTGTGGTTGTCGGCCCGGGCGTGACTAGGTTTGTCACGTCCGAATAGGTAGCCATCATCCCAAGTCGGGAAGTGTCATCGCGATCCGTAGATTGATCTGGTGTGTCCTACTCTACTGTCCAGGTCCTGCCGAAGGTCGTATGTATAGTCCCGAGCTGTTTTGTCTCTCTTTTTCCGAGGTGGTGGGGCGGGCTGCTGTTCGGCCTGAGTTGCCGTTTTATCCCGACCGCGGGGTAGTCAGTCCGCCGCACTATCCCGACCGTGTGGTGGTCGTTCCGCATTGCACGATGGAGGTATGGGCTCCGGCGCCTCCTCATCGAACTAAGGTAGCAGTCTGCATTTCGGGTAACTTTTGGCTGGACGCTTGAGGCCGTATTCTTCGGCTGCCAGGACATCAGTCCATCTGTCAATGACTAGGTCTTGATCATTTTGAAGCTGCTGCTGCTTTTTCTTCAGGCTTCTTGCAGTAGCAATTAGCTGCAATTGAAGCGCTCCTGCTCGAGGGGTGCCTCAGGCATGATGAAATCCTCGTTGCCGAGGCTCTCCTCATCCTCAGAGGGTGGACAGTAACTACCGTCATCCGGGTTGTTGGGCATGGCCTGTTCGTCGGGGTTAACTTGTCTGTTGTCTTGTTCCTCCTGTTCGGATGTTGCTCCAACAGGGTCTTCATTGTTTTCGGCGTCGCCCGGAGTACCATTTTCTCCGGTGCCAGTGTTGCTGTCCTTTGAGTGACGCGACTTAGAATGGCGTTTAGGGCGCTGGCGCTTGGACTGTGTCTCAGAAGGTTTATTCGCAACTGGGTCTGCTTTGTCATCGTCGCTAGCTTTTTTATGTGTGTCAACCATGTACACATCGTATGAAGAGGTGGCCGTCCAACGTCCAGTGAATGGTGGGTCTTGGCCTTGCTCCTTGTCGGCATCATCGTCCATACCGTCGATGTCTTCGGAGCTATAATCAAGCACGTCTGTTAAGTCCTCGACAGTGGCTATGAAGTGGGTGGCGGGTGGGAAGCGAAATTCCCCATCATCAGCTTCTAGTTCGAACCGGACACAGTTCGGCTGTGAGTCCCCCGCCAAGGACGGGTTTTTTTAATGAATTTATCACATCGCCCAAGGGCGAGTGTTGGAAGACGTCTGCGGCGCTGAACTCGAAGATCGATGATCGATCCAGCTCGGTCTCTGCAGGCGTACGCGGTTCGGAATTTATAGCCGGAAACGAGTCCGGAATTCCATTGACGCAGATATTCCCAGGTGTTGAGTCTGTATGCGGCTCCAATGTCGCGGACTCTATGGCTTCGGATGGTGCAATCTGCTCCGGATCTAAGGTCGCAGCAGTTACAGGGACCATCTCCTGAATATGGTCCGATGACAGATTTAAGTCATGTTCATCGAAGCGAGTGGGAGCGATCGCCACGGTCTCAAATCCATTGAAGATCAAGTCTCCACGGATATCTGCAACGTATTCAAGCTTCCAAATCTGACCTGGTGGCCAGGGTCGTAGCTATCGATCTGCTCCAGATGGCCAAGCGAGTTGGCCCACAGTACGAATCCGCTGAATACGAAAATCTGTCCGGGGAGGAAGGTTTATCCTTGGACAGGGTCACTATGGACGATAGAAGGGGCCATCGAACTCTTTTATCGACGGCACAGCGAAACTCTCAATGAAAGCACCAATGTCGGTGTCAAAACCGGCGGATCTCGGGTAGGGGTCCCCGAACTATGCGTCTAAGGTCGATGGTTGCAGGAGACGGGGGACATGATGTTTACCCAGGTTCGGGCCCTCTCTATGGAGGTAATACCCTACTTCCTGCTTGATTGATCTTAATGAATATGAGTATTACAAGAGTTGATCTACCACGAGATCATAATGGCTAAACCCTAGAAGCCTAGCCTGTATGACTATGGTAATGAGTATATCTTTTCCGGACTACACCCTCCGATTTATATAGACACCAGGGGGATCTAGGGTTACATAGAGTCGGTTACATAAGAAGGAATCTTCATAGTTGGTCACCAAGCTTGCCTTCCACGTGAAGGAGAGTCCAATCCGGACACGGGTACAGTCTTCGGCCTTCATGTCTTCACAGCCCACCAGTCTGGCCCATGGATAACAGGCCGGACGCCCGAGGACCCCTTAGTCCAGGACTCCCTCAGTAAGCAGTATGACTTGTATCGCCCACAACTCACTTGTGTTCTACTCGTGCATATAAAATCTACGCATAAACCTGGCTCGGATGCCACTGTTGGGGAACATAGTAATTTCAAAAAAATTCCTACGCTCAAGCAAGATCATGGTGATGCATAGCAACGAGAGGGGAGAGTGTTCTCTACGTACCCTCGTAGAACGTAAGCGGAAGCGTTATGACAACGCGGTTGATGTAGTCATACGTCTTCACAATCCGACCGGTCCAAGTACCCAACACATGGCACCTCCGAGTTGAGCACACGTTCAGCTCGGTGACGTCCCACGAACTCATGATCCAGTAGAGCTTCGAGGGAGAGTTCCGTCAGCACGATGGCGTGATGACGGTGATGATGATGCTACCGACGCAGGGATTCGCCTAAGCACCGCTACGATATGACCGAGGTGGATTATGGTGGAGCGGGGCACCGCACACGGCTAAAAGATCAACTGATCAACTTGTGTGTTTATGGGGTGCCCCTTGTCGGTGTCAAAACCGGTGAATCTCGGGTAGGGGGTCCCAATCTGTGCGTCAAGGCTGATGGTAACAGGAAGCAAGGGACACAGATGTTTACCCAGGTTCGGGCCCTCTCGATGGAGGTAAAACCCTACTTCCTGCTTGATTAATATTGATGATATGGGTAGTACAAGAGTAGATCTACCACGAGATCATAGAGGCTAAACCCTACGAGCTAGCCTATGATGGTATCATTGTAATTGTGATCGGTCTTCTAAGGACCAACCTCTCCGTTTTATATAGGCACCGGAGAGGGCTAGGGTTTACATGGAGTCGGTGACAAGGAAGGGAATATAATATCCAGATCGCCAAGCTTACCTTCCACGCCAAGGAAAGTCCCATCCGGAACGGGCCGAAGTCTTGAGTCTTGTATCTTCACGCTTCAATAGTCTGGACGTTGTACACAGTCCGGCTGTCCGGATACCCCCTAATCCAGGACTCCCTCAGTAGCCCCTGAACCAGGCTTCAATGACGATGAGTCCGGTGCGCAGTATTGTCTTCGGCATTGCAAGGCGGGTTCCTTCTCCGAATACTCCAAAGTGCTTGTTACGACGAATAGTGTCCGGCCTCCAATCAATGTTGTGCTCCTCGGCTTCGGTGCCTCAGTAATGACCATCTCCACGTGTCGAGCGAATGCGAGGAGTCGAGGCATTTTTGCATTTGCCACCCTCGATCCTCCAGGCGAACCGTCTATTTGAAGGGACGGGGATTCTCAGATCCAAACCTCACTCTCCCTCCCAGAGCCAGCATCCAACAGAGCGCTCCGCAAAAAGCCATTCCAACATGGCCGGCCGTCGCAGCTCATCTGCTTGCCCTTCTCGTTCCAAGTCGGGGGATTGGGGAGAGTGTTCAGTTCCTCATAGCCGTTTGACAAAGTTACAAACCCAAGGGTTGCTCCCACCGGCGTTCATGGTCTCCGTCCGAGCTGGTATAGCCACTTATGACGGAGAAGACCAGGCTGAGGGATCCCCTAACCCATCTCCGGAGGAGCGTATATGTCTGATCCCTCATCTGCTGAGGGGTGTTGGGTTCCCTATCCACCCGTTTCTTCGCGGGCTCCTGGAGTTCTACGGCGTCCAGTTACACGACCTTACCCCTGGCTCTATTCTGCACATAGCGGGGTATGTTGCCCTGTGCGAGTTGTTTTTAGGCTGCGAACCACACTTCGGATTATGGCGGAAGCTGTTCTACCTCGTCCCCCGCACCCAGGGGGAGTCCCTATGCCAAGTGGGCGGGGCCGAAGTATGGCGCATTTCCGAGACCGGATACCTGTCCGGCACTCCTAAGAAGGCACCAGAAAACTGGCCTTCGGAGTGGTTCTATATAAACGACGTCCCCCTTCCGGATCCAGTCCGGACAGGTCTCCGCAAGTTCAGCAACGCCCCGCCGAGGGCACGCCTAAGCTGGCGCCCCCGGGGCCCTCAAGAAGAGGACACGAGGGAAATATTCCTGCTGATGGACAGGATAAAGTTACTGGCCAAATCCGTACTGACGATAGTTGAGGTTATGGCGATATGTATAAGATGGGGAGTGCAACCGCTCCAATATCGGGGGAAGCCCATGTGGCATTTCAACGGGGAAGACGATGCCACCCGCTGCAGCCATAAAGGTCCGGACTCCGCTGCCGCTCTGGCAAGGATATTGTCCGATCTGTACAAAGGGGAAGAGGAGGAATTCCTTCGCATAAAAACGCGGGAAGGATTCTCCATGTACAACCCCCCAGCGTGGGTAAGTTGCCATTCTTTTTCCCCGCTTTGCGCTAGCGTTCTTCTGCTAAGATTACTTGCATCAATGCTTCTGGGCAGGAATTAAGGACGGCCATAGAAGGAATCTTCAGCCCCTCCCTGCAACCAGAGGACCCTGGAAGGGCCCTAGATCCGGGACTTAAAGTGGACCCGGATATCAACAGAGAACTTCGTCACGGGTATTTTATCGGCGAGCTGGATGGCGCCCTAATGGCCATTACGGCCGACTACCCTGGACTGCTCCCTGCCTCATGTGTAAGCCGAACTAGAAAGCCCTATCCTTCGAAGAGGACTCCCCCCAGGTGTTATAATTTACCTTTGAGGCGTCATTCTATTTGCAGAAATGACGACCGGAGCGAGGGGCCGAGCCCCTAGGGACTCGTCAACCACGGGCGTCCAGATCGGGCAGGCTCAAGAGGAAGGCGGTGAGGGTTGACACACCGCTACAGAGGTAAAACAATAATCTGTCCTGTAATTATGGAATTTTAAATATGACAACGCCCTTTGTGTCTGGCAGGAAGAAGAATAACCGGACTATATCCGGAGACCCTACCAATCACGCCTCCACCAGCCGGGTTGCAGAACCCGGCTTGAGGGCGATCATGCGGCACGGGCCAGACCGCATGGCTCTCCAACAGAGAGTGCGGACATGCTCTCAGCCACGAATTCCAAAGTAGAGAGCGCCATGAATCACAGGCGCCAACGAGCCGTACTTCGGAACAACATCTTTTCCAAAGAGGCGTTTAATGCCTTCAATTCGGCGGACGCGTACGTCCAAGCTGCTCGGGGCGGGCTTGCCCAAGCGACAAACCAGTATACCAAAGACATACGGGTGAGAAATTTTGATAAGTATGTATAGCAGTAGCCCCTGAGACTTGAAACGGTTGAAACAACAGTTTTAAGGATCAATTTATGTACAGGTCCTTGTAGAGAAGAACGAGCAATTGTTCCAGGAGCTGGAGGACTGCAAGGACGAACTAAGGGCCGCAGTTGCCAAGTTAGAGGAACCCCAAAGGCCCTCATCTGGTAACAGTTATCACAATTGTGCGAAGATGCACCAGTTAGTAAATGGATAATATGACAAGTCTAACATAAAATTCTGCGCATAACACGGGGTGAATTCGAGGCGAGGGAGAGGACGCGCGATCTCAAAAGCAGTTAGAGGCTGGCAAGTGCATTCTTACGCGAGTTAGGCGGGAGAAGAACGATCTTCAAGATGCCAAAGTCCAGCTGGACGTGGAGTTAAAAGATCTCCGCGCTCAGCTAGCGGACTCCATGAAGGAGGACAAGAGGCTTCGACGCGACATTTACAGTAAGTGCCTATACGAACTGTTGTACAGTTCGGCGAGGAAGTATATTGAAAGAATTTTGCTTGCAGGAATGTTAATGGGTCGCCCCGAGGAGGAGATGCCCTCATCTGCAAATGATTTACTACAAGACCTTTCGCGACTGCACGAGCGAGCTCAGCAAGTGATGCAGGGTGTTGCTCAGGCTTTGTGGCCATCATGCCTCTCGCCAATGGCACAGGGGAACTTGTGGACCTGCTTCAAGGAGCCCGGCGGCGCTTCCGTCTACGGAAGATATCAGCATGCCGGCAAGGAGCAAGAGAAGCCTGGGCAATGGTGAAGACACGCTACACCAAGCTGGACCCGAACCATATGGCCGAAGTAGGACCGGCGGGGCCCGATGGGCAAGAAATTCCCGTTAGTCTGGTGTATGACCAGGTAGCGTTAGCCGCTAAGTATTCTCAACAGGATTGTAAGCTAGATAGCCTGTTGGACGGTATAGAAGAGGAATGTAATCAGTCCAAATGACTGTGTAAATTAATGGGCATGATTAGCCCTAGCCGGATTAAAATCATTTGTCATGGCGGACCTTTTAAACTTCAGCCCCGGGTCCTATAGTCCGGTGTGTCCAATACCCGCTCAGCTATACAAAATCGGGTATGCGTGGAAACAAGGCGTGAAGGGTCATAAGTGCTTGAACAGACAAGTACCCAACTAGTTATGTTATATTACATGGATAGTAAGAAACATCTTCCGAGAGAATAGTTCTGTTAGGGTTCCTTTCCACGGTACGCATGCAACGATGCACATGTCCGGATCGCAAACGATGGCGCAGGATACAAGACTTCGGGGATTTATGTTATGATAAACGAATACATCTTTTGTTTACCGACGAATATTCTCTTAAGGAAGCTAGCTTTCGGCTTCACCCACTGAGGTACACATCCGCTGAACCGGCAAGAATAATCGCAGAGGAGCTCCCCTTATGCCCTAGCCGAATTAACGGGAACGTAGGGCATAAACATAAGAGCCAGGCAACCCAGCTTGGCAACATCTTAAGTCATATTGATGCATATAATGGTGAAGAAAAGGCACATATGGAAAAAGAATGCATATGCGACGGGCAGAAAGCCATGTGAGTAATCATTTTAAGCTTCACGATAGAAGCCCCTGTATTACCACACACTTAGTGCGGCCGGAGCGATCCGGAAATCCGCACTGTATTAAATACTTTGTGTGAAGATAGAAAAAGGTCGAGAAAGGAATACGGGATGGGGCATAATTAAAAGGGAGGGGTTAGGAGACGAACACTGTGTTCGGCGCTAGGCGTAGAATCTCCATAGTCTTGCCCCGTTCCAAGGGTTCGGCTCGAGTCTGTTATCAGATGCATTACGTAAGCGGTACGCTCCTCCAGTGAGAACTTTGTCAATGACGAAGGGACCCTACCACTTGGGTTTGAGTTTGTCCTTCTTCTTCTCCGGTAGTCGTAGAACGAGCTCGCCAATATTGTAAGTTTTGGCCCGCACTTCTCTGCTTTGGTATCGTCGAGCCTGCTGCTGATAGAATGCGGAACGGGCTTTTGCGACATCGCGCTCCTCCTCCAGGGCATCCAAATTATCCTGCCAATCTAACTCGGCTTCCTTCTCTTCGTACATGCGTACGCGTGGGGAATCATGTATTATGTCGCAAAGTAATACTGCTTCTGCGCCGTACACCATAAAAAATGGTGTGTATCCGTGGTGCGATTTGGCGTGGTCCGTAGCCCCGTAGTATGGAGTCGAGCTCCTCTACCGGTCGTATCCGACTCTGTCAAGGATCGCACTAGCCTGGGTTTGATACCGCTCATAATGAGACCATTTGCCCGCTCTACCTGGCCGTTAGTTTGTGGATGGTATACGGAAGCGTAATCGAGCTTAATGCCCATTTTTGCGCACCAAGTTTTCACTTTGTCGGCTATGAAATTTGAGCCATTATCAGTGATGATGTTGTTGGGGACGCCGTATCGGTGTACGACCCCGGATATGAAGTCTATTACTGGTCCGGATTCAGCCGTTTTGACTGGTTTAGCTTCTATCCATTTGGTGAATTTGTCCACCATGACCAATAAGTATTTCTTCTTATGGCTTCCCCCTTTAAGAGGTCCGACCATATCCAGCCCCCAGACCACAAAGGGCCACGTTATGGGGATTGTTTGGAGAGCGGTAGGGGGCATGTGACTCTGATTGGCAATGAGCTGGCAACTGACGCAATGTTGGACAAGTTCTTGTGCATCCGCTCGGGCCGTCGGCCAATAGAAGCCTGTACGGAAGGCCTTGCTGACTAATGCCCGAGCCGCGACGTGGTGCCCGCCCAAGCCGGCATGGATTTCAGCCAAGAGCTGCTGCCCTTCCTCTTCGGAGATGCATCTTTGTAGCACTCCGGTAGTGCTTTTCTTGTAGAGTTCCCCTTCATACACTTTGTAAGCTTTAGAGCGCCGGACAATGTAGTGTGCATCATTTTGGTCTTCAGGGAGCTCCTGCCTATTTAGGTAGGCCAAGAAGGGCTTGGTCCACGGGGCGATTACAGCCATGATTTCGTGGGTCGAGGACGTTATTTCGGGGGTAGAACCTCCGACTATGTCTGATGGTTCGGAATCCGGGGGTGTATTCGGGTTCGTACTAGCATTACCGGACACCCCTTCCCATACTACGGATGGCTTGAACAGCAGTTCCAAGAATATGTTTGGTGGGACGGGGTCGCGTTTAGCGCCGATGCAAGCGAGGACATCCGTCGCTTGATTGTTTTTTCGAGCCACATGGTGGAATTCGAGCCCCTCGAACCGAGCTGACATTTTGAGGAAGGCATTACGGTAGGCCGCCATTTTCGGGTCCTTGGCATCAAAATCTCCGTTTATCTGTGATATTGCGAGGTTCGAGTCCCCGCGCACTTCTAGGCGTTGAATGCCCATAGAGACCGCCATCCGAAGACCGTGCAATGAGCCTCATATTCGGCTGCATTGTTGAGTCTGTGTATAATATTTGGAGGACGATTGGACCGTGTCGCCGGTGGGAGATGTCAGGACTACCCCTGCTCCCAATCCGGCCAGCATTTTAGAGCCATCGAAGTGCATGATCCAGTTTGAGTACGCGCCGTACTCTTTAGGGTGTTCGTATCTGTCCATTCGGCGACGAAGTCAGCCAACACTTGCGACTTGATGGCCCGCCGTGGTTTGTACGTTATGTCGAATGGAAGGAACTCAATAGTCCACTTGGCAATCCGGCCCGTAGCATCGCAGTTATTTATTATGTCATTGAGTGGTACTTCAGAGGCCACCATAATCGAACACTCTTGAAAGTAGTGTCGTAGCTTCCGCGATGCCATGAACACCGCGCATGCTATTTTTTGATAGTGTGGGTATCGGGATTTGCATGGGGTTAGGACCGTGGACACGTAGTAGACCGGCTTCTGGAGCGGGTATTTGTATCCGTCGGCCTCTCGCTCGACGACGAGCAATTCGCTTACGACTTGATGCGTTGCAGCTATGTACAACATCATAGGTTCGCTGATATTCGGTATTTATTATACCGGATTACTGGCCAATAAGGTCTTTATTTCATCCAGTCCGGCCGCTGCCTCCGTCCATACGAAGTGTTCAAAGGCGAAGAAGGCGATAAAGCGGTAGTGCCTTTTCTCCTAACCTGGGGATAAAGCGGCTGAGAGCAGCCACGCATCCGGCTAGCTTTTGGATGTGCTTGAGGTCTGTTGGTATAGCCAACTGTGACAGAGCTCAGATTTTTGCCGGACTCGCCTCAATTCCTCTGTTGGAAACGATGAAGCCAAGTAGCTTCCCCAAGGGGACGCCAAAAACGCATTTTTCCGGATTCAGCTTGATGTCGTATGTAAGCCTCAAGTCATCTATTAGGGTTTCGGCATGTCTTGTTTTTATGACCACGTCGTCCACGTATGCCTCCACTATTTTGCCGATTTGTTTTTCCAGGCATGTTTGAATCATGCGTTAGTAGGTTGCACCGGCGTTCTTAAGCCCGAAAGGCATAGTGTTGAAGCAAAAAGGGCCATATGGCGTTATGAAAGCTGTTGCAGCTTGGTCAGACTCTGCCATCTTTATTTGTTGGTATCCAGAGTATGCGTCGAGGAAACATAGCGAGTCGTGTCCAGCTGTGGCATCGATGATTTGATCGATGCGAGGGAGGGGAAAGGGATCCTTGGGGCAAGCCTTGTTGAGGTCTTTGAAATCGACGCATAGGCTCCAGGATTTATCTTTCTTTGGCACCATCACCAAGTTTGCCAGCCAATCCGGATGTTTGATAGCTCTGATAAATCCGGCCTCGAGTAGCTTGGCTAACTCTTCCCCCATTGCCTGCCGTTTGGGCTCTGAGAATCGCCTTAGGGTCTGCTTGACTGGTTTATATCCTTTTAGAATGTTGAGGTTGTGTTCGCCGGTCTGCGTGGGATGCCCGCATGTCCGATGGGTGCCAAAGTAAAATGTCCCAATTCTTGCGTAAGAAGTCTCGTGGCGCGGCCAATCGGGCTCAGCTGTGTCCCGACGGAAGCTGTCTTTTGGGGTCCGCTGGTGGACACGGAATTTGACTATCTCTGCTCGCAGGTTTGAATGAGGTGGACTTGGGTCGCTTTGTCTAGTATCACATCGTCCCTATCCACAGTGGCCCGCAGTGTTGTTAACTCTTCGGCTGCTAGGGCTTCAGATAATGCCTCCAAGGCTAGAGCTTCAGTTTTATTTTTGGCGTGAAGCGCAACATCCGGATCACTGGCTAGAGTGATGATTCCATTGGGTCCGGGCATTTTACGCTTCATGTACCCATAATGGGGTACAACTTGAAAGCTTGTAAACGCGTCCCTCCCTAGAAGGGTGTGGTATCCGTTGTTAAAAGGAGCCACCTGGAATGTGATTTCCTCGGACCTATAATTCTCCGGGGTACCGAATACCACATCGAGTGTGATTTTTCCCGCACACCGCGCTTCCCGGGTAGGGATAATTCCCCTGAAGGTCGTGCCGCTTTGTTCAACGCGGCTTTTATCAATGTCCATCTTGTTGAGCGTTTCTTCATAAATAAGATTTAATCCGCTTCCGCCGTCCATGAGTACCTTGGTGATCCGAAGGCCATCTACGATCGAACTAAGGACCAGAGCGGCTGGTGCCCGAACAGCCCGGGATCGAGGTTCATCACTGGCATTAAAAGTTATAGCAGTGTCGTTCCAAGGGTTTATTTTCGCCACACGGTAAATTTCAGTGGAGCTTCGGCGAGCTCGCTTGCGCCTATTGTTTGAGGCAAAAGTCTCGAAGACTGTTAGTATCGTATTGTGTTCGCTGGCGGGATGTTGTTCCGCTTTTATGGCCCACAAGAAGATCCTCGCCACTTTTGCCACCGCCGAGTATCCAACATGCCTTAAGGCTATGAGTAGGTGTTGTATCCGAGTACTATGGAGCTTACATGGCCCGTCGAGCCATTCTTCCAATATGGATCTCCGCCCTGGCGTGGGCTTTGGTTTCTTGGGGGTTGGGTCGGACGACTTACGAGAGTTCGTCCGTTTAGTTCAGACAAAGGTTTTGGCGAGAGCAGTACTATCCCAAAATTCTGTTTGGGTCTTCCAAGCGCTCTCCATCGCACAGTACTTCCGTACTATGGTTTCCAAGTCCGCGAGGCGTACTATGTCGCGGCGACTTATAGCATTCAGGAGTCCTTCGTCTGTGCGGTTTTTGCAGAAAAGTGAGACCATGTCCTCTTCGCGGCAGTCCCTGACCTTGTTAAGCGCAAGGAGGAATCTGGACCAGTAGCGATGTACAGTTTCCTGGGGCTCTTGCCTGATGCGGGAGAGACAGTATAGGTCTAGTTTAAAGTCCAGATTTAGATCCGATCTAACGCCCAAGGGCGCGGGCGGTCCCGAGCTAAATAGCTCAGGATCCGGGGTGCCCAATTTCTTTGGCCCGATGCCCTATTCTAAGTCCGGGACCTGGGTCAGGTTTTCCTTTGAGCAGGTCTTTGGCTCAAGGAGTTCGGTGATCCGAACACAGCTTGTCCTCAAAGTTGAGGGGCAATCTGCGCGTGGTTCCTCCACTATCGCTATCTCATGGGTGGCCGGCGGGGACCTGATGTCCCTTTGGTCTGGTTTAAGCCCAACCTGGTCGTAGTCTGTAGCGACCCCCAGAGCGGCGATGCAATCCAAGAGCTTGTTCAGGGAGGAGAGCTCCATTGGATCCATCTGTTCGGCAAGTTCCGAACTGACGTGAAGGTTATGATTGATGACCCGAGAAGTCATCATCGGCGCCACCACCGATGGGGCGGCCATGATAAAGCCGCCGAGCCGGAGCGTCTTGCCTACAGCCAGAGTCCCCTCCAAAGTAATGTCGTCCTGGACAATGAGACTAGCCATCAAGCCTGACGGCGACGACACAGAGGAACTCTCAATGAAAGCACCAATGTCAGTGTCAAAACCGGCGGATCTCGGATAGGGGGTCCCGATCTGTGCGTCAAGGCTGATGGTAACAGGAAGCAAGGGACACAGATGTTCACCCAGGTTCGGGCCCTCTCGATGGAGGTAAAACCCTACTTCCTGCTTGATTAATATTGATGATATGGGTAGTACAAGAGTAGATCTACCACGAGATCATAGAGGCTAAACCCTAAGAGCTAGCCTATGATGGTATGATTGTAATTGTGATCGGCCTTCTAAGGACCAACCTCTTCGGTTTATATAGGCACCGGAGAGGGCTAGGGTTTACATGGAGTTGGTTACAAGGAAGGGAATATAATATCCGGATCGCCAAACTTGCCTTCCACGCCAAGGAAAGTCCCATCCGGACACGGGCCAAAGTCTTGAGTCTTGTATCTTCACGCTTCAATAGTCCGGACGTTGTACACAGTCCAGCTGTCCGGATACCCCCTAATCCAGGACTCCCTCACCCCTTGCCTCAGTATATAAAGGAGGAGAGGAGGGGAGGCCGGCCGACCCTAGAGGCGCGCCGAAGTGTGGAGTCCTACTAGGACTCCAAGTCCTAGTAGGAGTCCACCAAGAGGGAGGGAGAAGGAAGGAGAGGGAGGAAAGGAGGAAAGGGGGGCCGGCCCCCTAGTCCAATTTGGTTTGGGCTAGGGGGGCGCCGCGCCCTGCCTTGTGCTGCCTCCTCTCTTCCACCACTTGGCCCATGAGGCCCAATACTTCTTCCCCCGTATTCCCGTAACTCCCCCGTACTCCGAAAAATACCGAATCACTTAGAACCTTTCCGATGTCCGAATATAGTCGTCCAATATATCGATCTTTATGTCTCAACCATTTCGAGACTCCTCGTCATTTCCCTGATCTCATCCGGGATTCCGAACTACCTTATGGACATCAAAACACATAAACTCATAATACCGATCGTCACCGAATGTTAAGCATGCGGACCCTACGGGTTCAAGAACTATGTAGACATGACCGATACACGTTTCCGGTCAATAACCAATAGCGGAACCTGGATGCTCATATTGGCTCCCACATATTCTACGAAGATCTTTATCGGTCAAACCGCATAACAACATACGTTGTTCCCTTTGTCATCGGTATGTTACTTTCCCGAGATTCAGTCGTCGGTATCTCAATATCTAGTTCAATCTCGTTACTGGCAAGTCTCTTTACTTGTTCCATAATACATCATCTCGCAACTAACTCATTAGTTGCATTGCTTGCAAGGCTTATAGTGATGTGCATTACCGAGAGGGCCCAGAGATACCTCTCCGACAATCGGAGTGACAAATCCTAATCTTGATCTATGCCAACTCAACAAGTACCATCGGAGACACCTGTAGAGCACCTTTATAATCACTCAGTTACGTTGTGACATTTGGTAGCACACAAAGTGTTCCTCCGGTATTCGGGAGTTGCATAATCTCATAGTCATAGGAACATGTATAAGTCATGAAGAAAGCAATAACAATATACTAAATGATCAAATGCTAAGCTAACGGAATGGGTCAAGTCAATCACATCATTCTCTAATGATGTGATCCCGTTAATCAAATGACAACTCATGTCTATGGCTAGGAAACTTAACCATCTTTGATTCAACGAGTTAGTCAAGTAGAGGCATACTAGTGATGACACTTTATTTGTCTATGTATTCACACATGTACTAAGTTTCCGGTTAATACAATTCTAGCATGAATAATAAACATTTATCATGATATAAGGAAATATAAATAACAACTTTATTATTGCCTCTAGGGCATATTTCCTTCACTTGATACCCAATATGTAAGCAGTTTTACACAGGTTTTCCTTTGAAAAACTCCATTCAAACAACCCTTTATGCTTTCCAGAAATTCTACATCATTTCCAATCAACAATATGACATCCACATATACTTATCAAAATGTTGTAGTGCTCCCACTCACTTTCTTGCAAATACAAGTTTCTTGCAAACTTTGTATAAACCTAAATGCTTTGATCACCTCATCAAAGCATATGTTCCAACTCCGAGATGATTGCTCCAGTCCATAGAAGGATCGCTGGAGTTTGCATACCTTTTAGCATCCTTAGGATCGACCAAACCTTCTGGTTGTATCACATACATCCTTTCCTTGCGGAAACCGTCAAGGAAACTTTGTTTTGACATCCATCTGCCAGATTTCATAAATGAAAATGCAGCAACTGCTAACATAATTCTAACAGACTTTAGCATCGCTATGATTGGGAAAGTCTCACCACAGTCAACTCCTTGAACTTGTCGGAAACTTTTTTGAGACAAGTCGAGCTTCATAAATGGTGACATTACCATCAACGTCTGTCTTCTTCTTAAAGGTCCATTTATTCTCACTGGCTTGCCGATCATCGGGCAAGTCCACCAAAGTCCATACTTTGTTCTCATACATGGATCCTATCTCGGATTTCATGGCTCCTAGCCATTTGTTGGAATCCGGGCCCACCATCGCTTCTCCATAGCTCATAGGTTCATCGTTGTCCAACAACATGACCTTTAAGACAGGGTTACCACTCAGAAGTTGTACACACCCTTGTCGACCTACGAGGTTCGATAGTAACTTGATCTGAAGCTCCATGATCATCATCATTAGCTTTCTCTTCAACTGAGGTAGGTGCCACAGAAACATCTTTCTGTGCTGGGCTACTCTCTGGTTGAAGTAAAGGTTCAACAACCTCATCAAGTTCTATCTTCCTCCCACTCAATTCTTTTGAGAGAAACTCTTTCTCGAGAAAGGACCTGTTCTTAGCGACAAACACTTTGCCCTCAGATCTGAGATAGAAGGTATACCCAATCGTCTTGTTTGGGTATTCTATGAAGACACAATTTTCCGTTTTGGTTCGAGCTTTTCTGGCTGAAGCCTATCGACATAAGCATCGTAGCCCCAAACCCTAAGAAACAACAACTTAGGTTTCTTGCCAAACCATAGTTCATACGGTGTCGTCTCCACAGACTTAGATGGTGCCCTATTTAAAGTGAATGTAATTATCTCTAATGCATAACCCCAAAATGATAGCGGTAGGTCGGTAAGAGACATCATAGATCGTACCATATCCAATAGGGTGCGATTATGATGTTCGGACACACCATTACGCTATGGTGTTCCAGGTGGCGTCAACTGTGAAATGATTCTACCTTGTCTTTAGTGATTGCCAAACTCATAACTCAGATACTCTCCCCTTGATCAGATCGTAGGAACTTGATCTTCTTGTTATGATGATTCTCAACTTCACTCTGAAATTGCTTGAACTTTTCAAAGGTTTCAGATTTATGCTTCATTAAGTAAATATACCCATATCTACTCAATTCATCGGTGAAGGTGAGAAAACAACGATATCCACTGCGTGCGTTAACACTCATCGGACCGCACACATCAGCATGTGTGATTTCCAACAAGTCGCTTGCCCGTTCCATTGTTCCAGAAAACGGGGTTTTAGTCATCTTGGCTATGAGGCATGGTTCACATGTGTCAGGTGATTCAAAATCAAGTGACTCCAAAAGTCCATTAGCATGGAGGTTCTTCATGCGCTTTACACCAATATGACCTAAGCGGCAGTGCCACAAGAAAGTGGTACTATCATTATCAACTCTACATCTTTTGGCATCAATGTTATGAACATGTGTATCACTACGACCGAGATTCAATAAACCATTCACATTGGGTGCATGGCCATAGAAGGTATTATTCATGTAAATAGAATAACCATTATTCTCTGACTTAAATGAATAACCGTTTTGCAATAAACATGATATAATCATGTTCATGCTCAACGCAGACACCAATGCAAACAACATTTATCTTGGTTCTACTCTAATCCCGAAGGTAGAGGGAGTGTGCGATGGTGATCATATCATCCTTGGAAACACTTCCAACAGATATCGTCACCTCGCCCTTAGCTAGTCTATGTTTATTCCGTAGCTTTTGTTTCGAGTTACCAATATTAGCAACTGATCTGGTATCTAATACCCATGTGCTACTAGGAGTACTAGTAAGGTACACATCAATAACACATATATCAAATATATTTTTGTTGAAGTTGCTAGCCTTCTTATCTACCAAGTATTTGAGGCAGTTCCACTCCCAGTGACCGTTCCCCTAACAAAAGCACTTCGTCTCGGGTTTGGGTTCTTGGGTTTCTTCACTAGAGCGGCAACTGGCTTGCCATTCATGAAGTTTCCCTTCTTGACGTTGCCCTTCTTTGAAACCAGTGGTCTTGTTAACCATCAACACTTGATGCTCCTTCTTGATTTCTACATTTACGGCCTTAAGCACGATGAACAGCTCCCTTGCATGTTATAGTTCATCACGAAACTCTAGTAGCTTGGTGATAGTGACTGGAGAACTCTGTCAATCACTCTCTTATCTGGAAGATTAACTCCCACTTGATTCAGGTGATTGAAGTACCCAGACATTCTGAGCACATGCTCACTGGTTGAGTTATTCTCCTCCATCTTGTAGGCAAAGATCTTGTCAGAGGTCTCAAACCTCTCAACACGGGCACGAGCCTGAAATACCAATTTCCGCTCTTGGAACATCTCATATGTTCCATGGCGTTCAAAACACTTTTGAAGCCCCGACTCTAAGCCGTAAAGCATGGCACACTAAACTATCAGGTAGTCATCAGAACATGTCTACCAGATGTTCACAACATCCACAGACGATGCCAGAGGGCTTGGCACACCGAGCGGTGCATCAAGGACAGAAGCCTTCTGTGTAGCAGTGAGGACAATCCTTAGACTACGGCCCTAGTCCGCACAATTGCTTACAATATCTTTCAACTTAGTCTTTCTCTAGGAACGTATTAAAACAGGGAGCTAAAGCGCGAGCTATTAATCTACAACATAATTTGCAAAGACAATTTAGACTATGTTCATGATAATTAAGTTCATCTAATCAAATTATTTAATGAACTCCCACTCAGATAGACATCCCTCTAGTCATCTAAGTGATACATGATCCGAATCGACTAGGCCGTGTCCGATCATCACGTGAGACGGACTAGTCATCAGCGGTGAATGTCTCCATGTTGATCGCATCTACTATACGACTCATGTTCGACCTTTCGGTCTCTCGTGTTCCGAGGCCATGTCTGTACATGCTAGGCTCGTCAAGTCAACCTAAGTGTTTCGCATGTGTAAATCTGGCTTACACCCGTTATATGCGAATGTTAGAATTTATCACACCCGATCATCACGTGGTGCTTCGAGACAACGAACCTTCACAACAGTGCACAGTTAGGGGGAACACGTTTCTTGAAATTTTAGTGAGGGGTCATCTTATTTATGCTACCGTCGTTCTAAGCAAATAAGATGTAAACATGTCAAACATCACATGCAAATCGTAAAGTGACATGATATGGCCAATATCATCTTGTGCCTTTGATCTCCATCTTCGAGGCGCGACATGATCACCTTCGTCACCGGCATGACACCATGATCTCCATCATCATGATCTCCATCATTGTGTCTTCATGAAGTTGTCTCGCCAATTATTACTTCTACTACTATGGCTAACGGTTAGCAATAAAGTAAAGTAATTACATGGCGTTTTCATTGACACGCAGGTCATACAATAAATTAAGACAACTCCTATGGCTCCTGCCGGTTGTCATCCTCATCGACATGCAAGTCGTGATTCCTATTACAAGAACATGATCAATCTCATACATCACATATATCATTCATCACATCCTTTTAGCCATATCACATCACATAGCATACCCTGCAAAAACAAGTTAGACGTCCTCTAATTGTTGTTGCATGTTTTACATGGCTGCTATGGGTTTCTAGCAAGAAAGTTTCTTACCTAAGCAAAAGCCACAACGGTGATATGCCAATTGCTATTTACCCTTCATAAGGACCCTTTTCATCGAATCCGATCCGACTAAAGTGGGAGAGACAGACACCCGCTAGCCACCTTATGCATCAAGTGCATGTGAGTCGGTGGAACCAGTCTCACGTAAGAGTACGCGTAAGGTCGGTCCGGCCGCTTCATCCCACAATGCCGCCGAATCAAGATAAGACTAGTAACAGTAAGCAAATTGACCAAATCATCACCCACAACTACTTTATATTCTACTCGTGCATAGAATCTACGCATAGACCTGGCTCTGATACCACTGATGGGGAACGTAGTAATAATTCAAAATTTTCCTACGTGTCACCAAGATCGATCTAGGAGATGCTAGCAGCGAGAGAGAGGTAGTGCATCTTCATACCCTTGAAGATCGCTAAGCGGAAGCATTACAAGAACGCGCTTGATGGAGTCGTACTCGCGGCGATTCAAATCGCGGAAGATCCGGTCTAGTGCCGAGCGGACGGCGCCTCCGCGTTCAACACACGTACAGCCTAGGGACGTCTCCTCCTTCTTGATCCAGCAAGGGGAGAGGAGAAGTTGAGGGAGAACTCCAGCAGCACGACGGCGTAGTGGCGATGGAGCTCGTGGTTCTCCGGCAGAGCTTTGCTAATAACTACGGAGGAGGGGAAGGTGTTGGAGGAGGGAGGGGTTGCGTCAGGGGAAGGGTCCGGCTGCCCTCTCTCTCCCTCACTATATATAGGGGAAGGGGGGAGGAGGCGCCCTAGGGTTTCCCTAGGGGAGGGGCGACGGCCACAGGGGAAACCCTAGATGGGTTTGGGTGCCCCACCCCTAGGAAACTTGCCCCCAAGCCGGGAGGGTGGCTGCCCTAGGGAGGCGCCCCACCTCTCCAGTTACGTGAGATGGGGTGGAGGGGCGCCAGCTCCTTAGTGGGCTGATGTGCCCCTCCCTTGGCCCATAAGGCCCCCAACGCCACTGGGCCTCCAAACCCCTTTTGGACATGCTGGTCGTCACCTGGTACCCCCGGAACAATTCCGGACTCCAATACCCTTCGTCCAATATATCAATCTTCACCTTCGGACCATTCCGGAGTTCCTCATCACATTCGGGATCTCATCCGGGACACCGAACAACCTTCGGTAACCACATACTATTTCCCATAACAACTCTAGCGTCACCGAACCTTAAGTGTGCAGATCCTACGGGTTCGGGAACCATGCAGACATGACCGAGACACCTCTCCAGCCAATAACCAATAGCGGGATCTGGATACCCATATTGGCTCCCACATGTTTGATACGTCTCCAACGTATCTATAATTTATGAAGTATTCATGCTATTATATTATTGGGCTTTACTAAACACTTCTATATTATTTTTGGGACTAACCTATTAATTGGAGTTCCAACCCAAATTGTTGTTTTCTTGCCTATTTCAGTGTTTCGAAGAAAAGGAATATCAAACGGAATGAAACCTTCGGGAGAGTTATTTTTGGAACATAAGCAATCCAGGAGACTTGGAGTAGACGTCAGGGAAGCTTCAAGGAAGTCACGAGCCAGGGAGACGCGCCCTACCCCCCCTGGGCGCGCCCCCACCCTCGTGGCTCCCCTGACCGACTTCTTTAGCCTATATATGTCCATATACCCTAAAAACATCGAGGAATAGAATAGATCGGGAGTTCCACCGCCGCAAGCCTTTATAGCCGCCAAAAACCAATCGGGACCCTGTTCCGGAACCCTGCGGAGGGGGGATCCCTCACCGGTGGCCATCTTCATTATCCTGGTGCTCTCCATGACGAGGAGCGAGTAGTTCACCCTCGGGGCTGAGGGTATGTACCAGTAGCTATGTGTTTGATCTCTCTCTCTCGTGTTCTTGATTCGGCACGATCTTGATGTATCGCGAGATTTGCTATTATAGTTGGATCTTATGATGTTTCTCCCCCTCTACTCTCTTGTAATGGATTGATTTTTCCCTTTGAAGTTATCTTATCGGATTGAGTCTTGAAGGATTTGAGAACACTTGATGTATGTCTTGTATGTGCTTATCTGTGGTGACAATGGGATATTCACATGATCTAATCGATGTATATTTTGGTGATCAACTTGCGGGTTCCATAACATTGTGAACTTATGCATAGGGGTTGGCACATGTTTTCGTCTTGACTCTCTGGTAGAAACTTTGGGGCACTCTTTGAAGTTCTTTGTGTTGGTTGAATAGATGAATCTGAGATTGTGTGATGCATATCGTATAATCATACCCACGAATACTTGAGGTGACATTGGAGTATCTAGGTGACATTAGGGTTTTGATTGATTTGTATCTTAAGGTGTTATTCTAGTACGAACTCTTGAATAGATTGATCCAAAAGAATAACTTTGAGGTGGTTTCGTACCCTACAATAATCTCTTCGTTTGTTCCCCGCTATTAGTGACTTTGGAGTGACTCTTTGTTGCATGTTGAGGGATAGTTATATGATCCAATTATGTTATTATTGTTTAGAGAACTTGCACTAGTGAAAGTATGAACCCTAGGCCTTGTTCCCTAGCATTGCAATACCGTTTACGCTCACTTTTATCTTTAGTTACCTTGCTGTTTTTATATTTTCAGATTACAAAAACCTATATCTACCATCCATATTGCACTTGTATCACCATCTCTTCGCCGAACTAGTGCACCTATACAATTTACCATTGTATTGGGTGTGTTGGGGACACAAGAGACTCTTTGTTATTTGGTTGCAGGGTTGTTTGAGAGAGACCCATCTTCAACCTACGCCTCCCACGGATTGATAAACCTTAGGTCATCAACTTGAGGGAAATTTGCTACTGTCCTACAAACCTCTGCACTTGGAGGCCCAACAACGTCTACAAGGAGAAGGTTGCGTAGTAGACATCAAGCTCTTTTCTGGCGCCGTTGCCGGGGAGGTGAGTGCTTGAAGGTATATCTTTAGATCTTGCAATCGAATCTTTTAGTTTCTTGTTTTATCACTAGTTTAGTTTATAAAAGAAAACTACAAAAAATGGAACTAAGGGTGCCTCATATGCTTCATATTTTTAATGTCTTTCGTGAAAATGATGGGAAAGGAAAATTATGCTCAAGTACTAGAAGAAGAATTACATAGAATGCTTGGCATAAAATATTTGAATGATGAGCATGATTGCAATGTTGTTAGTATGAATTTCTTTGAATACCCATGATGCTAATGATATGCAAAGCCACAAGCTTGGGGATGCTATGTTTGATGAAGATGATATTTTTTGTCCCCTAAGTTTTGATGAGCAAATTTATTTTGACGAAAGCATGCCTCCTATCTATGATGAATATTTTGATGACACGTATGCTATAAAGAATAATGATAACCATGAAACTTGTCACCTTGATCTTAATTTTCAATCACATGATAGTTATTTTGTTGAGCTTGCTCCCACTACTATTGATGAGAATAAATTTGCTTATGTGGAGAGTAGTAAAATTTCTATGCAAGTAGATCATGAAAAGAATGATTTATGTGCTGGTTATATTGTTGAATTCATTTATGATGCTACTGAAAATTATTATGAGAGAGGATCATATGCTTCTACATATTGCAATAATATCAAGTTTCCTCTCTATGTGCTGAAAATCTTGAAGATTTGCTTGTTTTGCCTTCCTATGCTAGTTGATTATTGTTCCCATAAGTTGTTTTCTTACAAAATCCCTATGCATAGGAAGTGGGTTAGACTTAAATGTTCTAGTCATATTCTTCATGATGCTCTCTTTATGTTTCAATTCTTATCTTTTACGTGAGCATCATTGAAATCACCATGCCTAGCTAGAAAGGCATTAAAGAAAAGCGCTTGTTGGGAGACAACCCAATATTTACCCCTACTGTTTTTGCGTGTTCACATGATTAAGCTACTGTATTAATCATGTTTTATAGATTTTGTTTCAATAAAGTGCCAAGTAAGACCTATAGGATCATCTTGGATGATAATTATTTGATCTTGCTGAAAAAGACAGAAACTTTCTGCTCACGAAAACAATTGTGAAAAATCACCAGAAAGTTATAAAATACTGATTCCAATTGCCGTAGATCAATAATAAAATTATCTAGGTCTTCCTATTTTAGAAGATATTTCTGAGTTACATAAGTTTCCGTTTGATGCAGATTACTACAGACTGTTCTGTTTTTGACATATTCTGTTTTCTATGTAGTTCCAGAAGTCCTAGCTTATTTTGATGAATCTATGAGTAGTATCGGAGGGTATGAACCATAGATAAGTTGTAATACAGTAGATATTACACCAATATGAACTTATAATGAGTTCACAACAGTACCTAAGTGGTGGTTTTATTTTCTTATACTAACGGAGCTTACGAGTTTTCTGTTGAGTTTTGTGTTGTGAAGTTTTCAAGTTTTGGGTAAAGATTCGACGGACTATGGAATAAGGAGTGGCAAGATCCTAAGCTTGGGGATGCACAAGGCACCCCAAGGTAATATTCAAGGACAACCAAGATCCTAAGCTTGGGGATGCCCCGGATGGCATCCCCTCTTTCGTCTTTGTTCATCGGTAACTTTACTTGGAGCTATATTTTTATTCACCACATGATATGTGTTTTGCTTGGAGCGTCATTTTATTTTGTTAGTATTTGCTTGCTGTTATTTATAATAATGTTTTGCATCTTTATTTTCAATAAAAATATCAAGGATAGCCTTTACCATGCTTATTTTGCAAGTATACATGTTGCTGTTTCAAAACAGAAAGTTTACCGCTGTTGGAAAAATTCCCTAGAAAAGTCAGAATATGATAAAATGTTGAAACTTTTTGCATATTGAGATCTGATAAATTTTTTACAGTGTAGTATTTTTATCATAATTTTTGGAGTTAGGGAAGTATGATGAATCTTACATTCTTTACAGACTGTGCTGTTTTGGCAGATTGCTGTTATGTTTGCATTGTTTGCATATGTTTGCTTGTTTAATGATTCTATTTGAGGATAGAAGTATTAAATATGCAGAGGCATTTAGTATGCAATGTTGAATAATAATTTTAGTGATTTGTTACAGTAGAGAATGATAAGGTTATTGCGTTGATTTATACTAACTTATCTCACGAGTTCTTGTTGAGTTTTGTGTGGATGAAGCTTTTAAGATGTAGGGAAGCCGTGATATAAAAGGAATTAAGGAGACACAAAAGCTCAAGCTTGGGGATGCCCAAGGCACCCCAAGATAACATTTCAAGAAGTCTCAAGTGTCTAAGCTTGGGGATGCCCCGGTTGGCATCCCACCTTTCTTCTTCGACAACTATCAGTTAGTATCGGTTGATCCTAAGTTTTTGCTTCTTCACATGATGTTTGCTATTCTTAGAATATCATTTTGTTTTGCGTGATGTTTGAATAAAATATCAAGATCTGAAATTATGAAATGGGAGAGTCTTCACATAGCTAAATAATTATTTAACTACTCATTGATCTTCACATATATCTTTTGGAGTAGTTTGTCATTTACATGTGTGCTTCACTTATATCCTATGAGTAAATGGTTGAATGATTTGAATATCATATATCTGAAATTATATATGTTTTATATGCTTATCCCATGGGGAGTAATGACTTCACATATAAGAAGTAGAGGTGGTAAATTTATTGAAGGTTAGCAAACATTGTATTGGTCACTTGAACAATTCATGAAAGAATATTGAGCGAAGAGAGATTTCACATATAAATATACTATCTTTGTTGGTGTACAAAAAGAGGGGTGCGTTTTTTGTACCCCTATACCTGTGCACGGGCAGTCAGAGCCGCAGGAGTTAAGTCAGATGATAACCCCGGCAGGTATTAAGTCAGTTCATAAACCGGCAGGAAGTCATAAACCGGCAGACCATGTTAAACCGGCAGACCATGTTAAACTGGCAGACCATGTTAAACCGGAATACGGTAATAACTGGGTTGCCAGGGGTTATGAAGCCCATGAAGGGAAGTCAAAATAGTTTAAGTCTTAGTCCGAGTTGGACTCCACATGTAACCCGTCCCTTCAACATATATAAGGAGGGGCAGGGCTCCCCAAAGAGGGACAAGCAAACAACAATCTCTATGGCTAGACACAATTAGAGGAGAGCCGGTTTACGGCGACTCCCTCGTGATGATAATGAGATCTAGCCTCAAACATCATGTAGGGTTGTTACCGGATGATGTTTCCCGGGGCCAGAAGCTGTCTAAATCTTTGTCTTGCGTGTTGTGTTTCTCGATTCCGCTCAACCCCTCTCAAGCTACCACATAGATGCGTTGGCCTCATGACTAAGTCCTCACACTAAGGACATCTGCCGTGACAATTCCACGACACCTACGGTCACACCAAGCAGAGCAGGGGAGGTAAGCCAAGGTAAGACCAAAGCCCAAGATAATAAGAGCAACGCCAAGGCCAAGACCACAAGGAGCAGAGGGATGAAGCAGGCGCCCCCCGGCAAGACCCTTGCCGAGCAGTTTCAAAGAGCCCCTAAGAAGACCCTTGCCGCCAAGAGCTCGCCCCACACCAACAGAGCGAGCCACCCTTGAGCCCACGGTCCCCAACGCCATCATCCACGTGGAGCCAGGGCTCAGGAAGGCACCTCTATGGTGGCATGCAGATCTTTGTGAAGACAAATTCAAGATCAGATGAGGATTAAAAGACGATGATCCTCGGCAAGATCCTTCCGAGGAAGGCTACCAGACCCCCGGCAAGGCCCTTGCCGGGGATGCCAGCGCGCCATGGCAAGACCCTTGCCGGGCCACACGGCAAGACCCTTGCCGGGCCACCCGGCAAGGCCCTCACCAAGGATAACAGCAGGGCCACTGCCAGGCCCACGCCAACCAAGCTTCCACCGCCGTTCATATGCAGCTGCCAGCGCAACCAGCTGGGCGAGCACCTGCGTGGCAACATGCAGCTCCCAGGCCAACTCATCGAGCGCCTGCGTGGCGGCATGCAGATCTTCGTTAAGGCTCCACCACCGCGCCACCTCAGCTGCCTGCCTGCCTACATGGCACCGCATGCATCGCTGGCCAAGGCGCGTGTCGAAGCGAGGAGGAGCGGCGACGGACGGGACGGGCCTCACCCCCGTCCCCGATAAAGCAAGGGGACACCTAAGCTACGCATTAAATGCGTCTTGTCTTGTACTACGAGCGATAAGCTGAGGGCGCTGTACGGCTTTCCACCTCCGTGTGCCACTATGGCATCCCTTCCGACTATAAAAGGAGGCCCATGGCATATCGGAGAAGGATTCGCTCTTTCAACCACGACCGACCACAGCTAGTTCGAGAGCTCAAGAACTCTCAAATACACCCACCAAAGCATTACTAGGGTTTTACGCATCCTCGCGGCCCGAACCTGGGTAAACGATCCTTGTGCTGTCGACTAGCCCTGCTCTTCTCGCAACCCCGCGCCCCAGCAACTGTAGTAGGGATTCTTGTGATCCCATAGGTGTCGATTCCACACCGACATCTTGGCGCGCCAGGTAGGGGGCGCAATTGTGAGAATCTGGTCTAGTAGTTAGCCCAGCAGTTCTTCATCGCCATGGCTCCTAAGAAGAAGACGGCCACGGTGATCGGCTCGTTGGGAGCAAAACAGCCCGCGCCGGTGCGGACGAGCATCGACCGATCATGACAGACTCGGGCCGCGGTCAGCGAGCACCAAAGATCACCCAGTGCAGTCGAGCTCGGCGAGCGGCATTGTCAGCAGGCCAGACGACCGCCGCCGCCGCCAGATCCAAAGACGGAGCAGGGCCCCCCGCAGGCGGCATGGGGCCCTCCAGGGGTGTCATTGTGCCACCTCCGGGCGGTGCAACAACCTCCAAGACGCCCACACCGGCGACCACCACGCGCTCTTCCCATGGTGTGCGCGCCGAGCAGCATCACCACGTTGGTGACCCTGGGCACCACCGTGGGAAGAGCCCTGTGCGTCGTCCGCAAGATGAAGGGGTTCAGCACGCCGCCAAGCGCCGGCGAAATGGCACGCAGCCGCTGGTCGAACGGAGCTCCTTCTAACGTAGTTAGAAGTCGGCCGCCGCAATCCACGTAGCCGCCGCCGCCGCCCACGCCAATGAAGCTTTATGCTGCTGCAGCTACCTCGACTTCCTCCCGCTGCGGAGAAGCTCGATGAGTGGAGGGCCACCATCCGGAGCCTCGCCGCCGCCGCAAACAAAGACAATCTGCGACCGAGGGGCCTCGGTCGGCGCTTCCACCGAGCCACCACATGTCGGCACCGGAGGACCGGGAGCTGCAGCCACGGTGCACTCTCCTCCTCCTCGCCATCCGCCGCGGGCATCGACCCGTCCGCGACGACGCCAGATAACGCTCCATAGCGCCGTCCGACCATGACCCTCCGCGACCAGCGCCAGTCCTTCGGGAGCGAAGCTCACAAAGACGCCGAACCATCGCCGAAAGTGCCGGCGCAAACGCGCCGCCAGTCGGACAAGCGGGCGGGACCCGGTATGGACCACCCGACACCGGGGGGCCCTGGCGGCCTACTTTACGAGGTGGGCTGCCCGGCCTTTACCCGTGAGCTGCGGCAGTTCCAGTGGCCGTCCCACCGCACGTTCAAGCCCGACGTCGGCGAGAAGTACACTGGCAAGACCCATCCGTCCGAAGTTCTCAAAGATCTACACCATCGCGATGCAGGCTGCTGGGGCTCGCGGCGACAAGGTGCTTGCCAACTATTTCCCGCTGGCACTCAAGCCCAATGTGATGTCTTGGTTGATGCACTTTCCGGTGGATTCCATTTCTTCTTGGTCGGATCTGTGCCATGAGTTCATTGGCGCCTTCATAGGAGGCCACCAAGCTCATGGCCAGGCCAGTGATCTGCATATCATTCCCTAGAAGGAAGGGGAGACCCAGCGCAAGTACATCCAGAGATTCAGCCGGGTGCAGTATAAAATCCCCGATGTTCATCCCGCCGCTGTGATTAGCGCGTTCCAGCAGAACATGCGCAACCGCAAGATGCGCGAAGAGCTGGCGATGACCAAAGTTAAGGATGTGGCCGAGCTCTACGTTCTAGCCGATAGGTGTGCCCGGGCTGAAGAGGGAAGGAAGTACCCCGGCGAAGACGCCGGGCGGAAACCGACTTTACCGATGAAGATGCCGCCACCCCGATGAAGAAGGGCCGACGTCGCAACAGGAAATGCAAAGGCAAGTCCATGCTTGCAGTTGAGGGATCTGACGATACCGGTGCCGGCAAGAAGGTCAAGGTAGACGCCCCCGGCAAGGAGATTGCCGAGTGCGCCACCTGCCGGGCCTTGGCGGCTACCGACAAGCCAGGAAGCTCCGGCAAGCAATACTCCAAGATCCACCGCACCAAGGGCCATGACCTCCAGAACTGCCGACAAGTCGAGCTGCTTGCTGAGAAGCAAAAGGCTGAGTACGAGAGGCGGGACAAGGAGAAGGACCAGGACGGTGCTGAGGGATCCGGCAAGAAGCATGGCGGCCAAGGAGGCCACCCCGGCAAGGACAACCAGCAAGAGAGGCCCGCCCGGGGCCGCGACAAGAAACTAGAAGATGATGATCACGACGAGGACGACGAGTCTGGTGAGCAAGGGTTCCAGAAGGCCACGGTGGCCATGTGCATCAATGGCGGCGCCTCGCTGCATACCTCTCACCGCCACCAAGCAAAGGCACGTGAGATTACAAGAGCGTAGCCGCTGCTCGACGCCGTAAGCTGCTAAAGTGGTCCAGCACGCCCCTCATCTTTGATGCCGAGGACCACCCTGACCGCACTGTCGCAGTCGGGTGTTTGCCATTGTTGGTCTCACCAACGATACGCAACCTCTGGTTGAACAAGATGTTGGTTGACGGCGGGGCCAGCCTGAACCTGATCTCGCCTGTCATGATCAAAAGGTTGCAAATCCCTGATGGAGACCTCGAGGATACAGGCACGTTTCAAGGGGTCAATCCAGGAAGGAGCTAGCCGAAGGGAAAGGTCACACTGCCCGTGACATTTGGAGGAGAGTTGAACTACATGATGAAGAGGATCGTCTTCGACGTGGCCGAGATCCCCTTGCCCTACAACGGGATCCTTGGCCGCCCGGCGCTAGCCAAGTTCATGGCGGCGTCACACTACGCCTACAACATGCTAAAGATGCCCGGGCCGTTGACCATCATCTCCGCCCCTCCGACAAGAAGGACGCGCTGATCTGCACCGACCAACTCTACCGGGCAGTTGCAGCAGCCACCGCCAAGGCACTCGCCTCGCCGCTGAAGGCCCGGAGGGAAGAAGAAGTCCGACAAGACCTCTCGCACCCACTCCGCAAGCGCACCTCCTCGAGTGTTGTGCTACCGCCGAGGACGTGCTGTAGAGCTCTACCGACAAGAGCAAGAGATCCAGAGCCGAGCCGCCAAGACCAAGAAGGTGCCCGCTGTGGAGGATGGCATGGAGGGGCCTTCACCATAGGCTCCACCTCGACAAAGAATAGGAAGGCACGCCGTCACCTTCCTACGGGCGAATGTCGACGTGTTTGCGTGGCAAGCATCCGACATCCCCGTGTTCCTGTGGAGGTGACTGAGCACCACCTAGCTGTCTGCCCTCACGCCGCCGCCGGCCAAGGTAAGGTCGTGAAGCAGGCTCGAGAGGCAGGAGTTCATCACAGAGGAGATCGAAGTTGGAAGCGGCGGTTTGGTGAGAGGAGTGCTCCACCCGACGTGGTTGGCCAATCCGTAGTGGTGCGCAAGGCAAATGGAAGTGGAGGCTGTGTATTGATTACACAGATATCAATAAGGCTTGTCCTAAGGACCCTTCCGCTGTCTGCAAGATCAACCAGATTGTTGACTCCACACCGGGTGTGATCAGCTTATCATTCCTCGACCCTAGTCGCTACCACCAGATCTTCATGACAAGAGAGGATGAAGAGAAGACAACATTCATCACCCCATGTGGTACGACCGCTTTTACTTGATGCCTTCGGGTTGAAGAGTGCTGGCTCAACATTCGCAAGAGCAGTCCAAATTGGTTTTGAACCTCAGCTCCATAGAAATATGGAGGCATACATGGATGACATAGTGGTCAAAACCAAGGACGGGCCAACTCTGTGCAAGATCCGAAGAGACATTTGCCAACCCACGCAAGATCAACCTCAAGCTGAACCCCGAGAAGTGTGTCTTCGCGCTCCATCCGCCAAGCTTCTCGGTTCTTTGTGTCGCAGCTAGGGATCGAGGCAAACCTGCATAAGATCAAGGCTATTGAGCAGATTGAGGCGCCCAAGCGGATCAAAGATGTGCGGCCGGCTCACCGCCGCGCTGCCGCCATGAGCCGATTCATCTCCAAGTCCGCCAAGCGCGCCCTTCCTTTCTTCAAAATCTTGAAAAAGGCAGGCCCAATGGAGTGGGCCCCAGAAGCTGACCGCATTCAAGCTACCTGTGGAACCAGGTACCTTTTTTCTCCGGCTAAATCAACCATTCGTCGAACCATCAACAAGGTAACAAGCGGAGGAAGTCAGGTCCCTGCAAGTACTTTCCTACCAAGCCCCTAGGGCTGCCGCAAGGGTGCCTGCTGGCGCCGAGCCGCCTAATAGCAATCGGCTCGCAGGCGCCAAGCCCTCAAGTCAGAGACAATCGCCCCATGGCGGAAGAAATGCCTTTGGTCCTGCTGCCGAGCCCTGTGCTCCGCATGGGTGCAGATATCGCCCAATTCCTCCAAACAGGGAGCTTCCCGAGGAGTAGGAAGAAGCGGAAAGTAGCCCATCGTCCGCTTCTGTACCAGCCGCCGATGACGACTGCACAGAGAAGGCCAAATGGTGTGAAATTGAAGTGCATCCCCGGAGGAAGGACTGGAGCTGTTGGCGGAGATACACCGAGGCATATGTGGCTCCCACATAGGATCGAGGGCCCTTGCCGGAAGGCGCCCGAAAGGTTTCTTCTCGCCCACCGCCTCCGTGATGCGACGGCACTAGTAACCAAGTGTGAAGCGGTCGGCCCATTCAAAGAAGCTTCATCAACCAGCTCAAGCCCTTCAAACAATCCTCTCTCTCCGCCATTCTTGGTCTGGGGCTCGATATATCGGGCCCTTTGCCCCGCATTGTCGGGGGCTTTGAGTACTTGTACGTTGTGATCGACAAGTTCACAAAGTGGCCGGAGGTGGAAGCAGTGAGAAAGGTGACTACTCAATCAGCTGTCAAGTTTTTCAAGGGACTGGTCTGCCGTTTTGGTGTGCCAAACAGAGTCATCACCGACAACGGCACGCAGTTCACGAGCCACACCTTCATGCAATACATTCAAGACCTCGGCAACAAGGTCTGTTTTGCTTCCGTGGCGCACCCACGGAGCAACGGCCAAGCGAAGAGGGCAAATGCTGAAGTGTTGCAAGGCCTAAGGACAAAGACTTTTGACAAGCTGCGCAAGAGCGGAAGGCGCTGGATTGATGAATTGCCGGCGGTTCTTTGGTCGACCAGGACGACGCCAAATCGAGCCACCAGCCAGACACCTTTTGCCCTGGTCTACGGGGCAGAAGCAGTTCTCCCCACGGAACTCATATACGGGTCACCTCGAGTGCTCTCTTATGATGAGCTTGAGCAAGAGTAGTTGCGCCAAGATGACGCGACGCTCCTTGAGGAAGATCGTCTTCGCGCGGCTGTGAGAGCAGCGCGCTACCAGCAAGCCTTACGCCGCTACCATAGCCGCAAGGTTCATCCCCGAAGCTTTGAGGAAGGCGACCTTGTTCTTCGGCATGTTCAGTCGGCCAAGAATGCCAACAAGTTGACGCTGAAGTGGGAAGGCCCTTATCGGGTAATACGAGTGACCAGGCCCGGCGTAGTCCGCCTGGAGACTGAAGATGCCGTCCTAGTGAGCAACTCCTGGAACATCGAGCATCTTCGCAAGTTTTACCCATAAGGTGCGGCTTGCCGGGCCTCCCGGCAAGACACCTTTTGTACAAGCTTTGCCGGCAAGGCATGTGACCCTTTGTACAAAGCCAGGCGCAGACCCTGAGCCTAAATAAATGAAGCGTCGGCGCCCTAAGTCGTAGCATGCATGCTAGGTCGAGTCTCTTCCTTGGTTAGGGTTGATAGTGCTCAGCAGCGACTAACCCCTAGCTTAGAGGTCGAAAAGATCTATCTGCTTTTCTTTTCTGCCTCCTTGGTCTGTGAGGGCACATGAGCACTTCTACCGAGCTACTTGGAAGAAGGGAACGGGTCACAGACTCAATTCCCCGCAAACCAGAGTTGCCGGGGGCTGCAAGCATGAGGATCCAACCACGGCAAGACAAGGTTGCCGGGGGCTGCAGATCCGGATAAGTCTTTTATCCTCTGTCATGCATTTCGGAACAGGACTAGGGCATGTGAGACCTCGTTTTTATTTCTAGGCTGCCGTGCTCCCCTTTTTCCTATACCTAAGGATTATTTCCTAGGTCCGGATTTGGTTGTAGCCACGGCGGCAAGGAGGTAGAACGAGGAGCCTAAAGCCCACTTCATCCCTGCCTCCGCCAAGAGCGCGAGAACGGTCGAGTGGAGTGGGGGGACGGCAAGGCTCTGTCGGTGAAAACGCTTATCTTAAACAATAACAAGGATTCGCTCCTTGTCGCGGGATTTACCCACGAACGAAAAACCCGGCAAGCATCCCTTTTTCATTAAAAACATCCCATACAGGTACAATTCGTATGGAATGTAAAACATGAGCAAGGGGATTACAAGTTCTAAATCTAATGAAGGCCCGCTGGCTTACAAACTAAAAAAGAGATAAGATGCCCGTAATCCCTTTCTTGTCCCTCTCCTCAGGAGGCAGGTCAAGGAGGCGAGAGGGCAAAAGGGGCGCCTAGGCGAGCTACGAGCAGCAGAAAGCACCAAGATAACACCTTGGTGGTCGCCCACGGGTGGGCTGGTGATGACGGTGCCGAGAAAGGAGCTGGAAGACGAGGCGGCAGGACCGGCAATACGCGATGAAGGTGTCGGTGCCCGCGTACTCCGAGTTGACGGCCTTGCCGCCCGCCCTCTTCCTCTTCCGCAGCCTCCCGACGCCAACCGCCCAAGGAGACGACCCCGAGAAGTTCAAGGAGCTGGCCCCGCCCCCGGCAAACCTCTGCCGGAGGAGCGGCCAGGTGCAGATGCTGCTGCTGCCGCACCCGCCCAGGCGTGGGGCGTACGATGCCTAGTCGGACTCGTCCCCGTCATCTGCCCCACTGTCCTCCTCATCACTTTTGCTCGAGGAAGAGCTTCCATCGTCGGAATCTCCGTCGGAGGAGCTCTCCACGCAGCACTTCAAAGTAGTTCAACTCTCCGAAGACCTTGACGGAGAGCAGGTCGTCCTCCATTAATTTGAAGTAGAGGATGAGCCCCGCCGTCAGGCTGTGGATGCGAGCGAACGTCTTCCACCCGCGACGGAGGTACATGACCCGAGAAGCCGGGAAGTCGACGTCGACCCGCGTGCCCCCATTCCCACAACCCCTCATGTGCAATTTGAGGGATTGGGGCCGGTCACGCTCCATCTCCTGAGCAAACGGGGTGGGAAGACGGAGACGGTGACGCGGAGGCCGGCAGCCTGATGAAGAACTCGCGGGGCTGGTCTCCGACATGGCCTTCCATCGGGAAAGGCACCATTGGCGGGGCGGCCGGCGACCGCCTGCCCTCCTCTTCCCCGAGCACTACGACCTCTGCCCCGGCCTCGCCCACGACCTCGCCCCCTCCCCCTTCCCCTCGCGACCAGTTCCACCACCACGGGCTCAGGAGGAGGAGGGACGCGCTGCCACCGTCGAGCCTCGCCGCCACCGTCGAGGGACCCGGGTTCCCTTTCTCCATGGCGAGTGAAAGGAAGAAGCAGAAGCAAGAGGAGATAGATGACAGAAGAATGCGGGACGCTATCCCCCCTTCCCCCTCTTTATAAAGGGGCGGGTCGGGCTCGCCGCCTGGCCGCCAATCCATCCACCGGAGGCGCAGGGAATCAGACCGCCCGCTGCCCCAACCAGCGACGCCCGGTTTCCCGCCCCACCGCTTGCACCCCAAAGCATGAAGGACACGTGGCGGACGTGGCAGAATCGAGGGACGAGTGAAGTGACATCTCTCCACCCCATGATCGTGGGAGTGGACACCTTGAAGACCGCGACCCAGCCCTGCTCAAGAATGAGCCGCGCCCACGCCCCTCTTTACGGGAAGGCGCGAGCCGCTTTATCATGATATGATGCATGCGTGTGGAAACCGCCCATGCATGCCACCCACGCCACGCAACCCTTCCATGCCGCCGCTGCTGGTCATGGGAAGCGCAGCGCTAAAAGTCTTATCACAAAACCGCCCCGCCGCTCACAAGACCGCTTTTGGGCCTGGCCCAACAACGTGTCGCTTATGTGTGGCTCAGCTCGAGGCTCCTGCTGTACAAAAAGAGGGGTGCGTTTTTGTACCCCTATACCTGTGCACGGGCAGTCAGAGCCGCACCTACGGTCACGCCAAGCAGAGCAGGGGAGGTAAGCCAAGGTAAGACTAAAGCCCAAGATAATAAGAGCAACGCCAAGGCCAAGACGACAAGGAGCAGAGGGATTTAACCAGCACCCCCGCAAGACCCTTTGCCGGAGCAGTTCAAAGAGCCCCGCAAGACCTTTGCCGTGCAGCTCGCCCCACACCAACAGAGCGAGCCACCCTTGAGCCCACGGTCCCCAACGCCATCATCCACGTGGGGCCAGGGCTCGGGAAGGCACCTTTGTGGTGGCATGCATATCTTTGTTAAGACATATTCAAGATCAGCTGAGGATTAAAAGACGACGATCCTCGGCAAGATCCTTGCCGAGGAAGGCTACCAGAACCCCGACAAGGCCCTTGCCGGGGACGACAGCGCGCCACGGCAAGACCCTTGCCGGGCCACACGGCAAGACCCTTGTCGGGCCACCCGACAAGGCCCTCACCAAGGACGCCAGTAGGGCCACCGCCAGGCCCACGCCAACCAAGCTTCCACCGCCATTCACATGCAGCTGCCAGCCCAACCAGCTGGGCAGGCACCTGCGTGGCAACATGCAGCTCCCGGCCAACTTATCGAGCGCCTGCGTGGCGGCATGCAGATTTTCGTGAAGGCTCCACCACCGCGCCACCTCAGCTGCCTTCCTGCCTACATGGCGCCGCACGCATCGCTAGCCAAGGCGCGTGTTGAAGCGAGGAGCAGCGGCGACGGACGGGACGGGCCTCACCCTCGTCCCCGATAAAGCAAGGGGACACCTAAGCTACGCATTAAATGTGTCCTGTCCTGTAATACGAGCGATAAGCTCAGGGCACTGTACGCCTTTACACTTCATGTGTGCCACTGTGGCAGCCCCTTTCGACTATAAAAGGAGGCCCATGGCATACTGGACAAGGATTCGGCTCATTCGAACCACGCACTGACCACAACTAGTTCGAGAGCTCAAGAACTCTCTGAAATACACCCACCAAAGCAGGACTAGGGTTTTATGCATCCTCGCGGCCCGAACCTGGGTAAATGATCCTTGTGCTGTCTACTAGCCCTGCTCTTCTCGCAACCCCGCGCCCCGGCAACCATAGTAGGGATTCTTGTGATCCCATAGGTGTCGATTCCACACTGACAATCTTGGACATCTTTTATGATTGTGAGCACTCATTAAAATATGACATGCTAAAAGGTTGATGTTAGACAAGTAAGACAACGTAATGGGTTATGTTTTCTTATATATGAAATAAAGTATATTGTCATGGATCATTCAACATGCTGAGCTTGCCTTTCCACCTCATGCTAGACAAATTCTTTGCACCAAGTAGAGATACTACTTGTGCTTCCAAATATCCCTTAAACTAGTTTTGCCATGAGAGTCCACCATACCTACCTATGGATTGAGTACGATCCTTCAAGTAAGTTGTCATCGGTGCATGCAATAAAAATTGCTCTCTTAATATGGATGATCTATTAGTGTGGAGAAAATAAGCTTTATACGATCTTGTGATGTGGAAGCAATAAAAGCGACGGACTGCATAATAAAGGTCCCTATCACAAGTGGCAATATAAAGTGACGTTCTTTCACATTCAGATTTTGTGCATCCAACTATAAAAGCGCATGACAACCTCTCGCTTCTCCTCATAAGGGCCTATCTTTTATTCTTGTCTTATACCTTATGCAAGAGTCATGGTGATCTTCACCTTTCCTTTTACATTTTATCCTTTGGCAAGCACATTGTGTTGAAAAGATCCTATATATATATATATATATATATATATATATATATATATATATATATATATATATATATATATATATATATATATATATATATATATATATATATATATATATATATATATCCAATTGGATGTAAGGCATCATGAACTATTATTGTTGACATTACCCTTGAGGTAAAAGGTTTGGAGGCGAATCTATAAGCCCCTATCTTTCTCTATGTCTGATTAAAACCTTGAACCCATAAATATCACGTGAGTGTTAGAAATTGTGAAAGACTAAATGATAGTTGAGTATGTGAAGTTTGCTGAATCAAAGTTCTGACATAGACTCTTCCTGAAAATAAGATGAATTGTAATTGTTTGATGACTAATAACACGGTTTGTTAGTTTTCAAGAAAGTTTATGGTCTATGCTTTAACATGTGAATAGCTTGTTACTTGATCATGAAAAGTTTTATGAAATGAGCTACTGTTATGATATATAATGATGCTAGAAAAGTTGATTGAAATTATAATTGATCAAACTTGTGCACCTGCTAGCATTCACACTTCATAAATTATTTCTTTTATTATTTACCTACTCGAGGACGAGCAGGAATTAAGCTTGGGGATGCTGATACGTCTCCAACGTATCTATAATTAATGAAGTATTCATGCTATTATATTATCTGTTTTGGATGTTTATGGGCTTTACTAAGAACTTTTATATTATTTTTGGGACTAACCTATTAACCGGAGGCCCAACCCAAATTGTTGTTTTCTTGCCTATTTCAGTGTTTCGAAGAAAAGGAATATCAAACGGAGTCCAAACATAATGAAACCTTCGGGCGAGTTATTTTTGGAACGGAAGCAATCCAGGAGACTTGGAGTAGACGTTAGGGAAGCTTTGAGGAAGCCATGAGGCAGGGAGGCGCGCCCTACCCCCTGGGCGCGCCCCCACCCTCGTGGGCCCCTCATGGGCGGACTTATTTCGCCTATATATGTCCATATATCCTAAAAACATCGAGGAACAGAACAGAACGGGAGTTCTGCCGCCGCAAGCCTCTGTAGCCACCAAAAAACAATCGGGACCCTGTCCCGGCACCCTGCCGGAGGGGGGATCCCTCACCGGTGCCCATCTTCATCATCCCGGCGCTCTCCATGACGAGGAGGGAGTAGTTCACCCTCGGGGCTGAGGGTATGTACCAATAGCTATGTGTTTGATCTCTCTCTCTCTCTCTCTCTCTCTCTCTCTCTCTCTCTCTCGTGTTCTTGATTCGGCATGATCTTGATGTATCGCGAGCTTTGCTATTATAGTTGTATCTTATGATGTTTCTCCCCCTCTACTCTCTTGTAATGGATGGATTTTTCCCTTTGAAGTTATCTTATCGGATTGAGTCTTTAAGGATTTGAGAACACTTGATGTCTGTCTTGCATGTGCTTATCTGTGGTGACAATGGGATATTCACGTGATCTACTTGATGTATGTTTTGGTGATCAACTTGTGGGTTCAGTAACATTGTGAACTTATGCATAGGGGTTGGCACACGTTTTCGTTTTGACTCTCCGGTAGAAACTTTGGGGCACTCTTTGAAGTTCTTTGTGTTGGTTGAATAGATGAATCTGAGATTGTGTGTGCATATCGTATAATCATACCCACGGACACTTGAGGTGAGATTGGAGTATCTAGGTGACATTAGGGTTTTGATTGATTTGTATCTTAAGGTGTTATTCTAGTACGAACTCTTGAATAGATTGACCCGAAAGAATAACTTTGACGTGGTTTTGTACCCTACAATAATCTCTTCGTTTGTTCCCCGCTATTAGTGACTTTGGAATGACTCTTTGTTGCATGTTGAGGGATAGTTATACGATCCAATTATGTTATTATTGTTAAGAGAACTTGCACTAGTGAAAGTATGAACCCTAGGCCTTGTTTCCTAGCATTGCAATACTGTTTAGGCTCACTTTTATCATTAGTTACCTTGCTGTTTTTATATTTTCAGATTACAAAAACCTATATGTACCATCCATATTGCACTTGTATCGCCATCTCTTCGCCGAACTAGTGCACCTATAAAATTTACCATTTTATTGGGTGTGTTGGGGACACAAGAGACTATTTGTTATTTGGTTGCAGGGTTGTTTGAGAGAGCATCTTCAACCTACGCCTCCCACAGATTGATAAACCTTAGGTCATCCACTTGAGGGAAATTTGCTACTGTCCTACAAACCTCTGCACTTGGAGGCCCAACAACATCTACAAGGAGAAGGTTGCGTAGTAGACATCAATGTTCCACGATGATCTCATCGGATGAACCACGATGTCGGGGATTCAATCAATCCCGTATACAATTCCCTTTGTCCATCGGTATGTTACTTGCCCGAGATTCGATCGTCGGTATCCCCATACCTTGTTTAATCTTGTTACGGCAAGTCTCTTTACTCGTTCCGTAACGCATGATCCCATGGCTAACTCCTTAGTCACATTGAGCTCATTATGATGATGCATTACCGAGTGGGCCCAGAGATACCTCTCCGCCATACGGAGTGACAAATCCCAGTCTCGATCCGTGCCAACCCAACGGACACTTTCGGAGATACCCGTACTGCACCTTTATAGCCACCCAGTTACGTTATGACGTTTGATACACCCAAAGCACTCCTACGGTATCCGGGAGTTACACAATCTCATGGTCTAAGGAAATGATACTTGACATTAGAAAAGCTCTAGCAAACGAACTACACGATCTTGTGCTATGCTTAGGATTGGGTCTTGTCCATCACATCATTCTCCCAATGATGTGATCCCGTTATCAACGACATCCAATGTCCATGGTCAGGAAACCACGACCATTTATTGATCAACGAGCTAATCAACTAGAGGCTTACTAGGGACATGTTGTGGTCTATGTATTCACACATGTATTACGGTTTCCGGTTAATACAATTATAGCATGAATAATTGACAATTATCATGAACAAGGAAATATAATAATAACCATTTTATTATTGCCTCTAGGGCATATTTCCAACAGTCTCCCACTTGCACTAGAGTTAATAATCTAGTTCACATCGCCATGTGATTAACACTCATAGTTCACATCGCCATGTGACTAACACCCAAGAGTTTACTAGAGTCAATAATCTAGTTCACATCACCATGTGATTAACACTCAATGAGTTCTAGGGTTCGATCATGTTATGCTTACGAGAGAGGTTTCAGTCAACGAGTCTGCAATATTTAGATCTATGTGTTCTTCACAAATCTCTACTTCATATTGTAGATGTCGCTACTATGCTCCACATGGAGCTATTCCAAATGGTTGCTCCACTATACGTATCCGGTTTGCTACTCAGAGTCATCCGGATAGGTGTTAAAGCTTGCATCGACGTAACCCTTTATACCGAACTCTTCATCACCTCCATAATCGAGAAACATTTCCTTATTCCTGGACAATTTTGACCGCTGTCCAATGATTCACTCCTGGATCACTCTTATACCCCCTTGTAAGACATGTGGCAAGGCACATCACGGTACACAACATGGCATATCGTATAGAGCCTATGGCTAAGGCATAGGGGACGATGTTCGTCCTTTCTCTTTCTTATGCCGTGGTCGAGCTTCAAGTCTTAACTTCACACCTTACAATGCAAGCAAGAACTCCTTCTTTTGACTGATCCATCTTGAACTCCTTCAAGATCATGTCAAGGTATGTGCTCTGTGAAAGTCTTATCAGGCATCTTGATCTATCTCTATAGATCTTGATACCCAACATCTAAGCAGTTTGACACAGGTTTTCCTCTGAAAAATCCATTCAAACAACCCTTTATGCTTTCCAGAAATTCTACATCATTTCCGATCAACAATATGTCATCCACATATACTTATCAAAATGCTGTAGTGCTCCCACTCACTTTCTTGCAAATACAAGTTTCTTGCAAACTTTGTATAAACCCAAATGCTTTGATCACCTCATCCAAGCATATGTTCCAACTCCGAGATGATTGCTCCAGTCCATAGAAGGATCGCTGGAGTTTGCATACCTTTTAGCATCCTTAGGACCCGGCAGACCGAGTCCCTTGTGGTTCGGTGGGGGGGGGGGCGGAGATTGCACGAAGAGCAGATCGAGGCGATGCACACGAGCAGTTTACCCAGCTTCGGAGCTCTCCGGAGAGATAATACTCCTACTGTTGCTTGGTTGATTGTATTGTATTTTTGCTAGGGAGCAACGAGCTACAAACCTAGCTCGAGTGTCTCCGTCTCAATGAATCGAACCGAATCGAGCCGAACCCTTTCTACGCTGCACATGGGCCTCCTTTATAGGCTCAAGGGGTCACCACAGTGGCAACGTAGACGAGGGCAAAATGGGAAAATGAGTTGCGTTGGTGCAACTACCTTGTACAAAGGCAATCTACCTAACTCGACGGCAAGGGACAAAGTAATAAATGCCCGCCCATGTCGCCTAAACAAGGCAACAGGACCGTCAGAGCGCCACCGCTCGCCACGATGGCCTTCTTGTCGCCCATTATCGCTGTTTCTCCGCCGGCCGCACAACCCCTTGACACGCTGCGGCGAATAGCCCCATGGCGACATCGCTGGCGGATGAGCCGGAGCGGAGATGAAGAAGGTTGCCGTCACGCGCAAGCGCTTGCCGCGCTGAACCCTTGTCGACTCGGAATCTTGTCGCCATCGAGCCTTCTCGGCAAGCTCCTCTTGCCGGGTCTTGTTTCTTCGTGCCTTGAGGGCCTTCCCGCAAGCTCCTCTTGCCGGGCCTTGAATACTTTGTGCTTGAATGGCTCCAAAGGAACCGAGGAGGACCTTGGCGGTCACTAGGCAAGCCTTGCCGCTGGGTGTCAGAATCGCCTGCACGAAGTTCGGGATACTAGGGTACCTCTACCTAGTACACCGACAGTGCCTCGGCTCGGGCCACACACGGCGCCGAGCTCTGTTGGGCCAGGCCCAAAATAAAGTGCACGGCACGCTGCCTAGATCACGCCACATTTCGCCTCGACCCACCACGCCCCCACGAAAAAGCACGCCACCGAACGTGGCGCCGGGAGAGATCGGGGCTTTTAAGTGGAAAGCGGAATGTCCGCCTCTCTCCTCCTTATAAGCAGGGGAAACAGGCAGGACGCCCACCTCGCCATTGCTATCACATCTCAAAACCACCGCCGCCCCCTTCTTCAAGTCCGAGAGCGACGCCCGCCCCATTGCCACCGGGCGCCATCAACGCCGCCGACTCTTCCACCACCTCCGCCATGGCTCCGAAGACGACAAGGGAAGGGCGAAGTCGGCCGAGGCGCCATGCTCGCTGCATCGCGAAGGAGCGGGCCACCATCGACCCCTCACTGGCGCGGCGGAGCCGAGGAGGGCTACTACCTCTTCTGTCGACGGAAACGCTGGCGCACTCACAAGACGAGGGTGATCTCCGCCACAGATCCGAGAAGGTTTCGCTGGCATCCTTCTTCGCGCTTCTATCAAGGGCTCGCCCACCTTTTCCAATTCTTTATGACATCATGAACACCTACGGCCTCCGCCTCCTTGATTTCACCCCCAACGCTGTCCTGACAATGGCAGTTTTCGCACACCTTTGCGAAAACTTTGTCGGAGTCCACCCAAACATAGCCCTCTTCCGACACTTCTTCATGCCCCGCGTTGAGAGAGGAGAGCCACTTGCCGGAGGGATTGCTTGGATCTCTAGGATCGGCAAGAAAGAAGCTTATCTAGAAGGAGAGCTCCGCAGCAAGTGGGAGGAGTGGAGAGCCGATTGGTGTTGGATCATAGAGGAGAACCCGCAGCCCTTCACTACCCAGCGCCAAACTCCCATAGTGCGCGGCAACGATTGGAGCAACTTGGCGCTGGAGGATGCTAGGTTGAAGATTGTCGTGACCCGGATCTTGCGCCTCAGGCATGCCGGACTCACCATAGGCGCTGTTGGCGCGGATTTCCTTCGCCGCCGCATCGCTCCCTTGCAGGAGAGGAGGAGGCCTGCTTGGGAGTTCCAAAACGCGGCGGACATCATGAGGCTGCGCCTGGCCTCAACTGAATTTTACCGCCTTGGAGCTGGATGCGATGTCGCTGGAGCTGTTCAAGCACGACCCAATCACCCCGAGTAGTTCATGTTGCCGAGGGGGTCGCCTTTGTGCAACAACTCTTCGCTGACCGCATCCGCGGCGATGATGCCACAGCGATTCCTATGGATCGCTCCAACTTGGCAAGAGCCCGCCGACGACGCTATGCAGCAGCTTCTTCGACAGCTTGGAAGAAGTGCCGATCCGCTACGACGAAAGCGTAAGTGGCTCACCGCGACACCACCGACGCCGAAGCTGCAGCGCACGCCACCAGCCGGAGGAGGCGACGGAAGCCGCTGCCACTGTGAATTCGGGTTCACCGTGGAGGAGGCGGAGGCAGCAGAGGCGGCAAGCCTTGCCGACCGAGAGGAGCTTGCCGGCGCTGGAGGAGCAGGCCGAGCCTGAAGCCGAGCCGAACGAGCCGCCGAGGGCGCCCCTCCACCTTCGTAGCTTGCCGTGGAGGAGCCCGCCCTCCAAGAAGGCGCCCGCAAGACCGGGAAGTGGCGGGAGGCGACGGGCTAACAGCCGCCTCGCTGGGCGACGCGCTTCCACTGCTGCAAGCTCAGCTCATGCTGGAGCGCCACGCTGCCACAAAGAACCGGAGCGGGCCTTCGGGACCACGGCTCCCGCACCCGCCAAGCGGCCCGAGGGAGCCTACTTTTCCAGCTCGTCAGACCGAGGCGGAGCGAATTGACTTCTCCGCGCTTAGCTCCGAGGAAGAAGAAGAAGAGTAAGATCTTGTCACCAAGTATTTGTAATTCTTCAATTTGCTGCTTTGTCTTGTATCTGACGGTTTCATTCTGAACCCTTCCTTTTCAGACGCTGCTCGTAGAGCGTCAAGAGAGCCAAGACTCCAGTGGTTGTCATCGAAGACGATCCCCTGCATGGCAGGAGGCGCTGTTCGAGACCCCTTGCCGGATCCGCAACCCTTCCTCGAGCAGCCCCAAAGACAGCCCCCAACAGAAGTATTTGGTTTATTTCCTACGGTTAGTGTGCGGGTGCTCCTTCTTATCGATATCTGACTTGTTGAATTGTGTAGGAGCAGAGCAGCCTCATCGAGGGCCCAAGTCGCCCCCAAATTTGTCTCGCTTCAACTACGCCGCCAAGGGAGAATTCTCCGCAAGGGAGCGCCTCCGCAAGGGATGCTTCTCCGACAAGGGAAGTTCCTCCGACAAGGGCAGCACCGACGATCCTCCGTGGTGGAGACCGCGCCACGATCCCATCGCAGTAATCTCCTTGCTTGAAAATTTCCCCTGGGTTCCTTTTCTTTAGTTCTTCTTTTCGAACATTTGCTTGACTGTTCTTTCTTTTTCTGATCATCAGATCAAACTGCTGGAGAGCCGATGGAGACTGAGGTTGCCGGCGAGGAGGACGCGCGCGGCAACAATGACGATGCCGCCCACATGGAGGAAGAGGCTGGCGCCGATGGGTCCGCCGGCGAGGAGGCCGCCAAGGCTGCCGCCGCAAAGGCTGGCGAGGGGTCTGGCGATCGATCGGGCGACTTCGAGGCCGCAGGAGCGCAGGTGCTACACCGACCGCCAATCCCCGCCATCGACGCAGCGCCAGTTCAAGAGCCCCACCGCGCCTTATCTCAAGGCCGGCGACGGCGCTTTCATCAAGCTCCCATGGGCGCCGAGCCTGGTGGCGCCGGTCGAGGGAGAAACCTTCGACGAGGAGCTGCTCGCCTCCGCTGGGCTGTCGCTGGTTGACGCGCCAAGCAGCAGCAGTGGCGAATCTGAGGAGGAGCAGCTGCTGAAGAAGCTGTTGTCGCTTACCGCGCTCGGCTGCCAAGCCGGAGTCCCGGAAGCACTTGTCGCGAGGGCGGAGCAGACATGGAGAAGCGCGCAGAAGAGCTCCGTGCACCAACCAAGCAGCCTCCGGACGCGGGCGTAAGAGCGGGGCGACTCACCGAGGAGCGCACGGCCTTCATCCCGAGAAGGCCGAGACCGAGGAGCAGCAAAGGCTTGCCGCGCAGAAGCCGTCACAAGAAGAGCAGAACCGCGCAGCGGAAGATCAACCTCGACAGCTATGAGGAAGATCTTTGCTGAAAGCAATCAATTGGCGGAGCCTCAAGGAAGCAAAAGACGCCACCGCAGCTACCGAGGCCGCCAAGAAGGAGTTGGAGACGCAGGGTGGCGCAGCTGGAAGCCACCTCCGTAAGAGCGGCGAGGAGGTCACCGCGCTGAAGCGCGAGCGCGAGAAGGACGCCTACACTCTTGGCGAGTTGCAGGGCCGCCTCGCTGAGAGGATCAAAGAGCTCGATGCCGCCAAGGATTCCAAGGCCGATCTTGAGCTGAAGCTGACCACCTTGACGGAGACGCTGAATGGTGCCAAGGAGCGGTCGGTGGGTTTGTTGGAGAAGATCAAGGCCAACGAGGAGCTGCTGGCGAACGCCGCGACCGCCCAGGATACCTTCAGAGAGAACGTGATGCACTGGATGGAGGGTCTTGTAGATACTGCCGCCGCCATCGACAAGGAGCTGATGGAGCTGGGGATGGTGGACCTCGGGTACTCCACAAACGAGCGCCTTCAGCCCAGCGCCAAGCTCAGCCTGCTCTCAAGGGCGCAGACGGCTTCCACGCTCCGGAGGAGATCCCAAAGCAGCTGGTCGACGAAGTTGCGCCAGATCTCGCGCAGAGCCTCCGTAAGGTGTTGATGAAGGTGGCCTTCCGCAATCCAGGCCGTTTCCCGCTTAACGCCCTCAAGTCCCCGCCACGATCGCCGACGCTGAAGCGCCAAGGCCCTTGTCGCACCCATTGTGACAGGGTGAGCGGGTCAAGAGGGTCGATGGCGACTGCAGAGACTAGGCTGCCTGCTTTATCTTTCCCTTGTCGCCGCAGATCATGTTTAGGAGAACAATCTATTAGATCCATGCATGTTATTTTTGTAATATAACTCTATCTTAGGCAATGATTGCAATGTTATTTCTCTACTTGATTCCTTCCTTTGTATGTTTGTGCCTCACGCTTAGGGAGCTTGTCGGCGCTGGGCACATTTGCCACGAAGCGCCGAGTGCGGAACATCAAGAGCTCATCAAGCGGCGCCACCTCCCGACAAGCAAGCTTGTCGCAACTAGTTGCAGCTCACTTAAGTTGTTGAGCGGACTCAAACAAAGTAAGGGTGCAAACTAGCCACGAGTTGGTTCCTTCACACAGTGTTTTTCATACAAAGCACGGTCGCTCAAGGAAGATAACTTAAAAATTTAAAAACAGGCTGCTCAAACTTTGGCAACTTAGCTTTTCTGTTGCTTGCTTCCCGAAGGCTAAACTTCCTCGAGCGACGCCATGCCCACACCATTATTCATGGATGCTTATGCCCACACCATTATCTTCTCCTCCCCCCCTGGTTAACTTGTGCGCGAGGGAACCTTCCTTTCTTTGAGAAGAAAGAAGAGAAACTAAAGTTATGGAGCCTTGTGGCTCGTTATTGCTTACCGGGTGTGGATGCTGCACAAAATGTCAGATAACACATGCAAATTGGTTATGAAAGCATGAAATTTGACAAGTTGCGCCGCAACACATGAGCTTTATCGATGCACGGGTCTGCGCCGCTTTGTACAAAGGATTACATGCAACATGGGCAAGACTTGTATTAAAGGTGGTTGCTGAACAGGTTCCGCAACAATGCTCTCTATGGTTAAAACTTACGAAGATGTTCTATGTTCCAGAGTTGCTCACCGAACGCCATCTTCGGTCTCAAGGCGACAACACCAGCCTAGTGACTCGCTTCACCCGATAAGGGCCTTCCCACTTCAAGGCCAACTTGTTGCAATTCTGGCGGACTGAATGCGCCAAGAACAAGGTCGCTTTCCTCGAAACTTCCGCACTAACTTTGCGGTTATGGTAGGGCGCAAAGCTTGTCGGTAACGAGCAGCTCAGACAAAGAGCCTCAAGTCGATCCTCCTCAAGGAGCAGCGCGTCACCTTGTCGCAGCTGCTCTTGCTCAAGCTCATCATAAGCGAGTACTGAGGTGAACCGTGATACGAAGTTCCATGGGGAGAACTGCCTCGCTCCATAGACTAGAGCGAAGGTGTCTGTCCAAAGGCTCGACGGTGTCGCTCGACGACCAAAGAACCACCGCAGCTCCTCAATCCAGCTTTCTTCCGCACTTGTGCAGCCTCGTCGAAAGTTCTGGTCTTGAGTCCTCGCAGCACTTCAGATTTGCCCTCTCCGCTTGACCGCTGCTTCTCAATGAGCAATGTTAAGCAGCACTTTGGCGCCAAGATCTTGGACGACAGCATGAAGGTGCGGTCAGAACTGTGTGCCATTGTCGGTGATAATCCTGTTAGGAATCCCAAACGCAAACAATTGACCAAGAACTTGATCGCCGACCGTGCTGTCACCTTCCTCATCGCTTCCACTTCCGCCACTTTGTGAACTTGTCGATTGCACGCATAAGTACTCAAAGCCCCGACAGCTCGGGAAGGGGCCGAGGATGTCGAGCCCCTGCACGTAAAATGTCCGTGATAAAGGGATTGTCCGGAGAGCTTGAGCTGGCCGGTGTATCTCGCTGGAATGGAACCGCACGCTTCACACTTGGTTACTTGTGCAAGCATCCCGGAGGGCTGTCGCCGAAGAAACCTTGACGGAAAGCTTTGCCGGCAGTGTTTTGGCGCCAATGTGGTGACCACATATGCCTCCATGTATCTCTTCCAACAGCTTCGCCCATCTTCCCGATGAATACACTTCAATTTCACACCGCTGAGTCTTCTTCTCGCATGTGATGTTGTCGGCAAACTGGTACATACTTGACCGCCGGGCTACTCTTTCCGCTTCTTCTTGCTCTTCGGAAGTTCTCCGTCTCAAGGAAATGGACGATTCGTTGTGCCCATGTTGGAGCTTATGCTCGACAACAAGGACTAAAGGCACATCTGCTGCGGGAACATCAGCTTCTACGGCAAGAACATGCGGCTCACCGAGCTTGATGATCCCCGCAAGCTTGCCGAGCAAGACTTGTCGGGAGCGCCTCGCTTCAATGAAGCAAACCTTAGGCTTGTCGGAGCAGATCGCTCCTCAAGAATATCTGCGTTGATTTTGGAGACCTTCTTGGCGGCGGCTTCAGGAGCTCTCTCGCCGGAAAGTAGTCACCGAAACCAACTTCCTCTTCTTGCTCTGCCCAGTTGATGGTGTCACAATGTTGAGTTAGCTTGAGCACAAAAATTCCTGGTTCCACAAGCAACTTGAGGCGGGCGCACTTTGACAGCCATCAGAATATCATTCTCGAGCTCTTGGAACATGTTCCATTTGTAGGCCGTCAAAGTGCTCTTCTAGCTTTCACTTCATCAATGTAGGCTTCCATCAACGGACTCGATAATCTTTGTTTACTTGGCGGACGACAAGCTGCGAGTCACCCCGATAATGAGCTTTGATCCCAAGGTCTACTCGCATTCAGACGGCAAGCAAACCTTCATACTCGCAGATTATTTGTTGCTTGCTCCTTGGGAAAGTGCATTTGGACTATGTATTTGAGGTGCTCTCCGATGGTGCGATAAGCAAGACGCTGCACCGGGCGCCTTGCAGCGAGAAGGCACCATCAAAATACATCAGCCACTCTTTACTTGCCTCCTTGACGGGATGCTCGCTTCTGAAATTTCTTCATCTCTGCTACGCCCATTCTGCTATGAACTCGCCAATGCTCGCTTTTGATAGTTGAAGTGCTTTCAAACTTGAGGCCAAAGCTTGACAATTCCAAAGGCCCACTTAACAATCCTGCCTGCTTCCGGATTTTGCAATATCCTCTTCAGCGGAAAGCGAGTGACGATCATATCTCATGTGCTTGAAAGTAATGGCGCAGCTTTCTCGAGGCCATGAGGAGGCCGAAAGCAGTTTCGCACACCGTAGTACCTTGACCTAGCCCCCGCAGAAGGGAACTAACAAAGTAGACCGGGCGCTGCACCATCCTTTTCTCGTGATCTTCTCGCAATCCTCAAGCAGATCCGCCCTTGTCGGGACCAGAGCTTGTCGGTGAAGCCCCCGCTTGTCGCTGGATGCATCGGCCTTGGTTGCCGGCTCTCATCCGCCTCCTTTCCGCAAGAATTAACGCAGCACTAACCATTTGATTGGTTGCCGCTATATACAGCAGCAACTTCTCTTGTGGCCTAGGTGCGATAAGTATTGGAGTGGAGGACAGGTACCTCTTTAAGTCCTCGCAGCGCAGCCTCCGCTCGAGTCCATTTCATTGACCTGCCTTTTCAAAATCTTGAAAATGGCAGGGCGCTACAGCAGACTCCAGAGATAAACCTGCCGAGAGCAGCCACGCAACCGCAAGTCTTCGTGACATCCTTGACGCGCTTTGGTGCTTCAATCTGCTCAATGGCCTTGATCTTGTCGGGATTGGCTTCAATTCCCGCTGAGATATTAAGAACCCGAGAAGCTTGCCGAAGGGATTCCAACACGCACTTCTCGGGTTGAGCTTGAGGTTGATCTTGCGCAGATTTGCAAAGGTCTCATCTAAAGCTTGAACCAGAGTTACTTTGTCCTTGCTTTGACCACTATGTCATCCATGTAAGCTTCTACATTTCGTGCATTTGCGGCTCAAAAGCCGCCATGGACTACTCTTGCAAACGTTGAACCAGCATTCTTAGCCCAAAAGGCATCCGTATAAAATAGTATGTGCCACATGGGGTGATGAATGCGTTTTCTCTCATCCTCTTCGCCATGAAGATCTGATGATATCCTGAATATGCATCGAGAAATGAAAGCAAATCACATCCAGCCGTGGAGTCAATAACTGGTCGATGCGCGATAAGGAAATGGGTCTTTGGGACAAGCTTTATTAACATCTGTGAAGTCGATACAAAGTCTCCATTTCCCATTTGCCTTTCGACAACTACCGGATTGGCTAACCACGGGAAGGAGCACCCGACAAGGCCTGCTGCTTCCAACTTCTTGATCTCTTCGCATGAACTCTTGGCGCCCACCGCTCGCTTCTGACTTTTTCCTTGACGGGCCGCGATGAGGACAGACAGCTAGGTGGTGCTCAATTACTTTCCGGGAACACCGGGATGTCGACGGTTGCCATGCAAACACATCGACATTCTCCCGCAGAGCAGCAACGCTGCCTTCCTATTTAGGGTCGAGAGTGGCACTGATGGTGAAGGTACCACCAGTGTCGTCCTCCTTTGCGGGCACCTTCTTGGTCTTTGGCAGAGCTGCCATCATCTTCTTGCACTTGCCGGTGGAGCTCGATGGTGCGTCCTCGACGGTAGCGCAGCACTTCGAAGAGGTGCGCTTGCCAGAGTGGGCAACAGAGCTCTTGCCGGACTTGGTCTTCTTCTTCCCCCCGCCCGTGTTTCCGTCGACCAGAAGAGGTAGTAGCCCTCCCTCGCCTCCTTCGGCCGAGCTAGGGGTCAAGGTGGCCCGCCTCCTTTCAGTAGCGCCAGCAGCCGCAGCAGCCGGCCGACTTCACGCCTTCCCTTGTCGGCTTTCGGAGCCATGGCGGAGGTGGTGGAGGAGTCCGACGGCGCGTGATGGCGCCGGTGGCAATGGGGGCGGAGCGCCGCCTTCTCGGACTTGAGAAGAAGGGGGAGCGGCGGTGGTTTTTGAGATGTGACAAAGAATGGCGAGGTGGGCGCCCCGCCCCTGCTTCCCGCTTATAAGGAGGGAGAGGGGCGGACGCCCGCTTCCACTTAGAAGAAAGCCCCCACGATCTCTCCCACGATGCCACGCTCGGGCGCGGCTGTCTGTGGGGGACGTGGTGGGTCCAGGCGAGTAACAAGATGATCTAGGCCAAGGTGTCTGCAGATCGCTTTTGGGCCTGGCCAAACAGAGCTCGCACTGCAGGTGGCTCCAGTCCCGGGGCTCTGCTGGTGTACTAGAGTAGGGGTACCCTAGTATCCCAACTCGCACGGGCAGCTGCAAGACCTCGCTGCAAGGCTTGCCTAGTGACCGCCAAGGTCCTCCTCGGTTCCTTTGGAGCCATTCAAGAACAAAGTATTCAAGGCCCCGGCAAGAGGAGCTTGCCGGGAAGGCCACTCAAGGCACGAAGGAAACAAGACCCCGGCAAGAGGAGCTTGCCGGGAAGGCTCGGTGAGCGACAAGCTTCCGAAAAGCGACAGGTTCAGCTGCTGGCAAGGCGCTTGTCGCGCAGTAACCTCTTCATCTCCGCCCAGCTCATCCGCCAACGTGTCGCCATGGGGCTATTCCAGCACGCATGTCAAGGGGCCAGCGCCAGCCGGAGAGCAGCGATAAGCGGCGCCGACAAGAAGGCCATCGTGGCGAACGGTGGCGCCCCCGACGGTCCTCGCAGAATCGCTTAGGCGATATGGACGGGCATTTATTGCTTTTGTCCCTTGTCACGAGTTACGTGAGATTGCAAGGCACAAGGTAGTTGCACCAACCGCAACTCATTTTCCCATTTTTGCCCTCGCTTCACGCTAAGCAATTGTGGTGACCCCTTGAGCCTATAAAAGGAGGCCCATTTGCAACGTAGAAAGGGTTCGGCTGGTTCGACTCATTCGAGACCAGAGAGACTCAAGCTAGGTTTTGTAGCTCTCATTGCTCCCTAGCAAAAACACAATACAATCAACCAAGCAGCAGTAGGAGTATTATCTCCGGGAGCTCCGGCCGGGTAAACTGCCTCGTGCATCGGCTCGACCGCTTCTTCGGCATCTCCGCCCCAATCAACCACAAGGGACTCGGTCCGCCAGTCCCATAGGTGTTCGTGGGTCACGATCAGCTTCCCCGACATCTTTGGCGCGCTGTAGGGGCGCCGAGGCTGTGTGAACCTGATCCAGCGCTCACATGAGCAACAATCTTCATCATCTTGCCAACATGCCACCGAAGAAGAAGGCTTCGGGCGCAAGTAGGCCGCGCTGTTAAACCCACCACCACCGGAGCTGACGAGTGGTGGGGAAGACGCTGGCGGAGGAACGGGCGCCGCCGGAGCCCACGACGCTGCCAAGTCCAAGGACAAGGCGGCGCAGACTCGGGCGTCTGGATACGCATCAGGCCCATCTCAGAGGCGCTGGACCGAAAACGCTATGGTGCTCGCAGCGCCATACGCTCGCTGGGCCATGATCAAGCCGGTGGATCCAGGACGCCAAGAGCAGCTCGCGCGCCAACAGTTGGTGCGAAGGGCACGGTCGCCGGACGGGATATCGCTTCCTTCTAATGTATTTAGAAGTCCGAGCACATCCAGCCTCGCACTGCTTCGCCATTACCGCCCACCACTCAAGCGAAGCTTTGGCGCTGGCTCAATCGCCTCGGATTACCTCCGACGGCAGACAAGGTCGACGTAATGGAGGGCCACCATTCAAAGTCTTATCGGCTTTGCTAACGGCGACGCTCCGCGCAACTAAGCACATCATTGCCGCGGCGAGACGACAAGGCACGAGCCGGTGGCGACGAGACCTGTGGGGGTGCAACCACCATGCACTCTCCATCACGAAGGCCAAAATCGCCAACTCGCCGGATCCACTCGACAGCGACTCCACCGCTGCCATCGACCCACGAGCTCGCTGTGATCAACGCCAAGTTCTTCAAGAACGGCAATAAGAAGACGCCAACTCGTGATCGAGCGCCAAGAGAAGCGACGTCAATCCACCAGGCGCTAGGCCCTTCGCTGACGCGGCATGCGCCAGGAACCAGTGACTTGTCAGACGCGTAGGTTGCCCCGCTGCTCACCCGTGAGCTGCGGCAAGTCCAAAGGGTCTGACAAGAAAAACTTCGCCGGATGTGCCGAGAAGTATGATGGCAGGACGATCCGCCGGAGTTCTCAAAGATCTACACCATCGCGCAAGCTGCAGGGGACGAGACGACAAGATTTCGCCAACTACTTCACTGGTGCTCAAGCTTAATGTTAGATCTTGGCTCATGCACTTGCCGGACAGCTCCATATCCTCTTGGTCAGACCTATGCCATCAGTTTGTCGGCACCTTCACAGGCGGCCACAAGCCTCATGGCCAAGAGAGTGACCTTCACCGCCGCCTGTATGAGGGAGAGTCCTCAAGAAATTCATTCAAAGATTCAGCTGTGCACTACAACATCTCTGATGTCCACCTCAAGGGCGGTGATCAGCAGTGCTTCATCAAAACGCGGAACCGCAGGATGAGGGAAGAGATGGCGATGTGCAAAGTCAAGGACGCCGCTGAGCTGTATGCCTTGGCCGACAAGTGCACGCTACCGAAGAAGGGAGGAGACTCCTGTGAGAGAATGCGTACAGGATCTCGACAAGAGGAGACCGCCCGACAAAGAAGAGTCGGCGGAACAACCGAAGGAAGAAGAGCAAAGAGGTACTAGTTGTCGAGCAGTCCGCAAGGATGGCGCTGCCAAGAAGGCCAAAGTTGGTGGCCCCGCAAGGAGGTTGCCGGTGCCGATCGCAAGCCTGGGCGACAACCGACAAGCAGTGATAGCCCAACAAGCAGACTGCAAGATTCACCGCACCGAGGGCCACGACCTCCGTGAGTTGCAAGAAGGTCGAGCAGCTTGTTGAACAGCAGAAAGCCGAGTACGAGCGGCGCGACAAGGAGAAGGCCTGTGAAGGTGCCGGGCAGCTAGCAAGAAGCGCCCGGCCGGGAGGACGCCAGCAAGGCCAAGCAGCGGCAAGGAGACACTCTCTCCGCCGCCGATAAAGACGAAGATATGGAAGACGATGAAGTCGATGAGCAAGAGTTTCGTAAAGCCACGGAGGTCCTCTCATGTTGACGGTGGTGCTTCTCGCGATACCTCACACCGCCAACTCAAGCAATGGATGCGGAGGTTAATGCAGCAGAACCATCCATAGAGTCACGCAAGCCTTTGAATGGTCCAAAGACACCTATCATCTTTGATATTGAGGACCACCGATCGTGATAATCGCGGCCGGTGCTTGCCGATGTTGGTCTCACCAACTATCCGCAACCTCAAGGTCACCAAGATGTTAGTTGACGGCGGGCCGCTTAAACCTGATCTCATCCGCGGTGCTCCTAAGCTTCAGATCCCGACAGCGAGCTCAAGAGACCGGCAATTTCCAAGGAATGAACCTGTGAAGGAGCAAGTTTAAAGGGAAGATCACATTGCTTGTAACATTTGGCAGCGAGCTAAACTTCAGGATCGAGAGGGTCACGCTTGACGTCGCTGATTTTCCATTGCCCTACAATGGAATACTTGGTCATTCAAAGACTCGCCAAGTTCATGGCAGCCTCTCATTATGCATACAACTTACTCAAGATGCCCGCCCGATAAGTGTCATTTCTGTCCATGGCGACAAGAAGGATGCTCTTATCTGCGCCGACAAGATCTACCGAGGCAGCAGCTGCAACAGATAGCAGCGATCACTTGTCGCTGAAGTTCCCGGGGAAGAAGAAGACCAAGTCCGCAAGAGCTCGATGCCCACTCCGCAAGCGCACTCTTCGAGTGCTGTGCTACCGCCGAGGACGCACCATTGAGCTCCACCGCAAGTGTAAGAAGATGATGGCAGCCCATCAAGACCAAGAAGGTGTCCGCTAAGGAGGACGGCACTGGTGGTACCTTCACCATCGCCACACTCGACCCTAAATAGGAAGGCCGCTGTTTTCCTCGGGCGAATGTCGCTGTGTTTGCATGGCAACCGCCCCGACATCCCCGTGTTCCTGTGAAAGTAATTGAGCACCACCTAGCTGTTCTGTCTCACGCGCGTCCGGCCAAGCAAAAAGTCGAAACAGCAAAGGAGCGCCAAGAGTTCATTGCGAAGAAATCAAGAAGTTGGAAGCAAAGGCCTTGTCGAGGAGTGCTCCATCCCACGTGGTTGGCCAATCCGTAGTTGTACGCAAGGCAAATGGGAAATGGAGACTTTGTATCGACTTCACGATGTTAATAAAGCTTGTCCTAAAGACCCATTTTTTGCCGCCAAGACGACTCAGATTGTTGAATCCACGGCCGGATGTGATTTGCTTTCATTTCTTGACGATATTCAGGATACCATCAGATCTTCATGGCGTAAGAGATGAGGAGAAAACCGCATTCATCACCCCATGTGGCACATATTGTTTTGTACGGATGCCTTTGGGCTAAAGAATGCTGGTTCAACGTTTGCAAGAGTAGTCCATGACGCTTTTGAGCCGCAAATGCACGTAAATGTAGAAGCTTACATGGATGACATAGTGGTCAAGAGCAAGGACAAAGCAACTCTGGTTCAAGATTTAGATGAGACCTTTGCAAATCTGCGTAAGATCAACTCAAGCTCAACCCCGAGAAGTGCGTGTTCGAGTCCTTCCGCAAGCTTCGGTCCTTCGTGTCTCAACGGGAATTGAAGCCAATCCCGACAAGATCAAGGCCATTGAGCAGATTGAAGCACCAAAGCGCCAAGGATGTACGAAGACTTGCCGTTGCGGGCTGCTCAAAGAGGTTTATCTCTAGGTTCTGCTGAGCGCCGCCGCCATTTTTCAAGATTTTGAAAAGGCAGGTCCAATGAAATGGACTCGAAGCGGAGGTTGCGCTGCAGACTTAAAGAGGTACCGCCCTCCACTCCAATACTTGTCGCACCTAGGCCACAAGAGAAGTTGTTGGTGTATATAGCGCAACCAATCAAGTGGTTTGTGCTGCGTTAGTAGCGGAAAGGGAGGCGATGAGGAGTCGGCAACCAAGGCAGATGCATCCAATGACAAGCTGGGGCTTCACCAACAAGCTCGTCCCGATAAGGACGGATCTACGCAGGATTGCGAGAAATGCGAAAAGGATGGTGCAGCCACCTGGTCTACTTTGTCGGCCTTCCGCAGGGGCTAGGTCAAGGTACTCCGTGCGTAAACTGCTTTTCGCCTCCTCATGGCCTCGAGAAAGCTGCGCCATTACTTCCAAGCACATGAGATAACAATCGCCACTCGCTTCCAATCAAGAGGATATTGCAAAATCCGTAAGCAACAGCAGGATTGTCGAGCGGCATCGAACTGCTGCTTTGGCCTCAAGTTTGAAAGCACTTCAACTATCCAAAGCAGAGCATTGGCAGAGTTCATAGCGAATGGACGCCAACGCAAGATGAAGAAATTCCGCAGAGACGAGCATCCCGCCAAGGAGGCAAGTAAAGAGTGGCTGATGTATTTTGATGGTGCCTTCGCTGCAGGCGCCGGTGCCGCATGTCGCTTATCGCACTCCACCGGAGAGCACCTCAAGTACATAGTCCAAATGCTCTTTCCCAAGGAGCAAGCAACAAATAATACTGCAGAGTATGAAGGTTTGCTTGACGGTCTCAGAATTGCAGTAGACCTTGGGATCAAGAAGCTCATTGTCAGGGGTGACTCGCAGCTTGTCGTCCGCCAAGTGAACAAGGATTATCAGAGCCCATTGATGGAAGCTTATGTTGATGAAGTGAGGAAGCTAGAAGAACACTTTGAAGGCCTCGCAAATGGAACATGTTCCAAGAGCTCGTAATGATATTGCCGATAGCTCACAAAGTGCGCCAGACTCAAGTTACTCCTGTGGAACCAGGAATTTTTGTGCTCAAGCTGACTCAACCAACTGTAACGCCATCAACCGGATGTAACAAGAAGAGGAAGTTGGTTTCGGTGACTACTTTCCGCAGAGCTCCCCTGCCGCCGCAGAAGGCCCCTGTGATCAACGCAGATATCACCGAGGAGCAGCCTGCCCGACAAGCCTAGGGTTTGTTTCTGCTAAGCGCACGCCCCGACAAGTTTTGCTCCGCAAGCTTGCCGGGATCATCAAGCTCCTGCCGAGCCACAGTGTTCTGCCATAGAAGCTGATGTTCCCGAGCAGCAAATGTGCCTTTAGTCCTTGTTGTCGAGCCACAAGCTCCAACATGGGCAGCAGATCGCCCATTTCCTTCGCACAGAGAACTTCCCAAGCAAGAAGAAGCAGAAAGAGTAGCCCGCAGTCAAGTATGTACCAGTTTGTCGACAAAGATTCTGCATGTAAGAAGACTCAACGGAGTGAAATTGAAGTGTATTCATCGAAGATGGATGAAGCTGCTGGCAGAGATACACGAGGCATATGTGGTCACCACATTGGTAAGAGCACTTGCCGCAAAGCTTTATGCCAAGGTTTCTTCGCCGACAGCCCTCCGTGATGCAATCGCACAAGTAACCAAGTGTGAAGCGCAGGCCCATTCCAAGCAGATACACCAGCCAGCTCAAGCTCTCCTGCACAATCCCTTTATCCTCGCCATTTTCGGTCCGGGGTCGACATCTCGGCCCCTTCCCCGAAGGTCGGGGCTTTGAGTACTTGTACGCCGCGAATTGACAAGTTCACAAAGTGGCCGGAAGTGGAAGCAAGGAGGAAGGTGACAAGACAACAAGCAATAAGTTCTTCAGTCAATTGTTTGCCGCTTTGGGATTCCTAACCGGATCATCACCGACAACGCACAGTTTACGAGCCGCACCTTCATGCAAGACGCCCAAGATCTTACGCCAAGGTCTGCTTTGCTTCGTTGCTCATCCGAGAAGCAACGGTCAAGCAGAGGGCAAATGCTGAAGTGTTGCGAGGGCTCAAGACCAGAACTTTTGACAGCTGCACAAGTGCGGAAAAACTGGATTGAGGAGCTGCCGGTGGTTCTTGGTTGATCGTAACGACACCAAATCGAGCCACCGCCGACACCTTTCGCCTAGTCTATGGAGCAGAGGCAGTTCTCCCCACGAACTCAGATATCGGTCACCTCGAGTACTCGCTATGATGAGTTTGAGCAAGAGCAGCTGCGATAAGGTGACGCGCTGCTTCCTTGAGGAGGATCGACTTCGTGCCGTCAGACGACCTGCCGTTATCAAAGAAGCTTTGCGCCGCTACCATAGCCGCAGTTAGTGCCGAAGTTTCGAGGAAGGCGACCTTGTTCTTCGCACATTCAGTCCGCCAAGAATTCCAACAAGTTGACGCCAAGTGGGAAGGCCCTTATCGGGTGAAACGAGTCACTAGGCCTCGCGCTGTCCGCTTTGAGACCGAAGATGGCATTCCGTGAGCAATTCTCGAACATAGAACATCTTCGTAAAGTTTTACCCATAAGCCGTTGTCCGAACCTGTTCAAGAACCACCTTTTGTACAAGTCTTGCCCATGTTGCATGTAATCCTTTGTACAAAGCCGGGCGCAGACCCCGTGCATCAATAAAGCTCATGTGTTGCGCGCAACTTGTCAAATTTCATGCTTTCATAACCAATTTGCATGTGTTATCTGACATTTTGTGCAGCATCCACACCCGGTAAGCAATAACGAGCCACAAGGCTCCATAACTTTATTTTCTTCTTTCTTCTCAAAGAAAGGAAGGTTCTCGCCGCACAAGTTAACCAGGGGGGAGGAGAAGATAATGGTGGGCCGCCAAGCGCCGCAGATAATGGTGGGCCGCCAAGCTGCCGCCGAGGAAGTTTCGCTACCGAAGCAAACGATGTAAAGCTGTTGCCAAAGTTTGAGCAGCCTCAGTTTTAAATTTTTAAGTTATCTTCCTTGAACGACGTGCTTTTGTATGAAAAACCTGTGCGCTGAAGGAACTAACTCGTGGCTAGTTTGCACCCTTACTTTGTTTCGAGTCCGCCAACAACTTAAGTGAGCTGCAACTAGTTGCGATAAGGTTGCTTGTCGGAGGTAGCGCCAAGAAGTCTGCTGATGTTCCGCACTCAGCGCCAAGGGCAAAGGTGCCCACACGACAAGCTCCCTAAAAGCGAGGGCACAAACATACAAAGGAAGGAATCAAGTAGAGGAAATAACATTGCAATCATTGCCTAAGATAGAGTTATATTACAAAAATAACTTGTCGAGATCTAATAGATTGTTCTCCTAAACATGATCTCGCAGCGACAAGGGAAAGATAAACGGCAGCCTAGTCTACACGGTCGCCATCGACCCTCTTGACCCCGCCACCCTGTCCACAATGGGCGCGATAACGGCCTTTGAGCGCTTCAACGCCGCTAGTCAAGCGGCAGGACTTGAGGATGTTGGCGAAATCGCTCGGATTGCGGAAGGCCACCTTCATCAACACCTTCCGAGGGCCTCGCAGATCCGGGCGCGACTCTGCCGCCAGCCTGCTGGGATCTCCTCCGAGTCACTGGAGAGCCGCCACCACCCCTTGAGGAATGTGCTGAGCTTGGCGCTGGGTGAAGGCGCCGCTGGAGTACCCGAGATCCACCATCCTCAGCTCCATCAGCCCCTTGCCGATGGCGGCGGCAGATCTACAAGACCGCTCCGCCCAAAGCATCACGCTCTCTCTCAAGGTATCCTGGCGGTCGCGCATTCGCCAAAGAACTCCTCGCTGGCCTTGATCTTCCAAAGAAACCCACTTCCCGCCTCCTTGGCGCCCATCCAGCTGCCTCCGCTAAGGTATTCAGCTTCAGCTCAAGATCTCGCTCGAGTCCTTGGCGGCGCCGAGCTCCTTGATCCTCTCAATGAGACGGCCCTGCAACTCGCCAAGAGTGTAGGCGCCCTTCTCGCCAGAAGCCAAGCTGGCGACTCGCCGCTTTCTCGAGGGTGGCCTCCACCGCGCCAATTGCCTCTAACTCCTTCTTGGCGGCTCGGCACCATGCATCGCCCTTGCCTTCCTTGAGAGCTCCGCCAGTGATTGCTCACAAGACGCAAGATCTTCCTCATAGCTGTCAAGGTTGATCTTCCGCTGCGCCAGCTTCACCTTCTTGCGCAGACAGCTTCCGCCGCAAGCCTTTGCTGCCTCGACCTCAGCTTTCCCGTACGAAGGTTGTGCGCTTCTCTCAGTCGCCCCGCCTCCCGCCACGCCCCGAGGGCTTGTTGGTTACGACCGGAGCTCTTCTCGCTGCTTTCCATGTTCCGCCCCGCCGCGACAAGTGCTTCCCGACTCCACTTTTGGCTTGTCGGGCTGTAGAGCTGGCTTAACAATTTTTCTTCAGCAAATGCTTCCTCCTCGAATCGCCATCGCCGCTGCTACGCTGGCTAACCAGCGAGAGCACAATGGGAGGCGCAGCAGCTCGTCAAGGTCTTCCTCGACCGCGCCTGGAGCTCGACGCCCATGGAGCTTGATGAAGACGCTGCCGCTGCCTTCGATAGGGCGCGGGTCAGCCTTCGAGCTCGACGCTGCGGTGGCGGGGATCGGCGGTCGGTGTAGCGCTCGCGCCTCCGGGCCTCGTGGTCGCCAAGACGATCGCTTTCGACTTCTCGCCAGCTTTTTTGCGGCGGCAGCCTTGGCGGCCTCTCGCCAAGCGGACCCATCGGGCGCCAGCTTCTTCCTCCATGTTGGCGGCGTTGCTATTGTTGCCTGGCCCCTCCCGCCAAACCTCGCTTCCATCGGCTCTCCCGCAGATGGATCCGACGATCGTAAAAAGAAAGAACAGCCAAGCAAATGTTGGAAAAGAAGAACAGAAGAAAAGGAACCCAAGGGAAATTTTCAAGCAAGGAGATTACCTCATGGGATTTGTGGCCGTGGTCTCCACCACTGGAGGATCGCCGCGCTGCCCCTTGTCGGAGAAACTTCCCTGCCGGAGAGCGCCCTTGCCGGAGAATTCTCCCTTGGCGCGAGTTGAAGTAGATGCACTCGAGCGACTTCCGCCCTCCTGATGAGGCTGCTCTGCCCTACACAAATCAACAAGTCGATATCGAAGGAAGGAGCGCCTATGCACACCTCTAACCGTAAGAAATAAACCAAATACTTACGCTGGGCCAGCGGGGCTGCTCGAGGAAGGGTCGCTGGTCCGCAAGGGGTCTCAGACGCCTCCTGCCGCCACGGGGATCGCCGATGACAACCACCGGAGTCTTGGCTCTTCGACGCCTCCGAGCTAGCGTCCCTGAAAAGGAAAAGTTCATAATGAAGCAACCGATACTGCATAAAGCAGCCGAATTGAAGAATTACAAGTATAATGACAAGATCTTACTCTTCTTCTTCTTCCTGAGCTAAGCGGAGAAGCTCCTCGCCTCCGCCCGTGCGATGAGCTGAAGAGTAGGCTCCTCGGGCGCTTGGCGGGAGCAAAATGTGGTCCCAAGGCCCCGCCCCCAGCTTGCTGTGCGGGCGTGAGGCGCCCCTGCATGGCAACAGTAGCTTGCCTTCGGGAGCAGGCTGCCACGGCGCCGACGGCTTGTTGTCCCGGCTCGCCGCCTGGCTATTTCCGGGTCTTGGAGGCGCTTTCTGGTGGAGCTGCGGGCTCCTCCCACGGCAAGCTACCTGAAGGTGGGGGAGGCGCTTCGGCAGGCTCTGCTTCGCTCAGCCAGCTCGGCTCTGCTCCGCCGCCGACATAAGCTCTTCGGCCGGAAGGCTTGCATCGCCTCGCTGCTCCGCCTCCACGGTGAACCCGACCACCAGCGGTGAGCAGCTTCCGCCGCCTCCAAATTGGTGGCGAGCGCGCTGCAAACAAGGCCGGTGGTGTCGCTGGTGAGCTACTTCGCTGCCGGCGCTGATTGGCACTTCTTCCAAGTTGTCAAGAATCACGACGACGCTGCCGGCGGCTTTCTGCTGTTGGAACGATCCAATGGGAATCGCATTAACGCATCATCGCCGGATGCGTCAATTAAGAGTTGTTGCAATAAAGGAATGACCTCCGCAACATGAACCACTCTTGGTGATCCGGTCGCTTGAACAGTACTCCAAAGAAGCATCGCATCCAGCTCCAAGACGGTGAAATTCCAGTTGAGGCCCGGCCGAGCCTCATGATGTCCGGCCGATTTTGGAACTCCCAAGCAGGTCTCCTCCTCCCGCAAGGGAGATGCGGCGGCGAAGGAACCGCTACCAACAGCGCCCCACGGTGAGTCCGCATGCCCGAGGCGCAAGATCCGGTCACGCAATCTTCAACCTAGCATCCTCCGGTGCTGTTGCTCCAATCGCTGCCGCCAAGACTATGGGAGTTTGGCGCGGGCAGTGAAGGGCTGCGGTTCTCCTCTATGATCCAACACCAATCGGCTCTCCACTCCTCCCACTTGCCGCGAGCTCTCCTTCCAGATATGCTTCTTCTTGCCGATCCCGAGATCCAAGCAATCCCTCCCAAGTGGTGGCTCTCTCTCAACGCTGGGCATGAAGAAGTGGCGAAGAGGGCTACGCTTGGGTGGATTTCGACAAAGTTTTCGCAGTGTGCGAAAACTGCCATGCTCGGGGACAGCGCTGGGGTGAAATCAAGGAGGCGGAGGCCGAGGTGTTCATGCGATGTCGCAAAAGAATTAGAAAAGGGGCGGCAGAGCCCGCAGAGAAGAAGAGCGCCAAGAAGGATACCCGATGTAAACCTTCTCAATGCGGCGCGGAGATCACCTCGCATGCTGGTGCGCCTGCCTGGCCGACCAAGAGGTAGTAGCCCTCCTCGCCTCCTTCGCCGAGCTGGGGTCAAGGTGGCCCGCCTTTCGCAGCGCTGCAGCCGCAGCGCCGCCGATTTCACGCCTCTTCCTTGTCGGCTTTGAGCCATGGCGTAGAGTGGTGGAGGAGTCCCACGGCGTTGATGGCGCCGGTGGCAATGGGGGCGGAGCGCCGCCTTCTTCGGACTTGAGAAGAAGGGGGGAGCGGTGGTTTTTCAGATGTGACAAGAATGGCGAGGTGGGCGCCCCGCCCTGCTTCCCCCTCGCTTATAAGGAGGAGAGGGCGGACGCCCGCTTCCACTAAAGAAAGCCCCACGAAGCTTCCCTGACGCCACGCTTGGCCGTGCTGTTCGTGGGGGGACGGGTGGGGTCCAGTATGCAGTAACCGTGATCTAGGCCGCTGTCTGCAGAATCGCTTGGGCCCGGCCCACAGAGCCAGGCGCGTGTTGGCCCAGCCCGGGCTGAGGGGTGTCTGGTCTGCATCTCAGAGCCAGCCTGAAAGGCCTGTCGGTCTGCAGCTGATGAAGTGCTGTCCAGATGCTCATGTTCTGTACGCTGTGGCATGCAGTTGCCTTTCCATTCAGGAGAGCTAATGTGCTGAGGCCGATGAAAGGGAGTGTTCACTGTTCCATGATTCAGACAGACTAGCTGGAGAGCCAGCTCATTGGCCAGCCTGCTCACTGCACGCCACGATCAGCCTTTCAGGCAATTCCACCCCACTCAACCACAAGGACTCGGGTCCGCCGGGTCCCATAGGTGTTCGTGGGTTACGCTACCAAAGATGTCGGGGAAGTTGATCCCCACTCACTAACACCTATGGACTCCGGACCGAGTCCCTTGTGGTTCGTGGGGCGGAGATTGCACGAAGAGCAGATCGAGGCGATGCACACGAGCAGTTTACCCAGCTTCAAGCCTCCGAGAGATAATACTCCTACTGCTGCTTGGTTGATTGTATTGTGTTTTTGCTAGGGAGCAATGAGAGCTACAAAACCTAGCTTGAGTCTCTCCTCTCGTCTCAATGAGTCGAACCTGAAGTTGAATCCCTTTCTACGCTGCACATGGGCCTCCTTTTATAGGCTCAAGGGGTCACCACAGGTGGCAACGAGACGAGGGCAAAATGGGAAAATGAGTTGCGCGTTGGTAACTACCTTGTAGAGTGCAATCTACCTAACTCCGACGGCAAGGGACAAAAGCACAATGCCCGGCCCATGTCGCCTAAACAAAGGTAACAGGGACCGTTAGGAGCGCCACCGCTCGCCATGATGGCCTTCTTGTCGGGCCGCCGCTTATCGCCAGCTTTCATTGTCAAGACAGCCCTGACACGCGTGTCTCGAATAGCCCCCATGGCGCACGCTACGGATGAGCCGGAGCGAGATGAAGAGCTGCTCGCCGCGGCAAGCGCCTTTGCCGCTGGCTGAACCCTTTTTGTCGCACTTTGAAGCTTGTCGCCACTGAGCCTTCCCTGCAAGCCCTTTGCCGGGTCTTGTTTTCTTCGTGCCTTGAGGGGCCTTCCCGCAAGCTCCTCTTGCCGGGGCCTTGAATACTTTGTTCTCGAATGGCTCCAAAGGAACCGAGGAGGACCTTGGCGGTCACTAGGCAAGCCTTGCCACGGGTGTCAGAATCGCCAGGCACGAAGTTCGGGATACTAGGGTACCCCTACTCTAGTACACCGAGAGGACGAACACCTATGGGACCTGGCGGACCGAGTCCCTTGTGGTTCGGTGGGGGGCGGAGATTGCACGTAGAGCAGATCGAGGCGATGCACACTAGCAGTTTACCCAGCTTCGGAGCTCTCCGAGAGATAATACTCCTACCACCGCTTGGTTGATTGTATTGTGTTTTTGCTAGGAGCAATGAGAGCTACAAAACCTAGCTTGAGTCTCTCTCGTCTCAATGAGTCCAACCAGCCGAACTCCTCTTCTACGCTGCACATGGGCCCTTTATAGGCTCAAGGGTCACCACAGTGGCAACGAGACGAGGGCAAAATGGGAAAATGAGTTGCGGTTGGTGCAACTACCTTGTACAAGGCAATCTACCTAACTCCGACGGCAAGGGACAAAGCAATAAATGCCCGCCCATGTCGCTCTAAACAAGGCAACAGGACCGCCAGAGTGCCATTGTTCGCCACGATGGCCTTCTTGTCGCTAAGCGCTATCGCTGTTTCCGCTGCCAAGATAGCCTCTTGACACACGTTCTGGAATAGCTCCATGGCGGCTATCGCTACGGATGAGCTGGAGCGGAGATGAAGAGAGGTTGCTCGCCACGGGCAAGCGCTTTGCCGCTGCCGAATTCCTTGTCGCACTCGGAAGCTTGTCGCCATCGAGCCTTCCCGCAAGCTCCTCTTGCTGGGTCTTGTTTCTTCGCGGCCTTGAGGGCCTTCCGGCAAGCTCCTCTTGCCGGGCCTTGAATACTTTGTTCTTGAATGGCTCCAAAGGAACTGAGGAGGACCTTGGCGGTCACTAGGCAAGCTTTCGCCGCTGGTGTCAATCGCTCAGGCACGAAGTTCGGGATACTAGGGTACCCTTACTCTAGTACACCGATTGCAGAGCCCTCGGCCTCGGGCTACACGCGCGCGAAGCTCCGCGGCCAGCCCAAAACAAGGTGCACGGGCACGCCGCTGCCCAGATCACGCCATATTTCGCTTTGACCCACCACGCCCCCATTTAACAGCACGCTACGAACGTGGCGCGTGGGAGAGATCGTGGGGCTTTTAATTGAAAGCGGAACGTCCGCCTCTCTCCTCCTTATAACAGGGAAACAGAGCAGACGCCCACCTTGCCATTGCTGTCACATCTCAAAAACCACCGCCCCCCCCTTCTTCAAGTCAAACAGAGCGACGCCCGCCCATTGCCACCGACGCCATCAACGCCGCCGGACTCTCCACCACCTCCGCCATGGCTCTGAAAGTCGACAAGGGAAGGGCGGAAGTCGGGCCGAGGCGCTGCGCCATGGCGCCATGGAAGGAGCGGCCACCTTCGACCCCCAGCTCGATGCAAGGAGCCGAGGGAGGGCTACTACCTCTTCGGTCGATGGAAACGCTGGGCGCATCCGCAAGATGAGGGTGATCTCCGCCGCCACAGATCCGAGAAGGTTTCACCGGTATCCTTCTTCAAGGCTTTCATCGCTGGGCTCCTCGCTCACTTTTCCCAATTCTTTTATGACATCATGAACACACCACGCCTCCGCCTCCTTGATTTCACCCCCAACGCTGTCCTCGATTCATGGCAGCTGCGACACCTTGCTAAAACTTTGTCGGAGTCCACCCAAACGTAGCCCTCTTCCGCCACTTCTTCATGCCCCGCTGCTGAGAGAGGAGAGCCACTTGCCGAGGGATTGCTTTGATCTCCAGGATCGGCAAGAAAGAAGCATATCTGGAAGGAGAGCCTGCAGCAAGTGGGAGGAGGAGAGCCGATTGGTGTTGATCATAGAGAGAACCCAGCCTTTCATCGCCCAGCGCCAAACTCCCATAGTGCGCGGCAACGATTTGAGCAACTTTACGCCGGAGGATGCTAGGTTGAAGATTGCCGTGACTCGGATCTTGCGCCTCGTGCATGCCGGACTCACCGTAGGCGCTGTTGAGCGATTTTCTTCGCCAGACGCTTCCTTTCGTGAGAGGAGGAGACCTGCTTGGGAGTTCCAAAATGCGGCGGATATCATGAGGCTGCTACTGGCCTCAACTGGAATTTCACCGCCTTGGAGCTTGATGATGTTGCCGGAGCTGTTCAAGCACGCACCTGATCACCCCGAGTGGTTCATGTTGCCGAGGGGGTCGCTCTTTGTGCAACAACTTTCGCTTGACCGCGATCCGCGATGATGCCGCCAGCGATTCCCATGGATCGCTCCAACTTGGCAAGAGCCCGCGACGACATCGCAGCAGTTCTTCGACAGCTTGGAAGAAGTGCCAATCCGCGGCCGACGAAAGGTAAGTGGCTCACCCACACCCCACCGACGCCGAAGGCTGCATACAAGACGCTACTCAGTCGGGAGGAGGCGGCGGAAGGCCGCCCAGAATTCGGGTTCACTGTGGAGGAGGCCGAGGCAGCAGAGGCGGCAAGCCTGCCACGAGAGGAGCTTGCCGCTGCTGAGGAGCAGGCCGAGCTCAAGCCGAGCCGAACGACTCACTGGGGGCGCCCCCACCTTCAGTAGCTTGCCGCTGGAGGAGCCCGTGAGCTCCACCAAGAAGGCGCCCGAAGACCGGGAAATGACGGGCGGCAGATGGGACAACAGCTTGCTGCCACGACGACGCTTCCCACTGCACAGGCAAGCTCACAGCCGCTGGAGCGCCACGCCGCCATTAAAGAATCGGAGCGGGCCTTCTAGGACCACGCCCCTGCCTCCCGCCAAGCGCCTGAGAGGAGCCTACTCTTCCAGCTCGCCGCACCGGAGGCGGAGCGAATTGGACTTCTCCGCGCTTAGCTCCGAGGAAGAAGAAGAAGAGTAAGATCTTGTCGCTGTATTTGTAATTTTGATTCGCTGCTTTGTCCTGTATCTCGATTTGCTTCATTCTGAACTCTTTTCCTTTTCAGACGCTGCTCGAGAGCGTCAAGAGAGCCAAGACTCCGTGGTTGTCATCGAAGACGATCCCCTGCATGGCTATGTGGAGGCGCGCCTCGAGACCCCTTGCCGGATCCAAAGAACCTTCCTCGTAAGCAGCCCCCAAAGACAGCCCCCAACAGTAGTAGTATTTGGTTTATTTCTTATGGTTAGGTGTGCGGGTGCCTTCTTTACCGATATCCGACTTGTTAAATTGTGTAGGAGCAGAGCAAGATCATCGAGGGCCCGGAAGTCGCCTCCCAAATTTCTTCCGCTTCAATCACGCCGCCAAGGGAGAATTCTCCGCAAGGGAGCGCCTCCGGCAAGGGATGTTTCTCCGACAAGGAAGTCCTCCGACAGGGCAGCGCCGACGATCCTCCGTGGTGGAGACCGCTGCCATAGATCCCATCGCAGTAATCTCCTTGCTTGAAAATTTCCTTGGGTTCTTTTCTTTAGTTCTTCTTTCAACATTTGCTTGACTGTTCTTTCTTTTTCAGATTATCCGATCCATCCGCCGGAGAGCCGATGGAGACCGAGGTTGTCGGCGAGGAGGACGCAAGACAACAATGACGATGTCGCCAACATGGAGGAAGAGGCTAGCGCCGAGCGGGTCCGCCGGCGCAGGAGGCCGCTGGTTGCCGCCAAAGGCCTGGCGAGGGGTCCGGGCGATCGATCGACGCACTTCGA